>CM053789.1:7132500-7732500 GCA_028749045.1 Cupressus sempervirens
GGCAGACCAAGAGCATTTTTTTCAAAAAACCTAAATGATGCTAAGAAAAAGTATTCCACCTATGACTTAGAACTTTATGCCATGGTTCAAGCTCTTAGAAAATGGACACATTATCTCCTACCTAAAGAATTTGTAGTTTTCACTGATAACCATGCATTAAGCTATCTAAACTCACAAGATAAGTTGAATGTAAGGCACCTTAAATGGATGGAATAGTTGTAGGCATATTCCTTCATCATAAAACATAAAAATGGTCAAGCCAATAAGGTGGCTGATGAATTGAGCAAGAGGACCACTTTGGTGCAGCAAAGACAACTCCAAAGCATTGGGATATGTGCTCTTATTTACCTTTATAAAGACAATATTGATTTTTTCCATATTCATCAGGTTTGTACTGCATTGGTGGGCAGGTATAATACTAATTTCTCTGAATTTCTCATCCAAGATGGCTTACTTTTCAAGGGACATCAGTTATGTATCCCTAGGCATTCAACGAGGGATGATATTATTAAAAAAAAGTATTGTGGGGGAATAAGTGGCCATTTTGTTCTAGATAAAACATTAGAGGTAGTTAGGAGGTATTACCATTGGCCAAAGATGCAAAATGATGTAAGAAAGTTTATGGAAACTTGTGTCATATGCCAACAAGCCAAGGTAACATCTACTAACCAAGGTCTTTACCAACCTCTTCCTATACCTTCTAGGCCATGGAAAGTTAACACAATGGACTTTGTTATGGGACTCCCAATGACAAAACAAGGGTATGATAACATTGTTGTGGTTGTGGACCATTTTAGCAAAATGGTACACTTTATATGTTGCAATAGTACTCATGATACATCACACATTTCACAATTATTCTTCAAGGAAATTGTTAGAATTCATGGGTCACCTGAGTCTATTGTGTTAGATAGGGATGCCATATTCCAAGGTCATTTTTGGAGAACCTTGCATAAGAAGTTGGGAACAAATTTGCAATATGGTTCTTCTTATCATCCTCAAATGGATGGGTAGATAGAGGTCATAAATAGATCTCTTGGCAATCTCCTTAGGTGTTTGACAAAATAGTACACTCAAAGTTGGGATCTTTTGTTGCCATAAGCTGAATTTTCCTCTAATGACTCCTTGAACAAATCTATAGGTAAAACGCCCTTCCAAATAGTCTATGGAATTCATCCTAGGGATCCTATGGAGTTGAGGGAACTTCCAAATGATTTTAAAATTAGTGCTAAAGGAGAAGAGTTGGCAAAGATGATAAAACAAGAGTATGGCATTCATCCTAGGGGTCCTATGGAGTTGAGGGAACTTCCAAATGATTTTAAAATTAGTGCTAAAGGAGAAGAGTTGGAAAAGATGATAAAACATTGTTGTGGTTGTGGACCATTTTAGAAAAATGGTACACTTTATATGTTGCAAGAGTACTCATGATGCATCACACATTTCACAATTATTCTTCAAGGAAATTGTTAGAATTTATGGGTTGCCTGAGTCTATTGTGTCAGTTAGGGATGCCATATTCCAAGGTCATTTTTGGAGAACCTTGCATAAGAAGTTGGGAACAAATTTACAATATGGTTCTTCTTATCATCCTCAAATGGATGGGTAGATAGAGGTCATAAATAGATCTCCTGGCAATCTCCTTAGGTGTTTGACAAAACAATACACTCAAAGTTGGCATCTTTTGTTTCCATAAGCTAAAATTTCCTCTACTGACTCCTTGAATAGGTCCACAGGTAAAAAACCCTTCCAAATAGTCTATGGCATTCATCCTAGGGGTCCTATGGAGTTGAAGGAACTTCAAAATGATTTTTAAATTAGTGCTAAAGGAAAAGTGTTGGCAAAGATGATAAAACAAGTGCAAGAATAGTTAAAAGACAATTTGGAGCAATCAACACAAAAGTATAAGGCAATGGTAGATAAGAGGAGAAGAGAGGTGCATTTTAAGGTAGGTAATAAAGTATGGTCTTACCTAAGAAAGGAGAGGCTTCCCAAGGATCAGCACACCAAGCTTCAAATGACGAAAATAGGGCCATGCACAATTCTACACAAGTTTGGTGAAAATGCTTATGAAATCACTCTCCCACCATCTCTTTCAATTTCTCCTAGTTTTAACATTGTAAATATAACTCTTTTTAAAGGAACTATTGATGTGATAGGTACTAATGATGAGGAAGAGACACATGCTAATTGGTTGCAGGAACTTTCACCAAGCCAACCACTTCAATTGGAGAAGATCCTTGACACCAAAATCTACAAGAAGACTAGGTACAAGACTTATTTGTAGTACCTTGTCAAGTGGAGAGGTCTTCCTAACATTCATGCCACTTGGATGACAGAACAAGACATTATTAAACATAGGTACACTTTGGATCAGCTAACCTCAAGTGGGAACTTGAGTTTCAAATAGCCTGGGTAGCATGGTGTAGGAGCACCCCATCAAACCAAGTAATCCTAATGTCTTCTCTTATCAAACTCAATAGTTCTAAGGTCTTTTAGGACTTTTTCAAACTTGATTCTAGCATTTTTGGTTATTTCTTGCAATATGCCCTCATTGTGTGAGCCCTTGACAACTTTGGTATTTTTATAAACTAGTTGACTCATGAGGTCATAGGGGTCTAGTAGTCTCCTATGGTCTTTTTAGAAGTCATAGGAGGTGTTGGAATCTTCAGAAGTCTTATAAAGTCATAAAAATAAAAATAAGTTGCATAACTAGAGCAATAATGCAACATTTATGCAATAATAATATTTTCTTTTTTGTAATGGTTCCCTCCAATGGTCACAACCTTTGAAAATTGGTTGGACCAGTTGGAGGAAGGTCTTCATAAGCCCTTATAGGTGGGTGGAAGACATAGATTGTACTTTTTCTTTGAAATCAATAAAGAACCCATCATTTTTCTTGCAAAAAGACTATTTTTCCATGCATTGTACAGACTATATGGATCAAGGGGCCTAGAGAGTTGGTTTTTATTGAATATTTTGAATCACCTTTCAAATCAGCGTACTTTGAGCTCTTGAAATGTTGGGAGGTTGAAGATACAAGGTTTTTTGTGAAAGTTGTTCTCAAACCCTAACCACCTAGGGTTTTAAAGAACAATGTTGATTCCTCCCATTTCCACCATTGGAAAAAATTGATTTTTGGTGGAATGGGGGATTGTCAAATGTACTTTAATATTTTGGTGGTTGTATGGAATTTGCACAAATGAGTTGGCATCCTCATGTGACAACTTTACTGCATTATGAAACTCATGGATTTGCATGCCTTGGGGTTTGTGCTAGTAAGTGAAACTTTGGAATTTGCCTTCCCTTGTCCTAACATAACTATTTGATGCATTGGTTTGGTCTTTCCCATTGGATTTTTGGTACTTCCTTCATTAAGGTGACCTAATTGGAATAATTAGGCCTACATAATAGTCTAGTTTTGGAAGGTTTATAAATGGCTTTAGCACTTGTCCTTTTGGGGATATAACACACTCAATAAGTGGTACTTAGAATGCTAACTAGTTCTTGAGGTCCTTTGGAAGATATTGTACTTGTTGCATAATTTGTGTTTGGAAGGTCTAGTAGCCTAAATGCTGCATTATTAGGACAAAGTTATGAAGTTTATGTTTTGGTTGTTGTTTGGCCATGATTCCTTGGTATTGGTGTTATGTTGAGCCCATTAACATTCTAAGAGTCTTTATTTGTGAAAATCCACCATTCATGGGTGTTGAATCAAGTTTTCCAAGTATGGAGTTGTATGAATTAGTGATGTTCCATTAGTATTGTCTTTATGTCATGGTGTACAGGTTTGGGTGTAGGTCTATCCTTTTGGATTGAAACCTACATTGTGCTTATTGTGCCCTAACCTCTACATCAGTGAAAGAAACCCATTCATTAATATGCAAAAGACATTCATCAATTGATCAAACAAATGGCTGATCTGGAATCCCAATTGGCTATTACAAAAGTGGGACTAAATCATGTGAGCTCTAATTACTCATCCCCACAACTATTTTTAGGGTATTCTACATCCTTCTCCAAAATCTTCCATTATCAGTGGTCTTATTAATTTCTCATGGATTCTTTCTTTTTATCACTTTCTCCCATATATCTCCACAAACTTGTTTCTTGCCTGTTATTTGCATAAATCGAAAGTATACCCAATCATGTCTTCCTAGCTCCAATGTTAGGTTGCAGATGATTGTACATATGCTCATAGCCTTAAAGTGGATGGAAAAATTTCCACCATATACTTTATTCTTTCCAAAAGAATGGTTGAGGAAATATTTTCAATATTAACTATAGTTAGTGCAATAGTTTCCTGCAAACATTCATCTCCCTCATTATATTTGATTGGCCTCTTTGTTGTAGCAATATGCAAGCGATTGTGACAAATATTCTATGCCTTATAAAAAATAACACTATCACACTAAATCTAATTAATTTCTATTGTTAATATATTTATCAGTTTCTTAATAAAATTTTCAAGGTAGATGGATGGATTCCAATAAAAGCACAAACTACATAGGCTAGCAAGATCGTGACTTTGATACCACTTGTAATGTCTTTTTTTAGGGAATTAGCTATTTCCTTTATGAATGTATAAATTTTATAATACTCTATATGATATCTACTTCAATGTTTGAAAAAAAAAAATATATATATATATATATATATATATATTCAATATTTCATAGGGTTGTGTCTTTTTATTTATATTAATTATATATGGTTATATATTATATATGAATCTCTCTAGTTATTTATAATAATATTTTTTTAATATAGATATAATTGTCATATACTATAGTACATAAAATAGTTTATATATATATATAGCATGGAAATTAAATATCTAATTATACACATAGATATATAATAATATTCATATATATATATATATATATATATATATATATATATATATATATATATATATATATATAGATGTATAACTAATATTTACAATTATATAATATATATAACAATTTATATTTGTATCTCAGTATAATTCTAATATATATAAATTATCAATTATTAATAGTATACTCTTTATGTATAATACTTATTGTTTGTTAATTTGTATGTTGAAATGGGATATCACAAGAATTCATACACATATGACACCAAATATGATTACCCAGAAACCCTCAAAGTGAGAAGGTAAAATTGAGGTGGGGATGCCACCCACAAATCTTCACTTCTATAGTAATAAAGTGTATCTAATGAAGGCTACAATTTTTTGATCATGAGAAATGATCTACCCTATGAAAGGTCTACCCTGTTAAAGGCTTACAAAGACTATTAGGTCTCACCTTGTTAGAAGATTTTAACACCCTATTAGAAGTGTGCCTTGCTAAAGCACTTTAACTTACAACTAAGTAAGCACCCTATGAAAGGATTTCAATACAGCCTGGTAGGACTACTCTATTAAGATATTTTGACTAAAATCACTTGTTAGAATGTCTCAGCATTGATCCTGCGGTTAGCACTTGTTTGTGATCACCTCTAAACACTTTTCTTCTTGATCCTTCTTGCTCAAATGTACCTTTTTTGTATCATTTTGCTTTCCTCTTTTCTTCTCTAACTTATCTCTTCACTCCTTCAACATTTATAGAAAGTTTATGGTTTGTCCTCCTTAAGAAGACTTTGGTGACTTAGGGTTAGTTATGAGTCTATGGTTGAGATTCATCCATTTTGGCACTTAATCCTTCCCATTTTATGATTGGCTGCATGTATTTACATTAGGAATTCAACTTAAGATTCATTTTTATCTCCAAACTATCATAATTCATCCTTAAATCAGCTCAAAAATTGTTTACATAGTTGTTTGTGCCATTAAAAACAAATATTTCAAAACTATCTTACTCGGCACCTAAAGTCTTTGATGCTTGGCATACACTAATCTTTATACTATGACTCGACATCTATATTACTCAACATCCACTATTCACTTGGCTCCTAAATCACTTGGCATATACTATCTGCTCAACACTTAAGGGACTTGGCACATGAGTGGCTCAACACTTACTATGAACTCGGCATGGTCTAATATATACATGTTGTATTTGACATGTACTACTTGTTCAACATGAACTAAGTAAATAACTTAAGTGTGTTGACACTCACTTGCCAAAACCAATATGAGATCAACAATCTCCCCCTTTTACTTGAGTCTCATAAACACTTAAGTATACATTAACATCCTTAATCTCATGATCATGACATATCTTAACTCAGCTTATATACAAAACTTCAAAATTTCAAAATTGTGTAACAACTTGTATACCTCAAAATTTGATAACTCCCCCTAAGTTAATATGTCTATTCTGTATCCAAAATTTATGTACTCCTACTAAGAAAATGTCTCATCTAATACTCTTTGACTTCATACTTTGTTTTGTGCTTGCTCCCTCTTAACTTGATTTGACTTTCTCTATCCCTTTTTGTACTTTGCCTACTCTCCTTATATCTCCCCAAAATTCTCATTATCTTTGTCTTATTCTCCCCCTTTCTTCTTTCTCTCCCCATTTTTGACACTTATGTCAAATGAGCTATACACTAATATTGCATTTGTCCATAAAAGATTTATGGACATCCAATAAAATATTTATGGACATCCAATATCATCTTGAGAGTTGCATCCTAGTTCTCACATGCTACATCCAATGACTTGATTTGGATTGCTAGCTCAGAAACAAGGTAGACTATACCATGTAAGGTAGAAACATTGGGGTCTTTCTTCATTAGGATTTTAGCATAACCTATCTCCTTGTGCAAAATTTCCATATGAGGGGTAAGGGTGGTCTAGATGCTAATTAGTTTGGCCCTTATGTTGGCCTCATCTACTGAAAATGTAGCTAATTGACTCTAGATTTGAAGCAATATCCCAAAATACTTCTCACTCTGATCTAGATTCATACTTGATGCATTGATGTGGCTCTCCAGGCTCAAAATGTGACTTCTAGTCTCTTGGGTGAAGAGTGATAGATTTTACAATTTAGTGTACAATGAGAATATATTCTCAATTACCTTCTTCACTTCCTCAACCTCAGTTGCCAATGCAACTTGTGTCAATGCTATATCACCTAATATCTTTTCATTCACTTTTTTTTGGAACTTCTTTTCTGACCATTCTAATAGTTTAGAATTTGTATCTAGGTCTTCAATACTGACATTCTCCATTATGTCTATTAGCTATTCCCTGAGTGGCTTGGTCTCATCAGGAGTTGACAGAAACACTGCATCTAAAAAGATGCCTGTTATATCTTGCAATGCTTGCTTATGCTTATGCTCCCTTCTAAGCATTTCTTGATGCTTTTTCCTTACTAGGGCTTGTTGGAGTATGCCCATTTTTTCTATCATCATTGTATGATAGTCATACTTTGGAAAAATAATTTCTTCATCAAGGCTCACATTTCCATACTATATAACTTCTTCTAGCTTTGATGAACTCAAGTTTGACACTAAAATCTATAATGGAGTTGCATCTATGCTCAGATTTTGAAGAGTTTGAGTAAAAGGAGTGCCAGATACTGGTAAGGTTAGCAAGGCTTGGATGAAAACTTGCTCCTTCACCTTAGGTGTCAATTCTGCCTCTTTATGGTTACCCTATTCTACCATAATGACTTGGCTTGCACCTGATCTTGTGTTGTAGGTGTAGACAAATCTATCTGACCTATTTCTTGTTGTTCTATAGTAGCAACTTGTGTTTCCACTATGCTCTTCTCTACTATATCAACCTTAGCACTTGTATCTACCTTGTTAGATGTATATTCTAGTATTTGGACAAAAGGTTGTACACTAGTATGCTCAGCATACACTAATCTTTATACTATGATAGAAGGTGCTTTTTGTGGATTTAGATCTACCCTTGTTGTTTTAGTCACTGTCTTCTATGATTCATCCACCCTAACCACTACAAGACTATTACAAAGTTTTTCCTATAATGTGGATTGATTTAATATCTTCTTGAGATCTTCCTTTGTAAGGGGATTAATGTTCTAAGTTGTGACATCAGAAACATCCTTAACAGTGATTGTTTTAGTGGTCTCACTTGTGACAAGTTGAGGACTGACAATTGGCAATTATGTGTCTTGCACACTCTATTCTTCATGATGCTCTTCATTAGATGTTTCCTTGTCATCTATTTACATTTCTACTTCACTCTCAATAGTGTCATCATTTTTATCATCTTCTCCATCTTCCTTCACTTTAATGGGTTCTTCCTTGCCTTTCTCTATTGTAGTCAACCCATAAGTTACTTTCCACATCTGAGTGGTCTTTTTAACTACATCTTCAATGTTATTTTCTAAAATGTTAAAGGCTCTATATTTAGGTACAAACCTAACTACATATTTATTTACAACCTTAGTAATCTATGCCTTAGTTAGTTTAGGCATCACTTGTGCAAGTGAGGTTTATCTAATTTGTCTCTCCAAGTTTGGACAATAGTGCCATTTCTACTCAACTTTGTCATATAAAGTTTTTGGCATACAATTTGAAAGTTCTAGTGGATTAGTTTTGAACTTTTCCATCATGACTTATATTTCTTCCTCCACTTGATTCATCTCTAATTTACTCAATTTACCAAAATCTATATGAGAAAATCTTGATAAATTTGCACTATTCTTAACATTTTCACATAAATTTTCTAAGTTTGAAAGAGGATTCTAACTCACCACCTTAAATTGGTTGTTTTTATCTGACTCTATTTTCTCTTCATCAGACTTGGCTCATGCCACATATTTTCTTCTTGGTCTCTTCTACTCTTGACTTCCTTGCTATGCTAGTTTGGTCTTTTCCTAGCCTATTGAGCTATTTCATGTGTACTAGCACTTGTAGTAGGTGCATTGGGCTTGGGCTAACTTGGCTTGGCTACGTTCTTAGCTTTAGTCACTGGTTGGACCTTAGCCTTCCTCTTTTTTGGCTTGGTAGGAGTAGGTGCTTCCTCAACTTCTTCTCCCTCAGCACATTCAGTTTCCTCCTCTTCTTGGTCTTCTCCCATAACTTGATTTAGTGCAATATCTAAATTTCACTTTCAATTTCTTCACTATCTTCTCCTTTTTCTTCATAGCAAAGGTAGTCTTCAATTCCATGTTAATTTTGGACTTTATCATTTCATAGTTTCCAAATATCTTTACACTTTTATCTACCTCTTATGCAAGTAATGCATTAATAGCTATAGAGGCTTCATCCACATTTATTTCATAACCTAAGGGCCTCAACCATCTCAACCTTGGTGTAGTAGCTTGTACAAAATTATAATCAACATCCACTAGGAAACAAATGTCATCATAGTGTTTCTCTACTAGTGACACTAGTATTCTCAATCTCTCCTTCATTGACTTCTTGAAGTTTTCAAAATAACTTGTCATTAAAGGTTCAAAATTCTCACCTAATTGCTCAATATACTCAACAATCTGTTCCACCATTGATCTATTGGTTTTCCATCCCATAGTACCAAATGAAGAGAATGTGCTCTAAACATAAAGAATATGTATACCAAAATAGAACCAAATTTACATTGTGCACTCTTTGTCTTCCTGATTGCTCCAAAGTTCTCCATCAGTTGTTGAAGTTGTAGCTTTTCAAGATCATATGTGTTATCTTTCTTGACAATCTTGTATCCAACATCCACTTCTATACAGGGCACATTATTTAATATGCTAGATTGATAAAACTTGTGTGACATAACCCTTATAGAAAATTCTATTATAATATTAGTAATTGTGTTAATTTTCATGCCTCTCTTGTTCCATACACTCTAGTGTTTTTCTCAATTACCTCCTTTGAATCACTTCTTAGTGACTTAGGCTAACCTAGGGTTCGGTAACTAGTAACCCTATGGATTATCCTCTTGGTAATTTTGATAGGTCCATTATCCATCCATAATGAACCATCATGAATTTGGCTAAGCACTATCCTTGTCCATTTTGTCTTGAATACATTCAAAAAATCTAGGGCTCACGGCAAACATTTCCTCTCAATAATTTTAAATTCTTCTTTCAACATGCCATTATCATAGAGTGTGTCATATCCTTTCCTAATCTCCATATCCCTAGTGCTAAGTTATAGAAATTTCTTACATCTTGCACCATTAAAACATTTGGTGGTATCATAGACAATGCACCAAAAGGGTCTTTCTTATAAGAAATATCAGGACTAGCTTTGAAAATGGGTTTCTTGACCTCATTACTCACTAATTGAACATTCAAAGCTTTCTTTTCCTCTACATTCTTCAAACTTGATACCATAATGCAAAACTAGAGTTTTCAAAAATTTAAATTGCATAGCTTAGCTCTTGATAAATACCTTATGAGATCTGACAAACTGGTGTGAGATTGCTGCTAGAATCTTCTATAACTACATTGAATAGATTTCTAGATCACTTTCTACTGTATTCACTATTTCTTGAATTTGAAATGATGTGAAATGAGCTAAAATCAATCAATTACCCTTTGAAAACCCTACAATAAATGTTGAGTGCTTATATAGCTACAAGCTCAGTATCAACCAATTTTAGGCTTACTCAACATCCATTAACATTCCACTTACTTGGCAGCCACTATGAGCTCAACATCAACTAGCTAGTCTGTTAGCTTAGCATCCTCTAGAATTTCACTCAACACACATAGGAAATGTTTCTTGGATTTCCAATAACATCGTGCATCTTTTCTCATGCTAATGTAATATTTTTAGTACTTAATCCTTTTGGAATTGATGTATGATATAACCTTTAAATATCAGCCCCACATACCTCTTGATTGTCTAGTTTGATGAGGTGTGATCACATGACCCATTAGGTGAAGTAATCTCTTCTCCATTTGATGTTTTTCACTCATCTTTCTTCTTCCATTTCTTATTCATCTCATCTCTGATGTGCTCAACATCTACCATGCCTTTGCCTTTATCAAATTCACAACTTGATGCCTTTGACCTAGTTGGACAATACCTACTAACATGACCAGTCTTCAAATAGCCAAAACATGTGGTTTGGCTCAAACACCTTTTTTAGTCACCTCTAAAGTGTGTCCTAATATAATTCTCAAGAAAATTTACATATTCTTGACAATAATGATAGCTAAACCTTGTATTATAATCCCAGTTATAAGATTTTTCATTGTTCCTTACCTTTGTTTGCATGTTTAATGACTACATGGGTTTGGATCTGCATTCAAAAGCTTTATTTCCATAATTCTAATAGTTGTAGCAATATCCTTCAAATATTTGTGTGTGCATGGTCTTAGTTCTACATTCATGTGCTTGATGACCTTGTTTGTTGCACTTATGACAGTCAACCATTCTCTTATGATTGACATTCTGATTTGTAGTCTTGCTCCTGTACATATTAGCAATATGTCCTTTCTTACCACAATTATGACAAGTAGGTTTGCAGTTCTTACTTTTTTTTCTCCTTTCTTCAACACTTTTGGATAATTCTCCTTCATCAGTACTTGTGTATCCCAGTCCTAATGTGTCATTTTTAGATCTAGGAGATCTCACTAATTGCTCAATGTATTTGATGGCTTCACTTGGTTTGTTGAAACTTTCAACAAATTCCTTTTCCCTCTTTAGGTCACTTTGCAATTTTTCATTCTGCAACTTCAATGTAGTTATCTCAATGTCCTTGAAATTTAGTTCATAGTTCGCATTCATCATTTGACTTTATCCAATTGCATTTTGGATATCTTGGTTAGTTTTGATGATTTCTCTTCTAGTCTATTGGCCAAAATTATTTTGTCTTCTTCAATCATTTCTTTTTCTTCCATGGCTTTCTTCTTCTATTTAGTCACCTCCCATAACAATATAGCTTGTGATTATTTCTCTACCTTGAGATTTATGATTTCCTTAGCTTGGGCTCTATTCTTTTCTGTTAGATCTACAACTATTGCATTAAATTCATTGGAGTATCAATCTATAAATAACTTAGTAGTTTCTATCTCTATGTATTGTGTGTCATTATCCACAATAACAATTTGCTTCCTTCTCTTCAATGATTTCTTTAATTCTTCTCTTTCTTCATTCAGCTGATTTAGAGTGAGATGTATTTCAATCTCCTGATTCTCAATAGTCTTTCCCAACTTGTAAAATTCTATTTTCAAGCTCTTTCCTCAAAGCTGCAAAGCTTCTGTTTTAGAGAATGAGGCTTTGATACCAATTGTTGGAATTACAATAGGAAAGGTAAACTTCTAGAGGGGGGGGGGGGTGTGTTTTGTGGGGGAGGGGTGTGAATTAGTAGTGTAAACTTGGACCCATAAAACTTTCACCATACATACATCTCATGCATTCAATGTATAAACTAAAATAAAATGTAAAGCATACATATCTAAAACATCTAAAACATCTAAGTATTCAAACACATATGACATGAGATATGATTACCTAGAAACTCTCCAAGTAAGAAGGTAAAATTGGGGTGGGGATGACACCCACAATCCCACAAATATTCGCTACTATAGTAATAAAGTGTATCCAATGAAGGTTACAATGTTTTGATCATGAGACATGATCTACCCTGTGAAAGGTTTTCCCTGTTAAAGGCTTACAAAGACTATTAGGTCTCACCTTGTTAGAGGATTTCAACACTCTATTAGAAGTGTGCCTTGCTAAAGGACTTTAACTTACAACTAAGTAAGCACCCTATGAAAGGATTTCAATATAGCCTATTAGGACTACTTTTTAAAGAGATTTTGACTAAAATCATCTATTGGAATGTCTCAATATTGATCCTATAGTCAACACTTGTTTTCCTGATGATAGATCACCTCTAAACACTTATCTTCTTAATCATTCTTGATCAAGTGTCTCTTTGATGCATCATTTTCCTTTCCTTTGTTCTACTCTAACTAATTTTGCAATGTAGTCTCACTTGATAACTCCTTAGCCACCATGAGTGCTCTATTTGGACATGAAAACTTCTCTCTTTGCTCCTTCAACATTCATAGAAATTTTAGGGTTTGTCCTCCTTAAGAAGACTTTGATGACTTAGGGTTAGGTATGAATCTATGGTTGAAATTCATCCATTTTGCCACTTTATTCTTCCCATTTTTTGATTGGCTACATGTAATTACATTGGGAATTCAACTTAAGATTCATCCTTATCTCTAAAATATCATAATTCATCCTTAAGTCAGATCAAAAATGGTTTACATAAGTTTTTGTGCTATTGCAAACAAATATGTCAAAACTATCTTACTCAACACCTGAAGTCTTTGATGCTCAACATACACTAATATTTATACTATGACTCAGTGTCTGTATTACTCAACATCCATTGCTCACTTGGCTCCTAAATTACTCAATGTATATTGTTTGCTCAACACTTGAGTGACTTGCCACATGAGTGGCTCAACACTCACTATGAACTTAGCATGGTCTAATATATACATGTTGTGCTCATCATGTACTACTTGTTCAACATGAACTAAGTAAATAACTTAAGTGTATTGACACTCACTTGTTAAAACCAATCGAAGATCAACATCTATAATGTTTCACCAAGAATCAACCATTGAAATCCTCCAAAGTACATTTTGAACACATTAACATCAATCCCTTGTTTGACAAACCACTGCCAATAAATGGAAACAAGACTCTTCCTAAATATCCCAAAAAGACATTAAGACTTGACCTCAATCACATAATGCAATAACAAGATGTCCCTAGAGGGACTTTTACTCTAGGGATGTCAAACATACCTCCTTTGGAGGAAAATAAAAAAGTGCACCCTTGCTCCTAACTTTACCAAAAGGTATGACATCAAATGTTATGGAGCCTTCCATGATTACACCATGTGAAACATCAATTGCAACAAACCCTATTGATGTACAAAAGAAAAGTCTTATTGACATTTCACCCATTCCCTAAAGGAACACATCTCATTGTCAAATCAATATGATTTCACAAGGAGAAACATCTAACACACAAATGTATCAAAACAACAACCCAAACATGATGTTCAAATCTCAAGGACATAACCAACTCCCTCAATAACAACAACCTACAGTGGTACAAGGACTTAACATTTCCAATCCACAACCAAGTTTAAATCTACTTAACACATATGCAACATATCAACAATAAAATCAACCACAAAAACAACTTCAAGCAATGCAAGCATCCAACATCCCTAATATGCAATCCGATGTAAATCCACTTGACTTTCACACAATATACTAGCATCAATTCCAATAACAACAAGCCTTGTTTGCTAAACAACAAGAGTAACTAAAATAATAGTTGGAACACTGAAGATGCCTTGAGCAACAAATTGCCTATTAACAACACTTGTCACAACAACAACACATCCCACAACAACCTCAACAGATGCCTCTACAACAATAGTCACATACATGGTCTCACATGCAACTAATAGAGGCATCTTGACAACAACCATAGAAACTGGTACAAAGAAAACCACACCAAGGGATGCAACAACAACACATGGTACAAAAATCACAATCGATAACACAAAAAATATAACATTTACCACAACAAGGAACATTTTATCTTTGAGGTACTAACATACCTCCATCACCTAACTTTTCAAACACAAAAATGTGAGAGCCAAGTAGACATAGTTCTCACCATAGCAAATGATCTACTCATAGACACAAAAGGCTTGAAGGGAAGACTATCATGAAAATCCCTAATGAAGAGTTATTAAAACAATTCTAAAAACTTTCCAAACAAATCAAGGCATTGCGAGTCTAGAAGAAACATGCTCTCTATATAAAAAAGGACTTACATCCTAACCTATTTGACAAAAGTCTGTATATGTCTCCATTTGAAAACACTTTGAGGCTCCAAGATTCAAAAAATACCGAGGAAAAGGAAACCTCATTGATCACATCATGGAATTTTGTGCCTCTTCTGTTGAACTCAGTAATTATCCTACCTACCTCATGAAATTGTTCCCTCATTCTCTAGGTGGGCCCCACTTGAATGGTGTTCCAAACTTCCTGGTACAATCAAATCTTGGTCAGAACTAGAAGACAAATTCATCTCCTACTTTTCCTTCAACATTACAAATGAAGTGACACTTTTTGATTTGTGCTCAACTGAACAAAATATAGGAGAACCATTTATCACATTCTTACTATGTTGGAGAAGCTTAGTTAGTCAATGCTCACTAAACATTTCTAAAAAACAAAAAATTAACTTATGCATTGAAAACCTAGTCCTTGACTTAATGTATGAACTCAAGATCAAAAGTCCAAAAACCATTTTCAAACTAATGAAAAAAGGGGCTAGTATTGAAGATTCTCTTATCCGTAAGGGAATCCTCAAGATGAATAAGGAAAACACAAACACCAACTCATCTAATGACAAGGAAAAAATTTTCTCCAAAAATAAGAATATGACCAATGATGGTATTGTGGATTAATGAATAATTAGCACAACACAACCTCAATTGACTTTGAAAGGTACAAACCCTATGAATTTATAGACTCCTAATCAAAAATCACCTCCACAAAAAAAAACTAAGACTTCCCATAGGATGGACCTCGAAGAAATCCTAGAACCAAAGATAGAAAATTCACACCCTTGGAAATACCTCTTGAGATTGTACTTCAACAATTACTCAGTAATAACCTCATGTAGTTACCCCTGATCAAAGACAAGCTGCTAACTAAAGTTTCTTTATGGGATGACAATTTTTTTTGTGATTACCACCACACCAAATGACATAAGACCTCATCGTGTTTCCAGCTAAAACATGCAATACAAGACCTTATTGATGATGATGTGATCATAGTCGATCCATTGCTGCTAGCATCCAACTCTAATCACACCATTTTTAGTAATCATGACAAATAGAAGGCCTCTAGTTGTTTCAATGAGTTTGGTTCCTACATATCCACATTCACCTTAAATGTTGAAGATCCTCATTGTGTTGTCACTACATGTCATACAAAAATCACCCTACCTAGAGCTCCTTCTAGACTTACTGGCTCTACTAGACCTACACCCCATAGTAGACTTAATGATCCTACTTTGTTTAATTATAGTCTTGTTGAATAGCTTGGAAAGACCCCTATGCAAATATCCATCCTAGAACTAATATGTGCATCTCCCCAACATTAGAAGATCTTGGATCAATCCCTTAAAGGGTCAGTAGTCCCAGATAACATTGATGTTGCCTAGTTCTAGACCATGGTTGGGAACCTATCTACACCACAACATATCACCTTTTCCCCTTAGGATATTCCTAAAGATAGACTCAACCACAATGATCACCTTCATCTCAAAGTCTTTATCCATAATTCCAAGTTTATACACGTCTTAATAGATGGAGGAGCAAGACTGAACATTTGTACCCTTAAAGTTGTCAAGGGTCTGGGTTACATTAAAGAAGATGTAGATCCCTCTCATAGAATCACAATAAAGGCATATGATGTTGGAAAATGCTTATCCAAGGGTGTCATCATATTACCCATAAGAGTTGGTTTGGCTATTGAAGACACATTATTCTAGGTCCTAGATATCAAAATGAATTGCAACATAGTACTAGGACACCCTTGGATCCATGCCATGAAAGTCGTGCCATCTACATATCATTAATGTTTGAAGTTTTCCTAAAATAATGTGGAGGTTACTATCCTTGGCAATCCAAATCCCTTCTAGTTTTGTGCTAATTTGAGAGATGTCACTACATACCAACTCCCTGTAAACATTGAAGCACAACCCACAGATTCCTCTAAGTATGTGGATGCTGATATACTCCTCAATAAGGCCAAGGAAAAGTTGAAGATTAAAGACAAAGGATTTGGAGAATACTTCATCTCTCAAGTATCCCACATTAGGGAGTCACTAGTTTCTCCCGAATCACAATGGTAAATCACAACTATTCCAAGCACAACATTCTAAGATTAGTACAAAAAATTCTACTTCCACCAATTTCATTAGTGGAGGTGACCTACATCAAGAAAATATCTATGAAAATACATCTATCTCTATTGAGGTAGCAAAAGAAGAACAAGAACCCACTATGATATCTCCTAAAAAATGTGGACTTGGGTTTATTATCATGCAAAACCAAGGCTATGATGGCTATAGTGGTCTTGGATATTAGAAACAAGGAATAATTGAACCTATCACTACAATAGGATGACCTCTTAGTTTGGGGCTTGGATTCAAACCATTTCAAATAGGTCCTCCTAGTACTAAGGTACCTATGTGTAAGATTATGAATGTTTTGAATGATGAAAAGGCATCTGAGGATACCCCACCTAAACCCAACAATCCTCTAGCTTCTAAGCATGACCCCAATGATACAACTAAATATAATACCCATATCTATACCTTTAAACAAATCCCATTCAAAAATGATGATGAAATCCGCTCAAGTTATCATAAACTATTTGATTAGGACCAATGTGGACAATCAATTTTTGATCAATTAGATAATGATGAAACTCTTGCAAGAAACTTTGAAATCTATGAAGGCATTATGATTGACAATCTTACAAAAGAAATTTCTCTTGAAGAGAACACATTGGCATATTTTGGGGAGTCAACTCCATCTTCCAAGTACAAAGCTAAAAGAAAAGGAAAAAAAAACAAGCATAGGTCTCTTGGTGACCATTAGACCGCAAAAAATCAAAAGCTAAGTAGCTCCTAAGGCTACAAGATGAAAAAGATGATACCATGAATATCAATATTCTAGTGTTCAACATGCCATGAAGTCTTTTTGAGTGCTCTCAATCAGCTTCATGTGGGAAGTTATTGGTCTCAATCCTCCCATATTTTCCTTATATCCAACTACTTATACCAAAATCCTACTACCTAACCCATTTCACACCCAAAATCAAATCTATATCCATCAATCCATTGCACACGTCATCATCAATGACATCCCATACAAAGAATCCTTTGACCCAATTATCCTTAGATGCCTTGAGTCATTAGGGGTAGACACTATCTTACATATGGTACATGATGATGTATCTTGAGGCCTTTCTAGTGGTTTATTTTAGCTATAGACTTAGAACAAATCTTGCACAGTTATGGTTAGTCATGGATCTAGATATTATCTGCTAGCAACACCAACAATAGATCTCTTCTCAGCATTTGTTAGCAACATTCATGATTCTATCTAAAAGTCTTGAAAAATAGCAAAAAATGGCAAAAAGTTTTGAGAAAAAAAAAAATCATGAAAAAATTAATGCCTTGATGAAAACTTGGAAAACAGGCATCTTGGCACAAAAATTTGAGTCAAGAGAAAAATTTCATCTGAAAGTGAAAACCTAGCAAACATGCACTTTGGGCAAGTACCATTATGAAAAATTAGCAAATAGGTGCCATGTTTAATTAATTATTGCTCCTCCATCTATTATGATTCCATCTAGTTTTTCCCCTTTTGTTATTCACTGATCATATCTTTCATATTGCAAGACATCCCTACTCCTTCATCATGGCCCATGAACTGATTAATGTCCATCGTTATTTTACCTAGGCATCACTAGTTTGTACATACTTGAACTGCGGGCATATCCCTAAACACTTTTTATCCATTGGATTTATCACATATTGGATTGGAGCTAACACTTGTATATGCTTTTACAATCCTACAAAAAAACCTAAAAATTCAAATACGATCTTGAACAAATCACTAAAAATCGTAAAATGCTCTAAACAAAATCACTAAAAAACGTAAAATGTCCTGAACAATTTCACTAAAAATTATATAAAACATCCTAACCAAAATCATAAAAATCATAAAACATCCTGAAATAATCATGAAAAATCATAAAATGTCCTTAAAAAATCACTAAAAATTGTATAATGTCCTAGAATAAATCCTAAAAATCGTAAAAAGTCTTGAAGAAATGCATAACACAAAAACATGAAATATTCTCAAAAAATCCTAAAAATCACAAAACCCATTGAAGATTTGTAATAAACCTTGTAAATAGTCACTATACATCATCACTCCTTTTGCATAAACACTGGCATTTTCGTAGACTAAAACTCAAAACACTACACATTAATGATAATCGCACCTATCTGAGCATTGTGAACCAACAATTAATCCAACATGTCATTATGAACCTATCAATTGCATCCACAAACAAAACCATCACATTATCAACCTATCAAACACTATCTAAAGACCTAAAACACTAAAAGGCAAGTAATAATGGACAAGAATGATTGTTGGCTCACATTGTTTACTGAGTGATTTACTTTTTTTTTTTTTTTTCTTCAATCATGTTCCTATGCCACTTGATGATATAAACTAATATATGAGAGTGGTTGGGATGGTTCATGGTCATCTTTTTTCTATTTGTTAAACAATGTACCTTTTGAGAGTTTGGGGAATGTATATATGCCTCAGAATGGACAAGGTCATTTTCCGTCTACATCATGCTTATTTATGCAAAAGGTTTGAATTTGCACTCTAGCACTTTATGCCATGATGCATTGCATTCTATTTTCCATATCAAAATAAAGCTCCATATCACATATAGTTCACCTTCTGAAAGAAAAAGTCCTCACCTCATTCTAATTGGTCCTCACCTCATCACCTCTATCTTCTATCATTCATCTCTTCATCCATCATCACGATCATGTATTCTAATACACCAAATCATCTTCACCTTTCATTCCTACAATTTTGCATCATCATACATTTTCTATAAACCTTTTGTAGGTTTCCACCAAGTTTGTCCTCTATTTGACCAAATATGATCATATTTGACCATTTTTTATTGATTTCACCCATGTTCTGACCTCTTTCCATCATTTTGGGCATGCATGCAAAGTTTAGGTCATTTTGAGTATAATTAGGCTGATTTTGGGCCCTTGGAGCCTTCCAAGGCTCACTTGGTACTATCATAGTACACTTAGCATCATCAAGTGCACCCTAGGTGCACTTGAGTGCATTTTGGGCAGGCTTGGGGTAGTTAGATACCTAGAGCTACTCCCAAAAACCTTATTTTACACTCTAAAGCCCATAACTTTTGTGTTTCAACTCTGATTCACAATCCATTAGTTGCATTAGATTTAAATATTCATTGTAAAAAAATTGACATATCATTTTCATTATTTATTCATTGTCTTGAGTGGTAACCCATGAAACTTCTCTTAGGCCCTTGATCGACCCTCATTCTACACTTTGGACCTCATAACTTTTGCATTTGAAATATTATTTGTGATCTATCAGTTGCTATGGCTTTTTCATCTCATTATTGACAAATTGACCTATCATATGCATATCTTAGTCAATTTTTGGAGGGGGAACCCATACATATCATCACTACTAGGTCATATTGTCATGACTTTCTCATCAGTATTCTTTGATAGAATGCTCTAAATCACTTTGTATGAAAGAGGGGCAAAATGTAGATGCTCAAAAATGGTTCACATCTATAGTTTCATCAACTCTTTCATATTAACTCATTCCATTTCCTCATTTCACTAATTTTGATCTTTTGGCCAACATGATTATATCTTAGCAATATTATTTATCATTCATATCATCTTGTGCATCATTTGCATATCATTTCAAAATCATATATGACCAACGCAAGATCATTTCAACATCATCAAAATCATATCAAAATAAATATGGAATCACCCCAAATCTACCCAGAATCAACTATAACCAACCCAAAACATGTTAGATACCTTAAATCAATCATCATCTATCCAATCCTAGGCATTGTCATAGCTCTTAGTGCCTCAAAAACCTATCAATCTATCAAAATTATCAATCTGGCCTTAGTACTATGATGGCTCTCAGTGCTAGGTCAAACCGTCATTCTTTTATTCAATCATTAACATTACCAACTCCCTTAGTGCTAGATCATGACATCATCAAACCATTTTTATTAATATTGAGAACATTCATCGATATTATTATGATCAACCATATCAATCAATCTCAATCTTGTAGCATTTATGATATCAATTATTGTTACATGTCCTTAGTTCATGTCATGTGTCCTTGGTATATTATCAATTTTAGTCAATCATTCAATTTGACATGGCTTTGGTCTACCTTATTGGATACAATTATTCAATTGTGTTTTGTCTTTAATGTTACACAAATATCATATCAATTAGCAGGCAGAGTCTACTGAGCTCAGTTGGTTAGCAAAGCAAATTCCAAAGTCTACCAAGCATTCTTGAAACTTACTCTATGGAAACAGTTTCTACCGAGCTCACTCAGGCATTGAAGGATTTTGTGGTAGAAGTCAGTGGTAACCAAGCTCACAAGGTTAGCAAAGGAAAGTCAATGTTTCCTGAGTTCACTCAGTTTCCAAATGATTTTGCAGAGTTTGTAGTGTTAACCAAGCTTCAATTGGTTAACACTAGAAATCATTTTTGGATTAGTGTTTACTGAGTAGGTTCGGCCAATGAAGGATTTATTTTTATTGGAAAATAAAGTTTAATTATTTCATGTAATGTCTGTAGCTGTATGATGTAATAATTATTGATAATTGTAACTTGTAAATGAGCCAACTTGATAATTTGAAAGGTATATATGAAAGGTCAATTTGTGAATTCTAAATTGTAATGAGTGAGTATGCAAGTGTATTGATTGTGTGAAGAGGAAAGTGTGAGTGAATTTTGAAGAAGGAACAAATATCCTTGAGGAGCAGCAAAGTTGTATTCGATCAAGAGGGGATCTAGTGAAGTAGAATTGAGATCTATATCAGTAATTCGATTGCATCTCATTTAGGTCTATTCATTGTTACTTTCTCACCATTGTAGCAATGATCTCTAATTCTCTTAATATAGTTGGTCTAACAGCCATTTTTTAAATCATCTAACAAGGTGACAATTCTTTTGAATTATTCTAAAGTCCTCTAGCAAGGCCACTCCTAGTAGGGTGATTAAATCCTCTAAAAAGGTCACACCTAATAGTGTGTTTTGTAACCTTTAACAAGGTTGGCTCTTAACAGGGCTCAATTCAAAAAAGTGAAAATCAATAGCTAGTTACTTGGTGGTTTTTCCCATATTGGGTTTCCATGTTAAATCTAGCGTCTCTTGTGTTCATGTTATTTCTTTATGCATGCATGTTAATCACTATGAATGTTTAAAGTTCTGTTAAAATAACATACACTACATTTACCAAGTTATAGCATTCTTCTATATGTTTATAGAGTGACAACAATAACTAGTTTTATAAGACATATAAGGGATCTATAGATTTTTTTGTGGTAAATAATGTTAGAAATGTTTTAGAATAACTGAGAGAGGTGGGGGTGAATTAGTTATTCAGGGTCAAAACTTCCTATTCAAAATTTTTACTAAGTATAGCAAGCTCTAAACTATTCATTCATCCAAGCTTTAACTTTTCTAATCAGCAAGTTACTATAAATCAACATGGAAGCATAACATGCAAGAAATCAGATCATAACATAGTGATTTATGTGGAAACCCAATTTGGAAAAAATCACCAGTAACATGCTACTCAATTCTCACTCTTTTAACGTGATGCCCAATGAAAGGCTTTCCCTATTAAAGGCTTACAAGACATTGTTAAATGTGACCTCGTTAGAGGATTTAACCACCCTATTAGAAGTGAGCCTAGTTAGAGGACTTTAGAACATTCACTTGGAATGTCACCTTGTTAAAGGATTTACAAATGGCTGTTAGCCCAACCTAAGTCCATAGGATTTTTAGATCTAATACAATTACTAGAGAATATTAGAAAATCTTGACCTAACTACAACATACAACTTATCTTGCAGATCTAAAATCACTTCTCATCTCATACCCTTGCCTAGCCTTCAATCTTTGCAACTCTGACAACTTTCCCTCCTTTCAAGCTTAGTCTCCTTAAGTCTCCATTCTCAATGTACCAATGTAATCATCTCTTCATGACCACTTATAGAAGTAGAGCCTTTGTGGTCTTCCTTCTCTAGATGTCTCCTCCTTGACACCCTTCTAACCCCTTTGCAGATTTGGCTCTTCAGTAGCAACAATATCAGCAACACTTTACTTCTTGGTCTATGACTCCTTAAATAGAAGTCTTGGAGTTCATTTTCCCACTCGATTTTGCAATTCTTTATTTTCAATTTGCATGGATTAGGTAGGATTCATTGCATCTAACCCATATTCTGTTTCCTCTAGAAACTTCTTTAATAATCCTTTAGAATTTTCTCAAAAATAGTTTACATAGGATTTTGTGCCACCAACTCATCATCCTTATCTTCCAACTCATTCACAAAATTCAATTTAACCACTATGTCCACTTAGATTTGGCAAATCTTTATCATTTGAAATAATGCAGTAGCTCAGCACTATTGAAATACTGGTGCTTGGCACATAATGTGTTATTCGGCACCCACTGTGTTTTTCTTGATGCTCAGCACCTAAAGATCACTCGGGACCAACTAAAAATTTTTCAATGCTTGACACTTGATCTTCACTCAACACTTGAAGATCACTCGGTACACACTAGAATTTCCTGTTACTCAGCTCCAACTAGGAGTTTTGCTTGGCTTCAACTAACATGCTTGGAATCCACTAATGATCTTAGTTTAAGCTTTGCATACCATCTTGTTACAACTTCTTACTTCTATTGTTTCTAAGTGTGACCAACCTCTATAACTTTGAGTATGTTATCAATGTATATGAGCAATGTTACTATGCTAATAGAAACCAAATTTAAATAAAGCTTCTACAAACTAAACAAAATTCATAAACTTCAAGATAGACTAAGATGAGCTCTCAATTAAGAATATGAGCCATTAATGGGCTCTCTCAATAAGAAGCTCTCTTTTTGAGTGGCTTTGTCTAAATAGATAAGATGTATGCTCAAGCTTATGCTTCAAAAAGGGCTTCAAATAGAAATGGAATTTGGGTGTGAGAGTATGGTTTTGATGTAAAATGGCTTCTTAAAATGGCATTATGACTTTACATCATGGATTGTGTTATTTTTCAAAGGGGAAGGATCCAATTTATAGGCAAGAGGCTTGAGGGATTGAGGGCTAAGATGCAAGGATGGGAAAAAGCTCATAAAGGGCTCAGATTGCATGAGAGGAGAGCACATGGATTGTGCTTCCTTATAGCCAATCAGGGAGTGACACATGTCATAGGGTGAGAGGATGGAGGAAAGGGGAAGGATGAGTCAACAAAGGAGGCTCAAGGGATAAAATCATCATCAAGACCCTCATAATGGCTTGTAAGAGCAATAAAAGGGCTTGGAAGAGTCGTTTATGGCCTAGTGGGCTTCATAAAGTTTTATGGTTGAGATATTTTGAGGGAGATGAGAGCAATTTCGACATGGGCTTGATTAGGAAGGTTTTAAGCTTTCTTAGGATTGTGCAAATGATTAGAGGATGGATTAAGATGGTTTAGGATTAGCTTAGGGATAGGCAAGTGGATGGTATTTAATGAGGGTGGGTGAAGGAGGAGATATTTGTTAACTTTGGCTTGGGTTAGTAAGTCTTAACCCATGTTTAGAGAATGTGACAAGGTTAGGAGGGGATTAGGATTAGGTTTAAAGACATCTTCTAGAAGAGTCTAGACTTTGGATGAGGACAAAGACTTTCTAGAATAGTCTATAATTTCCTAGGATGAGGATGAAGACTTTCTAGAAGAGTCTAGAACTTCTTAGGATGAGGATAAATTAGATTTTTAAGAAATAAATAAAATTTTATTTATTTCAAGGGTTTGGGTTGAGGAGATATTTATTAAAACTTTTTTATAAACATGAGGATTAATATTTAATCTTAATTAAATATTTTGAGTTGGGATTAGGGGTAGGAAATGATGGGATTAGCCTTTAATCAAAATTAAAGAAGGATTAGAAGATTTTGGAAGAGGTTACTGGTCTTAAGGAAATTGGCCAAGTTTTGGGCAAAAAATAAAAATTTTATTTATTTTGGGTTTTTTGGTCAATTTATTAATTAAATAATTAATAAATAAGGAAATAATGTTTAAATAAGATTTAAACATTTTTGGGAGGGATTCCTTAATTAAATATTTTTAATTAAGATAAAGGGATTTAATGGCATAAAAATAAATAAATAAAATAAATAAATAATTAATTAATAAATAATGATGTCATCAGGAATTTTTCAGAAAATATAAAATATTTTATTTTCTAAAGGTTTTTAGGTGTCTACAATCAATACATCATTGAACCATAATCTTAACTAATCCTTGTACTTAATTACGACATCATAACTCAACCTTTCTCTTAGGTGCTCTTGTTACATCTTGTTGATCAAATCCTCTTCATCAATCAACTAAATGATAGTACTTGGATCTTATAGGCAAATATCATCCCTACAAATAGGAAGTTTGACATCAATGACAAAACAATGATTGAAAACATTCTTTCACAAAAATCTTTCTTCTTTTAAAAAATCTCCCTCTTTGATCTGCAATAGTGAGTTTTTCAATCAGATTTCCAACAATCTCCCTCTTTGGCATTGATTGCAAACCAAATTGATCAACCATCAGACTAAACTATTCAACCATGAGCTTACTAGGTTAGAACAGTAAGTCAAATACCAAAAAGCAATTGTAGCTTCATATCTCCTTCTACTATTTTGATTGCTTCATTTCTATTTCTCCATCTTGGTTGTTATATCCTTGTCTTTTGTCTTTTCTATCTCCCTCTATATTGCTCATCTTCTACTATTATAATCAACTTCTAATTACTTCAGCCAACTTCTCCTATTGATGAGTATTGCCGCAACTTCTCCCTCTTTTCTAATTCTTCATTTTCAATAGTTATTGATCAGTTTCTCACATCATCTCCCTCTTTGAAAACAATGCCAAAGACATATTAACATCTTAATATGCAAGTGTATGTTTTGTACTTTCATTCAATGTCTCCCTCTATCACCTTTCTTGTGACTAGTTTGGAGTTTTCAGCACATCTACTACTTTAGACATGAATCCCAAAGTAGACATACTGTACATCAATGTGTGAAATCTTCATAAATTAGCTTATCTGATGTAGGGCATACTTACTTGTACTTAAAGTAGCCTTGGCTAAGGGTATCACCCCTAACTTTCCTCTAAGATATCAATAGTCTGTTCCTTTTAGCTAACATATTCCATCTTCACTTGCTTGTCTTCCACTAATTCTCTTACATAGTGATACTTGATTGCAATATGCTTGGTTTTAGCATGCATTATAGGATTTTTTGATATGTTAATAGCACTTGTATTATCACACTCTTAGTTACCTCTTCCTTCATACCTTGTAGCAAAGGTTTGATCCATACAATATTGGTGTAGTTTGTAGTAGCTACCACATATTCAGCTTCAGCAATGGACTATGAGGTGCGGCTTTGTTTTTTATTGGTCCATGTAATCAACCTTTTTCCTAAGAAAAGTGCTCCTCCACTATTTTTTTTTCTATCATCAATGTCACCTCCCCAATCTGCATCAGTGTAGGCTCTTAGTTCAAACTTCTCATTCCTCTTGTAGTACAAACCAAAGTCATCAGTTCTATTCACATATCTTATTATTCTCTTCACTACCATTAAGTGATTTTCTCTTGGATTTGCAAAAAATCTTGCTACTATTCCAATAGCTAATGCAATGTATGGTCTATGATGTACAACATATTGTAACTTTCCAATCATTGACCTATACAATTTTTGATTTACATCAGTAGATTCATTATTCTTGGATAGCTTATATCCTATTACCATTGGTGTGCTAACTGGTTTTGATTCTTCTAACCCAAATGTTTTGATTACCTCCTTGATGTATTTAGATTCAGTCACAAATATGCCATGCTTCAATTGATGTACTTGTAATCCAACAAAGAATTTGATTTCTCCAAACATTGACATCTCAAATTCATGCTTCATCTGATCAACAAAATCTTTGCAAAGAACATCTTTTCCTCCAAATATTATGTCATAAACAAATATTTTTGATATCAAAATGTATTTACCTTCTTCAAATTTGATGTACAAGTTGCTATTTTCATTTGTTCTCTCAAATCTTATCTTCATAAGATATTTGTGTAGTCTCTCATACCATGCTCTAGGTGCTTGCTTCAATCCATAAAGTGCTTTGAGTAGTTTGCAGATCATGTCCTTGTTCTTCTCATCTACAAATCCCTTTGGTTGTTCTATGTAGACTTCCTCTTCTAGTATACTATTTAGAAAAGCATACTTTACATCCATTTGGTACACTTTGAAACCTTTGTATGCAACATATGCAAGTAATGTTCTCACTCCTTCCATTCTTGCAATAGGGGCAAATGTTTCCCCATAATCCAATCCTTCTTCTTGTGCATAGCCTTTGAAAACTAGTCTGACTTTGTTTCTTGTTATCTCACCTTTCTCATCAAGTTTGTTTTTGAACATCCATTTGGTACCAATAACATTCTTATTAGCTGGTTTAGGAACTAGAGACCATGTTTTGTTCTTCTCAATCTGATCTATCTCCTCTTTCATGGCTTTATACCAATCATCATCTTATAGTGCATCTTTCAATATTTTAGGTTCAACATTGCTTAGCAGACATGATTCATTCCTCAGTCTATTTCTTGTCATTAGTCTAGCATCCTTGTTACCAATGATTTGATCTAGAGGGTGATGTCTTCTCACATACTTGGCTAATCTTGGTTCTGTCCTTCATTCCATGTTTGATCCTTCATCTTTAGAGTCATTTTTTTCTTCTTCATCAGGCATTTCATCATTCCTTTCATGTGTACTATTTTTAGAGTTAGAATATGCATTTTCTACATTTCGTAGCTCGGCTTCTAAATGCAGCTCGACATTCATAGGCTAAGACTCAACAAATACTAAAATTTTTTGTTGATTCCCAACTTGATTTGCAACATTATCTTCAATTGTCATTCATTCATAGAAGTATACAAAGGATCTATAATCCTCTATTTTCTTGAACTCATCAACCTAAACTTCTACATGCTCATCAAATTTTACATTTGCACTCTCCACAATCCTATTAGTGTTAGTATTCAAACACTTATATTCTTTACTTCTAGTGCAGTATCCGAGGAATATGCCTTCACCACTCTTTGCATCAAATTTTCCATTTCTAGTATATTTAAGAATATAACATTTACAACCAAATAGTTTGAAATATTTAACATTAGGTTAGTGACCATACCACAATTCAAAAGGTGTTGCATTTGTGTAGACTGCAGTACTTACAACTTCTCTCCAATATTTTAGTGCAACATTTTTCTCCATCATCAAGTTCTAGCATAGTCAATCACTGATCTATTCCTCCTTTTAGCAATACCATTCTGTGGTGGAGTTCTTGGTGCTGATGTTTTCCTTTTGATACCTTTTTCATTGCAAAATATTTCAAATTATTTTGATGTAAACTCACCTCCTATGTCCGACCTTAGGCATTTCAGGTTCTTTCCTGTTTCCTTCTTAACTTTGGCCAAATACCACTTGAACATTTGAAATGCATAAAATTTTTGCTTCAAGAACATAGTAGTCATCATCCTAGAATAATCATCTAGAAATAGTATTATATATTTGTCTCCTAAGTAGCTGTGTACTTCTATTGGACCACATAAGTCTATATGGACTAACTCTAGTACTTCCTTGGAAGTGTATGTTTTACTTTTGAAACTAGACTTAGTCATTTTCCCTAGTTGACATTGTTTGCACATTGCATTTTTAGGTTTCTTCAACTTGGGCAACCCTCTGACCTTCCTCTTCTTGTTGATGCTAATCAAATTATCAAAGTTAACATGACACAAACTTTTATGCCACAACCACACATCATCAAGTTTAACAACAAGAAATGTTGCATATTCCATATCTAGGTAAAATAGATTACTCCTAGTTTGTTCATCTTTTCCTATCAGTTTTCCATCAGTGTCATAGATCTCAGTATTTTTGTCTCCAAATTCAACTTTGCAACCTACATTGCCTAATTGTGATACACTCAACAAGTTTTAGTTCAATCCTTCGACATAATATGCATTGTCACATGAAATCTTCTCTATGAGCTTAATAGAACCTTTTCCTTTTATTTGACATGGAGCATCATAACCAAATCTAACACTATTTCCATCATATTGAGTAAAGGTAATGAACTTACTTTTATCACTTGTCATGTGATGTGAGCATCCACTATCTACAATCCACTTGTCATTGTTGTTCACATAGGTAACCAATGTTTTTGCTTCATCTTCATCTTTGTCTGATTCATCCTTCATGGCTACATAGACTATGTTATCATCATTCTCATCAGAATCTTCTTCAACAATGTAGCATCTCTTGCCTCTCTCTTTTTAATCTGTGCTATCATCTTCTCTCTTGTTCCTGTACTTGTTTCCTTCTTTGTAGTTCTTCTTCTATGGACATCTTGCAGCAATATGACCTACTTCATTACAATTGAAACATATGATAGGGAGCTTACCTTTGAATTTTCCTTTGCCTCTATGGAATCTCCTAGCTAGTAGTGCTTCTAACTATTTCACATCTTCCTCATCTGCACTGCTATCATTGGATGCATGTTTTCCTTTTCTTTTTTTCTTGCTTGATGTCTCCTCCTTAGTGTCTTTTATTTTCATCTTGACCTTGAAAGTAGATTCAAGGTTCTCAAGTTTGTAGTTATCAAAATTGGATAGCTCAAATGCAATAAGTCTTCCCACTATTCCTTTAAAGGTTAGTGTGTTCCATTGTACACACCTTAGCTCTTGAATGGCTAAAATTATAATGGCATAGATAGGGAGAAGAGTTCTTAAGTATTTCTTGATTGTAGTTTCTTCTTCCAATTGATCACCTAGACTTCTTATTGCACTTGCCACTTCTTTCATTCTTGCAGCATACTGGGCAACATTTTCACATTCCTCCATTTTCATGTCATTAAACTTTCCTCTTAGGCTTTCTATTTTTCCTTTTTGGTAATTATGATCTCCTCCATAGATTTTCGATAAGTTTTTCCACATCTTGAATGAAGTGGCATAGCCTTTGATGTCATCATATTTTGCATAGTTAAGTGCAGAGGCAATTTCAAGCATTGCTTGATTGTGCTCCTTCTTTTTGTTCAAATTATCTATAGTAAGAGGTCTTGCTAGAGTTACATGTTCTGTTCTAGTTGAGGTTTGTGCATATTCACCTATTGATCCAAGGTTCAATTTCATCAAACTTTTCCATGCAGCAAAGTTGTCTTTGTTGAGCTTGGGAACTTCTCTCTTGGATATTTTGATCTTCCTGCTTCTAGTACCTTGAAACTAAATCAGAAAATTTTGATACCAATTGTTAGAATTTTTTTAGAATAATTGAGAAGGGTGGGGGGATGGGGGGTGGGGGTGGGGTGAATTAGTTATTCAAGGTCCAAATGTCCTATTCAAATTTTTAACTGAGTATAGTGAGCTCATTCAACTATTCATTCATCCAAGCTTTAACTTTTCTAATCAGCAAGTTACTATAAATCAACATGGAAGCATAACACATAAGAAATCAACACATAACATAGTGATTTATGTGAGGACCCAATTTGGGAAAAAATACTAGTAATATGCTACTCGATTCTCACTGTTCTGAAGTGATGCCCTGTGAAAGGCCTGCCCTATTAAAGACTTACAACACACTATTAAATGTGACCTTCTTAAAGTATTAACCATGCTATTAGAATTGGGCCTAGTTAGAGGACTTTAGAACATTCACTTGGAATGTCACCCTATTAAAGGATTTACAAATGGCTATTAGGCCAACCTAAGTCCATAGGATTTTTAGATCTAATGCAATTGCTAGAGAGCATTAGAAAATATTGACCTAACTACAACCTATAACTTATCTTGTAGACCTTAGATCACTTCTTAGCTCATACCCTTGCCTGGCCTTCAATCTCTGCAACTCTGACAGCTTTCCCTCATTTCAAGCTTAGTCTCCTTGAGTCTCCATGCTCAATTTACTAGTGCAATCATCTCTTCATGACCACTTATAGAAGCAAAGCATTCTATGCTCTTCCTTCTCTAGATGTCTCCTCCTTGACACCCTTCTAACCACTTTGTAGATTTGGCTCTTCAACAGCAACAGTATTAGCAGTTCATTGCTTCTTGGTCTATGATTCCTTAAATAGAAGTCTTGGAGTTCATTTTTCCACTCGATTCTTCCATTCTTTATTTTCAATTCACATGGATTAGGTAGGATTCATTGTATCTAACCCATATTCTATTTCCTCTAGAAACTTCTCGAATAATCCTTTAGAATTTGCTCAAAAATGGTTTACATAGGATTTTGTGCAACCAGCTCATCATCCTTATCTTCTAACTCATTCACAAAATTCAATGTAACCACTATGTTGTCTTAGATTTGGTAAATCTTCATCATTTGAAATAATGCAATAGCTTGAGACTATTGAAATACTGGTGCTTGACACATACTATCTTATTCGGCACCCACTATGCTTTTCATGATGCCTGGCACCTGAAGATCACTCAGCATCAACTAAGAATTTTCTGATGCTTGGCACTTGATCTTCACTTGGCATACACTAGAATGTCCTATTACTTGGCTCTAACTAGGAGTTTTTCTCAGCTTCAACTAATTTTCTCGGCATCCACTAATGATCTTAGTTTAAGCTTTGCATACCACCTTGTTACAACTTCTTACTTCTAATGTTGCTAAGTGTGATCAACCTCTGTAACTTTGAGTATATTATCAATACATCATTGAACCATTTTCTTAACTGATCCTTGCACTTCATTACAACATTATAACTCAACCTTTCCCTTAGGTACTCTTATTATGTCTTGTTGATCAAATTCTCTTCATCAATCAACTAATTGATAGTGTTGGAAATAGAGATGGAGTAACTGAGAGGGGAGGGGTGAATCAGTTACCACAAAAACTATTTCTACAGATCCTTAGATGTCTTAAAATACAGCTACTGCTGACACTTGGTAACCACACAAATAAATGTTGAAACTTGATAGATGTTCAGTTAACTTTATTAAGCATTTAAAGTGATTAACATGCATGTATAAAGAAAGAACATGAACACAAGAGACACCAAATTTAACATGGAAACCCAATTTGGGAAAAACCACCAAGTAACTAGTTACCAATTTTCACTCTTCTGAAGTGAGCCCTGTTAGGAGCCAACCCTGTTAAAGGTTACAAAACACATTGTTAGGTGTGACCCTATTAGAGGATTTGATCACCTTGTTAGAGGTGGCCTTGTGAGAGGTCTTTAAAACAATTCAACTGAATTGTCACCTTGTTAGAGGATTTACAAAATGGTTGTCAAACCAACTTTGTTAAGAGATTTTGAATCACTATTACAATGATTACAAAGAAACAATGAAGTGATCTGAAATATATGCAACTTATCTTTGCTGAATACAAATCTCTGTTCTGCTTCATTAAATCCTCACTGATGGAATGCAACTTTGTAGCTTCATAGGGATGACAAATTATTCCTCAACATTCACTCATGTATTTGCTCACACTTTTTGCATCCATTCACTTCCTTACTTTTGAATTCACAACTTGACTTTTCATATATACCTTACAGATTGTCAAGTTGGCTCAATCAATTGAAAAACATAAATCAATCGGCTGCATTAAACTTAATTCTTTAGAACAATAAGATTCTTCACTGCCCGACCCAGCTCGGTGACTATTGCTCAGAATGTTTCCCCAGTGTTAACCAAATGGAGCTTAGTAAACACTACAAACCTTGCAACTTCCTTCAGAGACCAAGTTAACTTGGTAAATACTGACCTTCCTTTGTTTACCAAGTGAGCTCGGTAAAAGCTAATTTTTGTTCGCTTACCGAGTGAGCTCGGTAAAAGCTAACTTGTCTTAGCTTACCGAGTGAGCTTGGTAAAAGCTAACTTGCCTTTGCTTACCAAGTGAGCTCGATAAAAGTTAACTTACCTTTTCTTACCAAGTGAGCTCGGTAAAAGTTAACTTACCTTTGCTTACCGAATGATCTTGGTAAAAGTTAACTTACCTTTGAAATGTTTAGGAATGCTTGGTAGTCACTATAAATTGCTTTGCTAACCATTTGAGCTCGATAGACTCTGTCTGATGACTAATATGACATTTGTGTAACATCAAAGACAATACACAATTAACAATTGTATCCAACAGATAGTACTTGGATCTTATAAGAAAATATCATCCCTACAAATAGTAGGTTTGGCATCAATGACAAAATAATGATTGAAAACATTTTTTTACAACAATCTTTCTTCTTCGCAACAATTTCCCTCTTTGATCTTCAATAGTGTGTTTTTCAATCAGATTTCCAACAACTAATTCAACACCCCCCCCAAGTTACTCCATCTATATTTCTAACAATTGGTATCAAAGATTTTGGTGTGTGTAAGAAGGATTTCAAGAATCTAAGCTAAAGATCATGATGTCTTACAAGAGGAAAATTCCAAGACTTAACAGGGATAAGTTTTTAGCATGGCAAGGTCTCATGAGACTCCACTTGGCTTCTATTGGAGATACAAGATTGAAATATCTTGATGAAGAATATGTAACTCCTTATGGTACATTATCTGTCAATGACATTGCTAAGAAGAAGACTCATAACATAATGATGATAGAAATTGTATCAGCCCTAAGCTATGAAGAATTTGATGATATCAAGGATTGCAAAACTACCTTTGCTATGTGGAACAAGCTGAAAGATATCTATGGAGGTGATGATAATGTGAGGAGAGAAAAAGTAGAAATTCTAAGAGGACAATTTGATTAGATGAGGATGAGAGAGGATGAGGACATTGTTGAATATGTTGAAAGAGTCAAAGCAAGTGTCAATGCAATCAAGACTTTTGGGGGAGATACCAATGAGAAAACAGTTGTAAGTAAAGTTTTTAGAACATTGCTTCCCATTTATGTAATTAGAGTTTTTGCAGTCCAAGAAAGAAGATGTGAAGCAAATCATTAAAAAAATTTAGAGGCCATAGTAGGAAGATTAACTACATTTGAGCTAGATAACTATGACAACTATGTTCAAACTTCCAAGAACATTGAATGAGCATTTGAAGCCAAGCTTTCACTCAAAGAAAAGGGAAAGAAGATAAAGGATTCGCAATCAGAAAGTGAAGAAGAATCAAAACAGAGTTTTGATAGTGATCTTGAGGTGGTTGAAGCTTTATTTGTAAGGAAATATTCTAGAGGCAAAGGAAAATACAAAGGTAAGGTTCCTCTAATCTATTTTTCATGTGAGAAAATTGGTCAAATTGTTGCTAGGTTCCCAAACTAGCCAAACAAGGATGAGAAGAAAGGTCATAAGTGTAATGGCTAGAAAGACTTAAAATCATTCAAGGATAAAGGTAAGAAAACATGTTTCATGGATAAAGATTCTAAGGATTCTAATAATAGTGAAGATGAAATTGTTTACATTCATGTGAAAGATGAATCTAATAATGATGAAGAAGATAAGATGTCACTTATCTCTCATGTAAGAAAAAATGATACATGAATCATAGATAGTGGTTTTTCTCATCATATGACTGGTGACAAAATAAAGTTTGAACATTTTGAAGACTATGATGGTGGTAGTGTGAGGTTTGGTAATAATGAACCATGTTGCATAAAAGGAAGAGGAAGAATCTCACTAACCAAAGAGCTTGTAGGTAATAATGCCTATTGGGTTGAAGAACTAAAACAAAATCTATTGAGTGTGGCACAACTAATCAATATTAGATTCAAGGTGGAATTCATGCATGGAAAAGAAAGACTGCTAGATGATAAAGGAAAGCTGATTGGATCATGCATATAGACAAAAGGTAACTTGTTCTACCTTGAACTTGGTGAATGCTCATGTTTTATTGCTCAAGTTGAAGAAAGTTGGTTATGGCACAAAAGGTTATGTCATGTGAATTTTGATAACCTAGTCAAAATAAGAAAATTTAGGAAAGTAAGAGGCATTCCTAGTATAAATAAACCTGATGTTGATCTATGCAAGAATTGTTAGATTGGTAAAATAGGAAAGACTAGCTTTAGAAGTAAAAACTATCAGTTTGGAGAAATTTTGAAAATTGTGCATACTAATTTGTGTGGACCTATTGGAATTGAGAGCTATATTGAAGAAAAGTTCTTCATTCTTTTTGTTGATGACTACTCTAGAATGATGATTGTCATGTATTTGAGAGAGAAATCAGAAGCATTTGAGAAGTTCAAATAGTATTTGGCTAGAGTAGAGAAGGAAACAAGGAAAAGACTAAAATTCTTGAGGTCAAACATAGGTGGTGAATTCATCTCCCATGAATTCAATAACTTTTACATTGAAAGAAGAACCAAAAGATATGTATCAACCCCTAGAACTCCTAAGCAAAATGTAATAGTTGAAAGGAGGAATAGATCTATCATAGATTGTGCAAGAACTCTAATGATTGAAAAGAACATTGCCCTCAAATACTAGAAGGAAGCTATCAACATTGCAGTTCATACCTTGAACTAAGTATAGTTGAAGGACTCATTCAAAACCCCCTATGAGTTATGGTATGGCTATACACCCAATGTAAGCTACCTAAAAATATTTGGAAGTAAATGTTATATTTTAAAAGAATCTAGAAAAGGAAAATTTGATGTGAAGGGTGATGAAGGCATATTTTTGGGATATTCTTGCAAGAGTAAGGCATATAGATGTTTGGATTTGTCTACTCACAAAATCATAGAAAGTGCACATGTGAAAGTTGATGAGTTTGCAAAAAGGACTAAAGAAGAAAGCAAAAAGGAACCAGAAGATTATAGAAGATTTTTTTTCATCAAATCTGATACAATGCCATATACATCTATCAATTAGGAAACTTCTACTCCTGAGTCTTTAGTCACTGAGTTACAAGAAGTTCAAATTGAGTTGCAAGAACCTAAGTCACGTTTAGATGCTACTGAGCCAATGCCTACCCAGGCAGAGCACCTTGGACCTGAAGTTGAAGTGCAAGAGGATGATAATGCAATTCATTCAAAAGGCAAGGAACTTATATTAGCCAAGTATGTCAGGAGATATCATGCACTAGATCAGATTATTGGAGACCAATCTAAAGATACTATGACAAGAAGTAAGCTAAAAGGTACTTGTTTACTTGCTGATTTTGAACCTAGAAATGTCAAAGATGCATTAGAAAATGAAAGTTGGATTAAGGCTATGAATGAAGAGATAGAGAAAATAGAAAAGAACAAAACATGGACTCTTGTACCTAGGACTAAAGATAAAAATGTGATTGGAACTAAGTAGGTATTCAAAAATAAGTTGAATGAAGATGGTAAGGTATCAAGAAACAAAGCTAGACTAGTATGTAAAGGCTACTCTCAAGAAGAAGGAATAGACCATGGAGAGACTTTTTCTCCTGTTTTAAGACTAGAAGGTGTCAGGACCTTGCTTGCATATGCTGCATAAAAAGGATTTAAGGTATATCAAATAGATGCCAAATCTACATTTCTCAATGGTATTCTAGATGAAGAAGTCTACATTGAGCAACCTAAAGGTTTTGTTGATCCAGACAAGAAGGACATGGTCTAAAAATTACATAAAGCATTGTATGGTTTGAAACAAGCTCCTAGAGCATGGTATGAAAGATTGCATAACTATCTTGTTCAGATTGGTTTTTAGAGAACTAATGATAATAGTAGTTTGTATATCAAAGAAGGACCAAATAACAAGATTGTTTTGGAAAAAATATTTGTGGATGATACTTTTTTAATAGGGAATGATGATCTATGCAAAGACTTTTTAGAACAAATGAATAAAGAATTTGAGATGTCTATGTTTTATGAGTTTAAATTCTTTGTTGGTCTTCAAATTCAATAGAGTAAGAATGATATCTACATCACTTAGTCTAAATACATCAAGGAGATACTCAAGAAGTTTGGTATGGAAAATTGTAAACCAGTTGGGACTCCCATGTGTATTGGACTAAAGCTTACCAAGGATGATGAATCAAAAGAGGTAGATCAGACCTTATATAGATCAATGATTGGAAAATTATAGTATGTAGTTCATACAAGGCCTAATATTGCCCTTGCAGTCAGTATAGTAGCAAGATTTTCAATAAAATCAAGAGAAAATCACATGATGGAAATCAAAAGGATCTTAAGATACTTGAAAGGCACTAAAGATTATGGATTGTGGTATGAATTTGGAGGAAATATGGACTTGAAAGTGTTTACTGATGGTGATTGGGTAGGAAACATTGATGACAGAAAAAGTACAAGTGGTGGAGCATTCTTTCTTGGAAAGAGGTTGGTATCTTGGACAAGTAAAAAGAAAAATTGTACATCCCAATCTATAGGAACCAGACTATGTTACAATAGTAGTAAACTATTCTAATATTATTTGGTTTTAATAGTTGTTGGAAGGCATGAAGGTGGAGATCAAAGAACCAGTTGTTATGTTTTGTGACAATACAAGTGCAATTAACATATCAAAGAATCCATTAATGCATTCCAAAACCAAGAACATTGCAATAAAGTATCACTTTGTCAGATAATTAGTGCAGGATAAGGAGATTAGATTGGAATATGTTCATACAAAAGAACAAATTGTTGACATATTCACCAAGACACTACCTAAGGATGCATTCTTGTATCTAATAAGTAAGCTAGGGGTTATTCCCCTATCTGAAGCTCACTAAAATAAAGTTTTAGTGAAGCATCAATAGGAACCAAGTTGAAGATCTATTAGTTGATGCAACATAGTCATGGAAACAATGCATATAAATCAATACTTAAGGTACAATGTTGCTTATTTGATTTGTGTTGTCTTTGGCATGTGTTGTCAAAGAAGGAGAGTTTACTATCATATCTTTCTAAAATTTGAATTTTTTTAAGGCAGAGTTTTCTATTTGAAAAGATGCTATGTAATTTCTTCATAGAGTGAGATTACTACATTAGAAATGTTTGTGGCATATAATCTACGAGGGAGAAATGTTCTATCAGGAAAAGACTTGTTTTCAAATTTTATTGTGCCATGACATGTTCTGTTGCCATCAATGCCAAAGAGGGAGATTGTTGGATACAATTATTCAATTGTGTGTTGTCTTTGATGTTACACAAATGCCATATTAATTGGTAGACAAAGTCTATCAAGCTCAGTTGGTCAGAAAAGAAAATTCCAATGTCTACCAAGTGTTCTTGAAAATTACTTTGTGGAAACAGTTTCTACCGAGCTCACTTGGGCGTTGAAGGATTTTGTGGTAGAAGTCAGTGGTAACTAAGCTCACAAGGTTAGCAAAGGAAAGTCAGTGTTTACTGATTTTACTTAGTCTTCAAAGGATTTTGTAGATTTCATAGTGTTAACTGAGCTTCAGTTGGTTAACACTAGTAATCATTTTTGGTTCAGTGTTTACCAAGTAGGGTTAGCCAATGAAGGATTTATTTTTTTTTTGGAAAATAAAGTTTAATTGTTTCATGTAATGTTTTTAGCTGACTGATGTAATGATTATTGATAATTGTAACTTGTAAATGAGCCAAGTTGATAATTTGAAAGGTATAAATGAAAGGTCAAGTTGTGAATTCTAAATTTTAATGAGCAAGTGTGCAAGTTTATTGATTACATGAATAGGAAAGTGTGAGACAATTTTAAAGAAGGATGAGATATCCTTGAGGAGCAGCAAATTTTTATTTGATCAAGAGAGGATCTAGGGAAGTAGAACTAAGAGCTATTTTAGAAATTTAGTTGTATCTCATTCAGGTCTATTCATTGTTACTTTCTCATCATTGTAGTAGTGATCTCTAAATCTCTTAATAGAGTTGGTCTAACAACCATTTTATAAATCCTCAAACAAGGTTATAGTTCTTTTGAATTTTTCTAAAGTCCTCTAGCAAGGCCACTCCTAGTAGGATTATTAAATCCTCTAACAAGGTCACACCTAACAGTGTGTTTTGTAATCTTTAAAAGGGTTGGCTCCTAATAGGGCTCACTTCAGAAAGTGAAAATCAATAGTTAGTTACTTGTGGTTTTCCCCATATTGGGTTTCCATGTTAAATCTGATGTCTCTTATGTTCATGTTATTTCTTTATGCATGCATGTTAATCACTGTGAATGTTTAAAGTTATATTAAAATAACATACACTGCATCTATCGAGTTATAGCGTTCTTCTGTATGTTTACTGAGTGACACCAGTAACTAGTTTTATAAGACATCTAAGGGATTTGTGGATTTGTTTTTGTGGTAACTGATTCGCCCCCCATTTACTCCATCTATATTTCCAACATACCTATTGTTATCCTATTCAATTTTCATAATCATCACATTTTCATCAAAGGATATTGTCGCACTCTTTTAATCAAATTGTCCAATCATCTACTAATTTTCTTTATAGGATTAAATAACCCATAATTTAATCCTATGTCATTTCACTATTTATTCTTCCCAACTAACATCCTCAATTAATTAATTTTATTAATTAATTGATTCATCATTCACAAACTATAGGAATTCACAATTTCCTAAGTCCCATTCTCCACCATTAATTTCCAAATTCCAAATTTCTATTTGTGTGGATATATGGATTTTTAATTCAAATATTCCACACAATTTTGACATTGTCATGACATGTGGGCATGACACATCATGAATTCCCCATTTACACTTGGATAAGATATGTCATAATCCATATATTATTATTCTCTTATGCATGTCTATATTTAGCTTCCATTGTCATAGATTCTTGGCTTTAAGTCGGTTTGAGGTGTCACATGAGACGTCATAGATCCTCTTCCATTTATAGCTATGTTTGACTTCCAAGTGTCATACAATCCTACATTTGGTATCTTGTGTCATATTTGTCATGGATTCTTAAAGGAATCTCTTGCCAACTCACATATCCAAAGTGACAAGTCCAATTCTCTCATCTTGTGTGTTGATTATAAAATGAGCATTCTTCCTCTCATTTTTGATCTTTCAGGTCCTAAGTCTTAAGTCTTGAGGTACTAACTCCCTAGTCTCTTTAAGCTTCAAATCACTTCTTGTAGCACTCTCATATCATTATCATAGACTTTTGCTTCCTAATTGTGTGCACTATAAGAAATTGAAGCTACATTAGATGGAGAAGAAAGAAGGACATGGGAGCTACAAATGAAAGAGGGGGTTTTAACTTTGTGTTTCTTTCTTTGATTATTTGGATTTCATGGTAGACTAGAGGGTATAAATGTATGTTTATTGAGTTTGTTATTTTATCATAGTATGTTATATACTAGCCCATTTTCTAGTCCTACACTATCAAGCATCAAAGATAGTTTGCAGTTCATGCTAAGCCACATAGTATCTATTGAGCATCAAAGATAGTTTGTAATATAGCTTGAGCGTAGTAGTGTCTACTAAGCTATCTAGTATAAATGATGAAGATTCTAGTGTTAACTGAGATCTATAGTGTTAACCAAGTTCTATAGTGTCTACCAAGCTCACAACATTAACATAATGAATCTAGTGTTGACCAAGTCATACAATGTCAACTGAGTGATTCAGATGCTACTAAGCTTCTCAAAGTTCATCAAGTCACACAGTGCTAACCAAGTTTGAGCTACTTGAAAGTGATTAGTATGGACCAAGATTTGACTTCAATTGAGTGCTAGATTTTTTTGAGCATTGATAGTGCTTTTCGAGTATCAGAACATCACTAAGTTTTTCTTCAATACTCAAGTTATAGAAATTGGGCTATCTTTGTGAATTATGATGAATTTGGTATTGTAGCTAACTCCAAAAGATAATGAATTGGATTGGTATATATGTAATTCATTGTATAATATTAGAACATGCATGAGAAGAATAATAAGAAGTATATGAGTGCAAATTGAAGAAGGCTATAAGAAGTATTAAGGACAATAGAGATTTATCTATCATAGCCAGATGATCATTACAATACAAGGAATCTCAATCAACAAATCACAGTTGTAGAGTAGAGATGAACCACTAATTCATCCTAATAGGTACATCAGTCAAATCATTTAACTTGGTGGACTTAAGAGTCTTTTTATAAATCCCTTAATAGAGTGCATACTTCATTGTATGTTTGTAAATCCTTTGAAAAGGTGGACCTCACAGTCCTTATTTCTCCTAACAGGGGAGATCTCTAGAAATGGTCAATTGTAAGCCTTAACAAGTTAACTTTATACTACAATACTAAATCTTGTGGGTATCATACCCACTCTAGTTTAACTTTCTCATTGGAAGGTTTCACGGTCACTATATCTTGTGTTATGAATGTTTTATTGCTTTCAAACTTTTATGCATGCAATTAGATTAGAAAAATATATGAAGGATTAATTGGTGAAGCAAGCACTAGTAAATTTAGGCCTAATTTGTGACACAAAAAGGTCTCAATTTCAACAAGAGTAGGTCGCTAAAGTGACCAAAGTCATTGTCGCACAAATTTGGTCAATTTTCAACCACATTCATTTCGCGTCAGAATTTTGACTACATAAACGTGGATTTACCGACACAAATTTTGTCGATTTCTCTAGTCAACCTAAACTGTTATTTTCTCAATTCTGACGTAAACTTGCCCAATTTTTTGTCAGAATTATGACCACAAACCCTTAGCTTTCGACGCCAGTGCTATACTCGCGACGTAAAAGGTGCCAGTTTGGTGTCTCAATTGCGACGAATATTGGTTGCAATTGAGACCAACATGTGTCGCAATTGAGATGCGCTGTCCCATTTTTTTGAAAGCTTTGCTCTCATAGGAGTGTTCAAAACTACACAAAACTTGATTATAAAGCATAATTGCTTGATGCATGAGAGTCAAGGTATCATGCACATTTCTACCTCCACCCCATTTTTTTGTTCGTCAAATGATTTATTTGATGACAAAACAATGGGAAGGAGGAAGAAATGTGCACGATATCTTGTTTCCACCGAGCAATTATGCTTTACAACTCAAATTTTGTGGAGTTTAGAAGGCTCCTATGAGAGCAAAGGCTTTGCAATAATTGGCACAATGCATCTAAATTTTGGTTCCTGCAGGGAAGAATAAAATTAGGAAATAATTATTTATCAGGAATGAAAGCCAATAATTTCATCTATTTTTCAAACAGATAAATGTGACAAAAAAACTTACAGTCCCAATCACATCATCATAAGAGCACATATATAACTATAACTATAACTATCTAAAACCAACATAATTTACAAATATCCACAATTCAAATATTATCCCTTGATGTTTTCTTTAATAATGCTCCAATGCCTTAGGGCATTTAGTTATAAACTTCAAAATTAATGCTATCAAGTTAGATGTCATTTCATAGCCACCAAGGATAAGGTCCATAATAAGATTCAATATCTCTTCATCCATAATGTATATTAATGCTATCAAGTTAGTTGTTATATTAATAAGATTCAATATCTCTTCATCAATATACCTCTGGTTCTCGATGGAGACGTGCTCCAATCAATAGGAAATTTCATCATGAAGCAGGAGGTGAGGTTGAAGGATTTTATGGAGGCATTCAGAAGTTAATTACAGAGGAAGAGATTTTAGCCTAGAAGAAGTTGTGGCCAGAAGAATCGCTAGAATGATTGATTGTTACATTAGAATTATCTTCATTTAACATTAAAGCTGCATGCATATTGGAATGGTTGACATCATCGTTAAGTGCATTTGATGATAGCACATTTGTTTAGGATATACATAGAGAATGTCAAGAGTGTTGTTTACAAATTTTGTATTTCTTTTGGCTTTAACATTGATGACTGTGTTCCAACTATTTTGGGCTAATATTTGCTTCACCATCTATGAGGCATTCAATGCTGGAGACAGAACCTTGTATCTACTCCACAAATAATGTGCTTACTAAAGTTGCTATGGTAGAAAGTTCTTATAGGTTAGTTCTAATTAGGTTTGGTGAATAATATGTGAAAACATCAATACAGCCAAGGCACTAATTTTGCCCCATTTTCCTCATGTATGAGAGCCTTGAAGAGAAGCTCAGATAAAAAGAAATTAGTCATATGGATTAACTTAACAGTAGCAAAACTGAAGAGAAAAATTGTTGGCGGTGAACTACTTAAGCTACAAATACAAGAAAAAGACTGGTTGCAATGTATGGGCTATCCTAAGTGGCAGAAATGGTCATAGTATAGTGAAGTTCACAATTTAAATTAATCTAATTTGTAATTAAAAAGAAATTTCACTATATGGAAATATGAGGGCTTCTTTTACAAACTTTTTTTCATTTATAAGAATTTTAAGAAACCTTTTTTGTCAAATTTTAAACCAAAAGGATTGCATTGAGCTAATGTTTGAAACTCTACCAAGAGAAAATTGAACTAAGGCATCCAAATATTAACACACTATATTATAACAATTTCATAGTTAAGAGTTGTGCTTGTAGACAACATCCAAATCTTATTTGGTGGGTGCTTCTCATATTAAATTTTAAAATTATTTTTTTCTAGTTCAACATGGAATGACCTTTCATGTTGGTTAGTCTACTAACCCTAACTCATCTCATCTAGGTCATATCAGATCTTGATAAAGGCTAGTTTGCAACAATTTAACTTCTAATAGCTAGTTTGTAAAAGTAGTTAAAATAATTTGTTAGTAATACAATTATCTTCATAAGGAAGTCTAATTTGCATTCTCAGTACAACACTCACCCAAATATGCTTTCAAAAGGTATTTAAACAACAATTAGATCTTGACAAAATTAGATATGAAAGTGGAAATGATAATCAGGTCATGTACCTCTTCTTTATCTCGTTTGCACTTGTTTTCCTTAACCTTTTCGTGAAGATTTGCAATGTACTTATCAAATATCTCTCGACAGAAGCTTTCATCACTAATTGTCCTAAATATTCATATCCAATATATTTATAGCTACTACTAGTGTAAGGTACATGATAACTACCTTTAATTACTCACAATAAGATTAATTCCTGATAGTGGCTCTTTTACCTGTATGCTTCCGCATCTTTGAGAAAAGGTATGTAATCCTCCCATTCTGAGGAAGCAAAAATTTCCTGAAATGGAAAAACAATATATAACTAATTTATCGTTACATAGATAGAAATTCATTTATGATAAGAATAGAAATTCATTCATATTCAAGATTTTTAATGTACAAAACTCTGTGAAATTTTACTCCAAGTGTAAAAGTAGTAGAGGAAAAAGAGACTGCATTAGAAGAATTTTTTCCAAAATGAATAATGTAAACCTTTAGAGAATAAAGCAAAACCATGAAATCATCTGCCAACCTTTCCCTCCTTTTTGCTTCTTTCTCTTCCTTTTCCTTTACTTGTTCAATCACTTCTTCAAACACAAGCTGCAATAAATACACAGGATGTCAGTAAGACCTAACAAAATCATATATCCCAAAACAACTTGCATTACTTTCAACATTTGCAATTGTTTTAGTTTAACCTAATGAAAATCCATTATCCACTAATGAGAACAGACTAATGCATTTGTGATAGCGATTCACTTCTAGCAACTACTTACCAGTGCAAATGAGTCAAAACATAATATAGCTGATGCAATGATTGAATCAGTTAGGAACCAGAGTCATATGGAACATAAGGATAAGATCCTTGTTTGTATAAATAGTAGTTACTAGGAACATAACAATATGTGACAACATTGTTCAAAGGCAAATACCAAATACTTTTATTGTGAAGTCTTTTGTAGCTAAGACAAAAAATCTAGAAATGTAACTAGAACAAACCTTAAGATTTGTTTAAGATGCAGCAGCCAAATCATATAGTTCCCCAATGGAGGCTTTGAACTTGTCAAGAGTCCATGCTGATGTTACTGCGAGCTACAATCATTACATCAAAAAGATTACAATATATTTTACATCCAATGGAAAATCTTAAAGCACGAAAGGCACAACTTTCTTGACTCCATAGCATCTTTTATGTTTGATTTGTCCTCCTAGTACTGCCAAAGATACATATTCAAAAAATGATTACATCAAAGGAATCAAACATACATTGCCTTGAGTAATAATGATTGCAAGCCTAATTTTGAAAGTGCAATTAAATCCTGCAATCAAATCATTAAAATATATGCAACTTTCTTACTTGCTTTTTCATCCCTTCTACAATATCTTCAAACAAATCCTTGGGTGGTGAACCAGATGTATTTGAAGCAGGCTCTTTGCTTTATGATCCTCCAGTTCTTTGCTTTATCAAAGAACTGGAGGATCATAAAGCAAAGAGCCTGCTTCAAATGAAGTGTGTCTTTGCTGTAAGCAGGCTAGTTGCTTTATGATCCTCCAGCAATCTTTGAAATTCATCTCAATTTTTACGTTCCTTTTGGCACAGTTCTTCTTGCATTTAAAAATATTCAAGTCATTCCAATATACAAAAATAAGACAGATGAAAACTATGGATGCACACTACTCTCTCATTCTAGACAACCTTTTGAATCGTTTGTACTTCTTCCTCCTCCAAATCAGATATAACACGTCAAAATTTTAAGATGTTCTTAGGTCATTAGGTATGACAGCTTTTGGAAAGATAAGATGCTCGTAACCGAAGCCATTATCCACATAATGACAACAAAATATTCATCAATCAAGATAAAAACCAAATAGCTTTCCAAACACAGGCATTTCACAGCTATGCCATCTCTAGCGCGCCTTCCAAATTCAAGTACAAGAATATGGGTTCTAAGATTACACCAAAAGTAGGTCCAAAGAGAAAGTCAGATAAATTTGTAGGTTAACATGTGTATTCAGCACAAGATCACAATTTCCTATAGGCAAGACTTTAAGATAGATTAAAAAGAATGTGAATTTGAGATTTGCTGGGATACCTTGCAAAGTCATTACAATTTCAAAGATTCCTGACTTTAGAATTCATAAAAGAAATGGAATAATTTTTTAAGGAAGATCAATTGGGGTTATAAAACCCAAGCATGAAATTGAGGAATAGGACAAAGAATGAAATGTCATTAGTTTATCAATCTAATTTCGTGTTCATGTTTTCTGCTCACCATAACCTTACCAAAATGGTAATAAGTACTTAGTGGTATCCCCAAAACAAGCACCATGCCTGAAAACAAACAAGACTTTTAAACACCTATTTGTTGACAAGAAACCTTAAATCGTCAATCATTTATGAAATGTTAATCACTCAGGCTTTATGAAATGTTAAGCTTTTAGACCATCATAATAGCTAATGTAGATAAAACATATATTTTCCACCCAAATATTTATCAGAGAAAACTGTTGAAACTTAAGCACAAACGACATCCCCTTAAGCAGGGCATGCAAATCTCACAAGCTGTGTAAACTAGATAAAGAAGACTCCAAATGCAATTTTGGAATACTTTACAAATAACTAAATTTCCCAATGACTAGGAATAGATTGAGAATCATAAGAATAAAAAATCCCATGATTAGGGATATAAAATCGTGTTTATAGGATCTGTTAGAGGTCATCCCTTCCAAATTTCTCATCGCTAATAGTTAAGACAGAATAAGAAATCTCTTCCAAGCAAAGTGGAGGAAAGAAAAAAATAGGGATCCCTTCATATTTGATTAAGTCGAATTTGAGATAGGGTTAATCCTCCAAATGACAGCCGATCAACCAGTTAATGAGGCTGTCTTATCTTACACTAGACATGAGCAGTTATCGAATGCAATTGAATAATCTTTTATTAAATGCAATAAATCATTGCCAAAGAAATGAGTTTAAGTCTCAATAATAGTTTTATGGAGGATTCCTAGAATAAAATCTCAAAATGACACCCACTTCTGAATGTTGCATACCTTAACATATACCAAAAGATTCTTGATATAAAGAATAATGCTAGAGGAGTCTTATACAAATCTTGTGGAAAAGGTTAACTAGCAGTTAGGGATGTATGTGTGGATGACAAGATAAGTCTCAACTACATGACTAACTCAAGGGCTGCAAGGCTTCATAATAAGAGATAATTATCTCATAATAAAGTCAGATACTTTTGGAAGGTATGAGCAATTGTTATCCAATTTGTCTAATGTCTAGGATGCACCAATATACAATTAACTTTTATACACCAAATTTATACGTTGTGTGCTTCCTATTTCAATAAATGACCCACTCTTCCTACCAATCTCAAATATTATAACATGAGCAAATGTCGAAAACTCACCTTGGTTGAGCAACTTGTCCACCCTTTTGATTCCCTCCACTATTGAAAGAACTAAAATATATCAACAAATTAAGTGTTAGTGAAAATACTTGAACAAATGAAAAGGAAAAGTTAACAAATTTTGTACAATCTAAGGGATTTATTGTGAATTAAGTAGACTTCGAGATCATTTGATTTCTAACATATGATAATAGATCACACTATTGAAACATTGATATAACAAGCATACAATATATTGAAAAATAACAATAAAAAGCATTACATATTGTAAAAACAATAATATGTACTAGAGATGCAAGGGGTGAGGAAGCCATCTCCTATAACCATACAAGTCCCCACAAGGGCTAGTATTAACAAACATCTCTTAGCAAAGTTACTTTGTTCAAGAACTTCCTTTATCCTAATGGCTCTATTGGGCTGTCTACATACAACTTCAAGTGTATATGAGAAGAGTTTCATGTCTTCTTCCTGGTGATTGGGTATCATGCTGACATTTGCATGGCGGCAAATCAAAGAATAAAGAGCAAACGTTCCACCTGCAAAAGAAATTGTCCCTTTAAACTTAGAACACATGTTTTCACATCAAAAAGATCAAACTTTGACCTAAAAACAAAGTGAAACTAGAGCTGTTATAATCTTACCATCTCCATTATCATTGGCCCACAATACAATGAAGACATATTTGATGAGGGGCAAAAGAGTGAGAGAATATATGATCAAAGACAAAGCCCCAAGAACATCATTAGGATGTTTGATGCCATCAAGAAAAGTACTTGCATACACATAAAGTGGTGATGTTCCTATGTCCCCATAAACCACACCAATACTCTGAAATGCCAATTGCACAACTGCAGCCATGCTCAACATCTGAGAAATAGGATTTGTCATAAAGAGATGTTAGAATAGTTACTAAAATGGTCATAAATTATGTTGTTATAGTAAAAGAATACTTTAACTTAAGAGAAAAAAACTATACAATATTAAAACATGATATCGTGCTTTAAAAACTAAAAAGGTACCTATAACGAAGAACTTCATTTCAACTTGCTAATTGGTTGTCACTATTAACTATTGTTAGAATCTGAAAAGATTAATAACCCAGAAAACTAGTGCAAAGAGTAAATATCTAAACTATGAATGCAAATGATACAAAATCAAAATAGCATCATAGAGTTAGTCTCCAAGAGAGTAATGCAAATGCTGGAAGCAAAATAGCATTAAGAGGATGCAAAAACAGAGATACAAATACAAGCCAGGTAGCATGCTTATATAGGCTAGGAAGAGGGAGGAGGTGGCAACACCAACCAATGAGGAGCAACCATCTATCAGACTAAAGATAGCAAAGTATCTTCCCAAGATAGCTAATGGATGCTCACATGTAGGAAGGTGACACCTCACAACCATTCACCTAATAAGAAATGCTTTATTAACCTAAGCGAGATTATTAAAAGTGTAGGAAAAACCTAGAAAAATAGGAAAAATAAAAATCTACACTAACACCCCCCCATAAGCGAAGCTTAGGTGGATGTAGAAATGGGTCACGGCAGGTCAAGCCTGATGAGGTACCCATGTACATAAAATTCCCCCAAAAGAGAGAGAAAAGAGAATCCCCAAAGAAAATTAGGACTCCAAGTAAGAGGAAGAGGCCCCCCCAAAAGATGTAGCATCTTGCACCTCCAGCAAAGCTTGCAAATTTTTTCCGGTAGATCTACTTACATCGAACAAGTTTTCTTCCCTTAGGAAAAAAGACAAGATCCCAAGTGTGGTTCCTCATCAAGGAACTATACTCTTCCTGCATAGCTGTATCCCACTCAGAAATACCAGAAGCCTCATGAAAGGACTGTGGATTTGAGGTAGTAGCAATGAAGATATGTAGAGCATCCTAGAATTGTGAACGAGTCTGCTTGGTGTCTGATGGATCCCCAACCCAATCACATGCAAACTGCAAGGTCTATCTAGCCCAAAGTGGACTAGAAGATGGAGAATCTAGAGGAGAATCATCAACCTGTGAATGATTACTAGGAGAGGAAGGAGGTGAGTCCTTTGAATCACTCTTTGCATCAAAAGTGGAGGTAGAAGACTGCTCAAGTGAATCTGACCCATCAGAAGATCCATCATGTATTCCAAGTGACTCCAATGTCAAAGTAGAAGGCAACCCTATGACCATGCTTTGCTGGTTAAGCTGATGAAAGTTAAGATGGCCAAACCGCTTATGCCATAATCTGCTCACATCATTAAAGTGAGTGAGAAAAATAGTCAAAGGAGGATCAAGAACAAAGTGAGAAAACATATAGAGTCGTGACTGATGATCTGCTCTCCCAACTGCAACTGTAGAATCATTGTGCAACTCACGTATCTCCACTAAATCAGGAGTGAACTCAACCTGGCTGCCTAAACCTGTGTGAGTGATCTGGTGTACCGATTGGAGATTAGTTCATAATGAGGGTACATAAGGAACATCATGGAATGTACCATCCCCCACATCAACAGACCCTCTCCCACACACCTCAACAAGAGTGTTATCACCCATCAAAATAGAAGGCATAGTACATGGCTCCAAGGATGCAAGTTCTTCCTTAGATGAAGCCATTTGGTGTGAAGCACCCGAATCAAGAACCCAAGTGGATGGTGAGGAAGCAACTGCAAAAAGGACCTTGCCCTTTCCTTTCCCCTTGCTATTTTCTTTTTCCTTGTTAGACCCTTCATTAGAACTTTGTTTGATAGAATCAGGAACACTGATATTATTCTTCTCAAGAATGTATGTCAAGTGATCAAGTTGTTTCTGCAAACATTTATATTCATCATGACCAGGTCTTTTACAATAGGCACATTTGACCTTTTCTTTCTTAGGCTTATCACCCTTGGAAGATGTTGTATCAATAGTTTCTTTTGAAGAAATCGATATCTGATCCTTCTTCTCCTCGCTATTCTTTTGTTTCTTATCCTTACTATTGTTGTTACTACTTTGTCCTTGTTGTTCTTTTGTGCCTTGGTTGGCAGCCAAGGCATGTGACTTAGAGGACTTAAGAATGCCCATTTGGATTAGCTTGTCCTGTTCTCGAGTGAGATTGACAGTAAAATCATCTAAAGATGGCATGGTGAATTGAGTACCAAGTGCACCCTTAGTAGCATAGAAGGTAGAGACAAACACAGAATATTCTGAACTTAGCTTAGAGAGAATACTAAGAATCAGTTGTTCATCTTTCTTTTCGATTCCACATTGTTTTAACTACAGCCTTAGTGATTTCAATTTGGTGAAGAAATCTTGGATTGTGTTGAAATTTCCTGGACTCAAACTAATTAATTCATTTTCCAACATATGACCCCTCATTGAATCTTGTGTGCCAAATAGTGTTTCTAGCTTTGTCCATACTTCATTTGGTGTATCCAAAGACTCAATGTGAAATAGCAAGTCAGGAGAAACAGACAAACACAATGTTCCAAATGCCTCATCACATTTGTTAAACCACTAAGGCTTATCTTCATCTTTAGCAGGTTCAGTTTCAAGTCTCATAGTTATCCTATTTAATCCAGCTTTCCTTAAGTGAATTGTCATACGTGATTTCCACTCAAAGTAATTGTATGGAGTTAGGATGGGCATATTTTTTTGATCCATGATGAAGAAATACAGAGAAGAAATGCCAGAAAGAAGAGAACCTAGCCACGACAATGCCCCCCCCACCCTCCCCCCCCCCCCCCCCTCTTTACTCAATCAAAGAACCCCCCCCCAAAGAAATATGATTTGGCATTTTATTTTAGTGCATTTACAACTACCAATAGAAAGAGATACTTAGTGGTCTTGATTTCAATGCATTACAAACCCTCATGAAGAGCATATGCTAAAAGTGAAACTTGGGCACAATAATCAAAGAAACAAATAGTGCCACTGCGATCTACTCGAAAAATCATGCACTTTCAAAAATAGAATCGACTCGATACGAGGTCGTATGAGAAAGTTATGATCCTCTGAAGTTTCCAAAACGAGAACTGTGCATAGTCACGGCTGAGAATCTGCAATTTCTGAAGAATTCATGCATGAAAATCAAAAAACAACTCCACTAGTGGATAGAGCACAAAAAAATAGCCAAGTTAATAACAAGAATCATCAAAATCAGAGTCCGTATGAGCAAGAATGAGACATTTGAAAATTGCGTTCAAATCTGCGACTGCCAACGGAGAGGGGTATGGCTGTAGCTTTGCATGCTCTATTCTTAAAAATATACAGCTTGCATGCAAAATCTAAAAGATACCCAGATGGTTTTGCGGGGCTGCGAACAAAACTCAGAAAGCATTTTTCTTGTTGATGTATAAAAGATGTTGCTGTAGTGTAAAATAGACACCTTTAATAGTAAAAAATGGCTCCAAAAATCAAGAAACGACCCCAGCAACCAAAATATGACATGCAAATGCTAGATCAGCTTCCTAAGTCCATCAATGGCATGCTGGAACCTGCAATACTGATTGAAAACTCCAAATATGCAAGTTGGTTATCAGATTTGAGATTGAAACCCCTAGAGAAAAACCATTTTTGTCAAAACTTTTCTGATTCTCAGGATCATCCAAAGATGTAAGAGAAGAGCATACTTCATTTTTCAAAAAACTACAAAAAAGTTTATTAGCCCCCCCCGAATCTCTCAAATAAGGAAACTAAGATCTACTCTTGCACATAGAAAAGCTCTGATACCATGTTAGAATATGAAAAGATTAATAACCCAGAAAACTAGTGCAAAGAGTAAATATCTAAACTATGAATGCAAATGATACAAAATCAAAATAGCATCATAGAGTTAGTCTCCAAGAGAGTAATGCAAATGCTAGAAGCAAAATAGCATTAAGAGGATGCAAAAACAGAGATACAAATACAAGCCAGGTAGCATGCTTATATAGGCTAAGAAGAGGGAGGAGGTGGCAACACCAACCAATGAGGAGCAACCATCTATCGGACTAAAGATAGCAAAGTATCTTCCCAAGATAGCTAATGGATGCTCACATGTAGGAAGGTGACACCTCACAACCATTCACCTAATAAGACATGCTTTATTAACCTAAGCGAGATTATTAAAAGTGTAGGAAAAACCTAGCAAAATAGGAAAAATAAAAATCTACACTAACAACTATAAGCTTATCTTTAAAGTTTGAGCTTCACTTGGTTTTGAGAATAGTTAAATATTCTCTACTTAACAGGGCCAACCATGTGAAGGTGGAAGCTCATTTGGCCCCTCCCCCCCCCTTCCTAACATCACTCTAAATTCCCCATTAACATTTAATAACATTCAATCATTATAATCACATGATAACATTCATTAACACACAAAATTCATAAACACACAACATTCATGAATAATTCATTAACACACAACATTCAAGAGTAAGTCATTCATGAATAATCATATCTTTTTTGCTTTCTTGCCATTTCTTTTTTTCATAAAATTTCTAAGAGGAATATCAATGTCCTCGTCATCCCCATTAACATTTAATAAAATTCAATTCATCCATTTTTGAAATATAACATTCAATCATTATAATCACATGATAACATTTATTAACACATCATGATCATTTTGATCATCCTGATCTTCTTCCATGGTATCATTACCTTCTACTTCAATATTCACACCTCCATGTTCCCTCGTTTGGAAAACCACACTCTCCGAATTGTAATGGTCCATAACATGAAACTCAGGGATGTTGACCTATATGAAAATGATGACCTTATATTAACCATGACCATGATGTCATCATCAAATCATGTCTCACGTAATTTATAAACTATTAAAATACATACCAATGGGCGATACTCGTTTCCCCATTCAATGTGACCATTTTTCCTACAATGTTGCTCAGTTGTTGTGATTAGATATCTTCGAGTCTTTAAGCCCTTACGCATTTTGCAAGGACAATAACATTTTCCATCATTTTTTCTTTTTAAGTTAGACCGCAGTCTAGAAATTGCATCCCTATTTTTTTGTGCATTGATATCGTCAGACATGGTCTTTCTTGAATGGAATGACTCATTGGTGGAAGAAGGATGATTTGTTTGCAACCAACAGATGGAGTAGTAAGAGGAAGACACATATAAAAAGGAGTTAGGTCTCTGAACCAAGTAGGAGTTAGGACATGCTGGAGTGGGGTCAACCCAAGATATTTTGGAATCTTGAAGAACCTGGTAAAGGGTATCTGGAAAGGTGAAAATAAACAAGTATTTTTATAGCGACAAAGGAGGAATCGAGAGCATTATAAATAATGAAGAAGAAACTTAAATCCATACAACTTCACCTCTATTTACAATTTGACCTTTCTGCAAGTGAAATATGACAATATACAAAATTTCCAATCACATTTTCACTTAAAAAAGAACACCAAATATACCTTTGCTACAATATCTTCTTCAAATTCTTTGCTATCAGATTCTTCAAAACTGCAAGCTCCTGTGTAGAAAAAAGATGAGATGTACTAAGTAATTTTTGATGGGCAATATTTAAACAAATCGACTATCAAAAAAATAATTTATGAAATTTAGTTGCTTTATTATGTACTGAAGACTTGGCAAGATGTTCCCAAGTCTATCTATAGAATGCCTATCTGCATGGTTGATTGCAAATAGTCTAGTATGGTGCTGCTTTTGAACAACAACAAATGTCACTGGGGCTGGTAATTTGGCTCAAGAGATGCACAAGCCTGTTGACACCACAGAACTTTTAGTTCATCATATAGCATTCAGCTGTCTTCTTTAACAAAATCCAAAGAGAATACAAACAAACTAATGAGCCATGTCTATCTCAATTGAATAACAAGTACTATAGTGAGTATTAGGAAATTGACCTTGCGAATAGCATCCAGTTCATAAAGTATTAGGAAAGTGACCTTGCTGATTAGTTTAACATAGATTGGTGAACAGAAAATTCATAATAAAAATTTGATTTTTTTCCACACGTGTTCAAACCATATAATGAAACGACAGAAAATGAATTGTATACAAAGAACATATTGTAGGCTATCCAAGTTGAAAGTGAATAGATGACCTTTATGGGGTACTATACCAAGTGGAGCAAGTATGTGAGAGCTTGAAGATGAAGGGCTCCTATTTTGGGGCCAATATTTGGTGGTTTCGAGGTGCCTAGGGAGAACCTTTGATGCTAAGTCTTAGTTATGTAGACTTTGGCAAATCTGGTGAGCTTTCTACGTGTTTGTACCTGCTGTATCAGAAGCCACTATGCCCTATTCCAAACCTTTAGTATTTTGATTGACATCAATTATAAGTGTGCATCTAGATGTTAGCTACAATTGATTGGGGTGGCTTTTAGTGTGTATCAGTCTAATTTGACATGTGTGATGGTAGTATCAACATGTTATTAGCATCTTACATTATTTAGAAGAGGTGTAGTTCAGTGGGTAAATGTTCAGTCATTGTGGGAATGGTATTCTATGCTTTCTGTTAGGTTAATTTGTGTTGTTGCAGCAGTCTAATTTTATAATCTGAATGTTGTATCAGTTTGTTTCAATAATGTTCTTGTTATTTTTCTATATTGTAATGCATCTCACTATAATGTCCTCTTTTCGACATGACATTCAATAATAAAAATATAAAGTAAAAATATAAAAAAATAAAATAACATGTAATATAATTATAATTTAATTAAGTTTAGTGAATGATCAAAATGAATGCAATAAAGAGTTATGAGTATTGAAGGATTAAGATATAAAGGAGAGACCATTCAATATTTAAATTTATATTGGAAAATGTAGAAATGAATACGTATTGATTTAACTCAATTTATAATTGTTATTTAAATATTTCTTAAAATAACATAATCCTTAATCTTTTTTTAAATTCTCTTCCAACTATCTCTATTTAGTGCCTACCATGTTTATGTGCATGTTTTTTTATGTGTTTTGGATAATAAGTCTAATTTAATTTGTCTATGGACTAAGACCTTAAATTATTGAGCTTCTCTTTGTTTTGTGAATACTATAGCATTCTCTACTTAACAGGGCCAACCACGTGAAGGTGGAAGCTCATCATGGCCCCTCCTAGGAGTCTCTTATGACCCTTTATGATGAAAAGCCAACCACCACCAGTACCAAACTTGAAGAGCTTCTATTTCTCCAACTTCCTTTAGAAGAGCTTCCATTCCTTGAACTTCATTACAAATGATAATAGGCCTTTCTTAAATAGGCACTTACCACCCAAGGCATGATTTATCCACAACATTCTAGAATCTCCACAACCTTCTACAATATCTACAACCTTCTAGAATTTCCACCTAAATACAACTAAGCACCACTATGTGGCCCAATTAGAAAATTACATTTCTTTTGTGGATCACAACAAATATTAAATGCATGATGCCACCTACACACCTCAATTAATGGAATAACATCTATTTTTATTATTTTTCTATGCATGATGCCACCTACACACCTCAATTAATGGAATAACAACTATTTTTATTATTTTCTATTTATGCCACCCATGCACCTTGAAAATAGAGATTCCTCTTTTCTCCACTTTTCCTATTTTCTATTTTTAATTATTTTTCTTCCATTTTCGTCACTTTCTCTCTCCTCCACAAATTTTTTTTTTTTTTTTTTTTTTTTTTCTTTCCCTTTTTTTTTTTTTCCCTCTCTTTTTTTTTTTCTAATAATTTAATTTTCCCATGCAAGATGCTCCTGCATCAGACTCCCTTGGTAGATAGAAAAGTGTGCCCCACACTTTGATGTCAAAAGAAAGATATAGAACCATCTTCATCTTCACTAAAGGCTTCCACATTTTTATTTTTTTTCCTGATGCATGATGCTCCTGCATCCGACTCCCGTGGTAGGAAAATTTTGTGAATAGGGATTCACAAAATGAAGTAGCCACTGTTGACATATTTTTTTTTCTCTTCCTCCAACACATAGCTGGAACAAGTATCCGATGCTGAAATTTCTCCTTTGCAATGAACTCTATCCAAGTATAAATCTCATCCTCATTCAATCTTGTTGAATTAATCACACCTGTAATAAATCCAGCAACACCATACCAATCTTCCTTTGCATACCATACATCATGAACAAGATCCTCATGCAAACCATCATTAATATCTTTTGAACTCATATCAAAGACAACATCCCATGATTCATAAGAATTTACCTGTTTGACATCTTCATCTTTGCTTGCCTCTTTTATGTCATCAACAATGCATGTAACTACTCCACTTGCTTGATCTCCAAGTAAGGCACTATACTTCTCCTCCATTGCTGCAATCTTCAAATCATCTTGATCTACTTCAGGTTCGTAAGTCTTGTCATCTTTATGCTCTTCCTCGTCTCGTTCATCTTCTTCAACTTTAGGTTCACAAATGATTTCCTCTTCATCTGCTTGCTCTTCCACTGGATCATCTTCCTTTTCCACATCCAAGGAATTATCAACATCTCTTTTCTGGTGACATGCTCTTTGTTTCCGCAACTCAGCTTCTAATTCATTCACTTGCTTCTGCAAATCAACTAGCAATGATTGTTGATTTCTTGCTCTAAATTTCTCAAGTCGAGGAATCCTCAGAATCCATCCAATCACAAAAGTCATCTTCGTCTGTCTCTTCTCCATAATCAAGTCTTCAAAAGAAAAATCTTGTCCAGAACAAGAACCTCGTGCAAACTGCCTCACAGTCGGTGCTCTGTCTACACAATCAAGAACTTCTTCACAAACTTCACCCAACTCAAGGTCCTGGTGCAAACTGCCTCACGTTCGGCGATCTGTCCGCACACTCAAGAACTCCTGCTCTGATACCACTGATGACGAGCCACACCACCCGTACCAACTCACAACCAATAATGCAACAAGATGGAGATAGAGAGATGACAAAAAAAATGCTTCATAAAGCATCCATTAATACTTGAAATCCACTAGAAGAGATTACATTTGAAGAGCTTACAATTCAAGAACTTCTATACAAATGATAATAGGCCTTTCTTAAATAGGCACTTACCACCCAAGGCATGATTTATCCACAACATTCTAGAATCTCCACAACCTTCTACAATATCTACAACCTTCTAGAATTTCCACCTAAATACAACTAAGCACCACTATGTGGCCCAATTAGAAAATTACATTTCTTTTGTGGATCACAACAAATATTAAATGCATGATGCCACCTACACACCTCAATTAATGGAATACCATCTATTTTTATTATTTTTCTATGCATGATGCCACCTACACACCTCAATTAATGGAATAACAGCTATTTTTATTACTTTTTCTATGCATGATGCCACCTACACACCTCAATTAATGGAATAACAACTATTTTTATTATTTTCTATTTATGCCACCCATGCACCTTGAAAATAGAGATTCCTCTTTTCTCCACTTTTCCTATTTTCTATTTTTAATTATTTTCCTTCCATTTTCGTCACTTTCTCTCTCCTCCACAAATTTTTTTTTTTTTTTTTTTCCCTTTTTTTTTTTCCTCTCTTTTTTTTTTTCTAATAATTTAATTTTCCCATGCAAGATGCTCCTGCATCAGACTCCCTTGGTAGATAGAAAAGTGTGCCCCACACTTTGATGTCAAAAGAAAGATATAGAACCATCTTCATCTTCACTAAAGGCTTCCACACTTTACGACATTTTAAGAGCTCTAAGATTTATTCTTAGGGATCATAAACGGTCATAAAGGGTCATAAGGGATCTTAGGACACAACAACTAAGAAATATAATTGTAAGCATCATGGTCACATTTTTTTGGAATTAATGTAATTGAGTTGTATACCCAAGCGACGAAGTGCATCTAGAAAATGAAACTACAACCTATTGGGATTGAGACAAACCTTATAAAACAAAATCAGCTAGGAATGATTGCTTGCCAATATTTGTTAAATAGATTTGTTGGAGGACCTTGTATTCATGAGCTAGGAATGATCGCTTGCCAACAGTTGTTGAATACATTTGTTGGAGGACCTTGTATTCATGAGCTATAGATGTATTCAGCAACTGTTGGCAAGCAATCATTCTTACAAATGAATTCAAATTGGAATCGAAGGTGTGGAAGTTGCTTTGCATTGCTTGGGTACACAACCCAATTATGTTTCCAAAAAAATGTGACCATGATGCCTACAATTATGTTTCTTAGCTATTGTGAAATCTACATATTTGATAGGAGAAGCATTTGAAGTTTATGTTGTGAATCCACTAAATAGGGTCAAGATTTGATTTGGGAATGTTGGTTAGATGATCTGAGAGAAAGAATGGACAGACAGATGGAGAGAGAGATAATACAAGTGGTAGAAAGAGCCATGCCATTTGCAGGATGCCACCATCCTTTTGGTAGATCTCTCTCTCCATCTATCTCTCAACTCTTTCTCTCAAATCATTAGACCATCATTCCCAAATCAAATCTATTAAATCAACAAAAATAAGTTTGACCCTATTTAGTGAATTCACAATTTCTTTTGCATTCAAGACTGGGATTAATGCATACGCAGTAGCCTGACACCAATCACCCATTACATGTCAACTATTAAAGCTTGTCAAGCAGTTGCTGAGTTGTACTTCATAAGAGTTAGGTGCTCCTACACCATAGACGGAGATGCTGATGCAAGGTATGATGTTACTGAATTCCCTCTTAGTGCCCTAGTCCACCAACTCATACATGAAACCATGGGACAAAAAATAAAAAATGTTGGATTTAAAAGCTTTTCTGATCGGTTATTAGGAGTATGAATGAGATCTGCATGTCAGATTCGAATGAAGCCCTAAGATTCATTCAAAGCCCCCACACCAATATCAGCATGGAGGCTTCGAAGGAAGCCCCTTGGGACCTTCATTCAAATATTTGGCTTCATTTGAAGCCCCTAAAATTTAGCTTCCCCACTTTCCATGATAGAAGCCAGTTGTTTTACAAGAGTCAAAAATAGTTTGTCCTCCATTGTAGAAGCCACTTGTAATACACAGTTGTTTCATGCAAATCAGAGTCCACAAAATTTACCATCAATCTTTTTCAATAGCTTAGTCCATCTTATCCACTGCACAATAATTTAGAGGAATGTGCCAAGGCATTCCAAATCTTTGCCAATGTATAGACATGTGTCTTAAAATGGACCCACATATAAGATAAGATTCAATGTATATCTACACGAAATGAAGCTGAATTCTGAAACCATTTAGCTTTCATTTATTTTAGTATGGCCCATTTAATTTTCTATATAAATGTCAAAATGCAAGAGATATTGAATTGAGTATAATAAAGTAGAGAGGAACAACCAATGTCTTTGGTAAATGCAGTGAAATTGAAGTGTGTAGCATTTGTTGCACTGCCATTATTACCAACACAAGTATCTCAATGTGAAAGGAAGAGAAGGCAATCAAGAGGTCAGGTGAGGTATGCATTCAATGTGAGTTCAAGTAAAAGTGTGGAAGTGGAAAGAGAGGAGAGGATTGAGATTGTGGAAGAGATTCTGTCTGGAGAGTGGCCTGAAAGTCTTTCTATACTCAATTTTGAGGATTTGTCAGTTTACTATGAACCACTTGTCTTCAAAGCTCAGGTAGATTTTGTTATAAATGTTTTTGTTATTATGTATTAAGTTTCAATACATTCAAATCTAAGATTTCCAAGATGAAAAATTTACAATTTAATTTGATTGTCTCAAATTGCTTTTATCAATTTTTGAAATCACACCCATCATCAGAATTATATAGATCTTAGAAAGTAGAAAAAAATTATGAACTATAATTAATTTTCATGATTCTTAATTCAGATATATAAATCAGAATTGAGGTGTCTGTAAGTGTAAGGAAGCCAAAACTTATGGACAAGAGATTTTTCTATTGAATGTTTATGGCAGAAATGATCAAAGGCCCTGTATTTGACAGTCACAGGTTTTTGACAATTTATATAAAGTTTTCCCTTTTATCTAATACAAGCTTATGAATTTTGAATCTATTTTAGTAAAAAGAACAGCAATACAGGCATCCACTTTGGCTTCCAATAGAATCCTAGGTGGATCCATTTACCACTCAAATTTATGTTTTCTCACTCCTTAGCTTTTTCCTTGGAGTCGAGATAAATTTTAAAGAAAATATTAATAGATTATATAAATAAATCTTTTAAATTCACATATGTGCTAGTTTTAACATCTGAAAAATTTAGTTAATTTTTTTTACATTTACACTAGCCTATATCTTTTTCATAAGAAATATTTTGGTATTATTTTTTTTTTGCAAAGATTTTATTTTTTCTTATAATATATTACTATAATAAAAAATATATTAAAGTAAATATTAATTGACATTGTGGTGATCTATTTAGAGTTGGGTCAAAATAGATAGGTGAGGTTGTTATCAAGGTTCAAATTTTCACTGGTCCATTGTACTTATAGATTTGTGTCTATGTTGGGTGGCTATACTAAGGAACTTGAATGACTGAAGTGTTTGGCAGTCTTAAATTGAGAAAACAAATGAGTAGTCTAAAGTCTTAAAATTAAAAATAAACACAATTGAATTTATAAAATTGGCATTGAAAAATGTTACCATAGTGACCTTACTTTCTATTAAGAAAATTTTTTTGTCCTAATTGGCATGCAGTTACAAATTCTGAATAGGTGGTGGAATTAAAGATTTCTCCAGATAAAATGACAAGAATTAGATGGCAAGTTTCAAGGATTAATACAGACCGCCCATGTTGCAGCCCTATATGATTGCTTTCACAACCTGCCATCTCCGTGCATTTTTTCTATATGTATGCTAATTTGATTTAAGGAACTGTCAGACTATGTAATTGTATGATTTGATCATGAGCAAAACTTTGTGGAATAATGAAATATGATACAAGAAACAAGGAATATGCACTATGTTTCAATGAATTTTAAAAATGTCAAGGTTGATTTTGCAAGATGAGCATCATAGAACTTTATAAAATTATGAAGACAAGGCAGATTTTGTGTTGTTGAACAAGAAAGCGTATTTCTAACTGAAGTAATGAGATAAAAAGTTTAGTAACTATCCTAGAAAGTAATCTTGACAAAAGAGAGCATATTCTTAAAGTAGTGACTTGGTAGAAATCCATTAAAAGTGTCCATTAAAAAACACAATACAACCTGAATATGTCAGTATATGGTAGAGAGTTTTACATGGCATTTCTGGGATAAATAGAATAGTAGTCAAGCCTTATTCAAGAATGAAAAAGCTTGTTATTTTCCAAGGAGAGGACTTCTATCAAGACAAATCATTAAATTTGGAGTGCACTTTGTAACAAACACAAAAGATTGCATGAAAGTTGTGAAAGGGGTGCAGAAGATGCTCACTTTTTCCTTGCAGAGTAACAAGTAGTTGGTGTTGTTGTTTCTATTAGTGTGAATTATGCAAAGTAGCCAATTGCATTTGATAAGAAACTCAGTGTCAATTCAGATGACATCCATTTCAAAGGAAGAAGACCTGATAAAGATAAGGCTCTTCAAGCCGTAAGGAGATCAAAAGTGTTCAAAATTCTAGAATCCTACACAGTTGAGAGAAGACAGAGTGTGTAGAGTTTCCCCTAATAGTTGAGATTATGAACATAATCCAAATAGGCAGTTCGTGGAAAGTTGCATAATATGAGTGAAGAATCTAATGAGATGATACATTGCATATCATAAAAAGGATGCCCTAAAAAAGAGTTACAGGCTACAATCCTTATCCCTAATTATGTAATTTGATCTATGCCGGAAGCTAATCATGTCACTAAACATCTCTTTGACTCCCTAAAATCTCTATCCTTAGTTTCACCATTTTAAGATCTATGTATTCACCCATGTTTTATACAATTTTTTACATTTTTCTATGCAATTTTCCAGTCATTCCCTAAATAGACATACTCGTAGTATACGATAATAACTTGAAATATTGACCACATGATGACCGTTTTGACTATGATGTTAAACAATGTCTTGCATGGGCTATATAATTGAGATATTGAATAAGTTTCAGGAAGGTCCATTTTTATTATGGTGTGTGATGTGGTCTTGTTGAATAAAAGATGTGCGGTGTAAATGACATTCAACTATGAGTGTTGTGGCCTGCCACCCAACTCATTTGTTCCCCAATACTATGAGAAGAAATCTCTTCAAAGTTTTATGTAATGTTGTTTGGCTTCCTATAAATGCCTATGCAACCATCTAATTCAAGTAAAATATCAGAAATTCAAAGATAAAAGCTATTTCTTTGAAAAGCCATTGTTCTGAATGACCCACTGACCATTTTTATCACTATCTGATATAAATGGTTAGTGATAAAAATGGTACTGTGATTGGTTGGAGTTCCTTCACAAATGAGAATAAGTGGAATGTTATGCCTATACAAATCAAAACATTGAGCCAACTTTAATTTTATACAATAACCAATTAATATGAATGCAAACTATCATAAACCCATTAACTGATGTCAAAGCATAATGCAGTAGACTGTTTGAAAGCAATTTCAAATGGAAATAGAAATGAAATGCACCCAAACAGATATTCCTAATCAAAAATTAGGAATCCATCAACCGTTGCTCCAAACCACAAACATGGTAATATAAATAGAAAACCAAACTAAATGACAACACTCATTAGCCTTTTAGTTATTGAAATACATAAAATAGTAAGATTGTAGACCCACCAAAACTCATTTCATTCAGCTAAATTCAATAATAATAAATATAATGACTTTTGTCCTTGAGTAAGTAGCATGGTAAAATGAATAGTATAAAAAAATGCACCTGATATAATATATAAGTATATGTGCAATTGAATTTAACCATTTTACGATAATGCGATGGTGCCCAATACATTATTTTAAAGGCACATTGCAATGGTTTTCATAAATTAGTTAAAGATCCAACTTTCTCCTAAAACATATTAGTTCCTGCCGTAGGTAGGATACTAATGGAATCACATGGAACTCCTCAAAATTTTAGACGTGTCCTCAAAATTTCTACAATCAAATGCACTAGATCATACATGCCCTCGCACCAAGACATGCCCTTGCGCCAATGTTGATGGAGACCATCGCGCCAAAGCCAGATGAAAATGATCCGTAGCAGAGCCACTGTTGATGGAGACCCTCACTCGTGCCAAAGCCAAATGAACCTCGCACAAAAGTCAAATGAAATGTTTTGCCCTTTTTTTTTTGTTTTATGCTTCCCTATGTGTTGCAATTTTGACAAAACTAATTGGTTGCAATTGCGACCAACATGGGCTAGTTATTAAAAAAAAACAAAAAATTGCCCATTTAAAAAACTTGGTCACAAAATGACCTCAAATGCTTAAGTGAAGTTAACATTTTATTGGTTCCTTATTCACCCTTCCCCTCTTAGTAACCTAGCTTACCTTATATTTCCAACAATTGGTATCAGAGCATTTTGGTTTTCATAGAAGAGGTTTAGCATCTTGAGATAAGATTAGAGGCAATGGAGGTATATAGGCTAGATAAGGATATTGAGAATGAAAAGTTGGATCTAGAATTGGCCATTAGACAACTCAAGAAAGCAAAGGAGAAACTCTCTCAATCATTGAAAATAAGGAAAGATCTTGTAGCGCAAATGGATGACAGACTATACATTGAAGAAAGAATTGAAGACCAATGTCCAAAAAGAAATTTAGATGAAATTGATACAAAAATCAAAGACCTATTAGAGAAGAATTTCAATCTTCAATAAAAGGTTAAAAATCTAAAAAGAGAATAAGAAATCCAATCAGTTAGATTATGTTAATTCATGGAAGAAAAAGACAACCAAAGAAGTGATAGAAGAAAAGGATAATGAAATTCAACAACTCTCCCTTCAACAAGTAGACTTTATTGATCAACTTAATGATCCAAATCAAGAACTTATCAATCTAAGGAAAAAGAAAGAGAGACTACAGAATAATTTGAGCATTGAAAAGAAAATTGATGAAAGAATGATAAAATCTCAAGAATGCATGAATTAATTGAATGAGAAAAATCAATATAGACACAAAGGCAAAGCTAGATTAGGATATATAGAAGAAGGTGAATCATCTTAGCAAGGAGCTCAAAAGAACAAAAGACCTATTTGAAATTATTTTTCTAAGATAGGTCATACATCAAATAAATGTCAAAGCAATGGAAAAGAGAAATTCAATGGAAAGTGTTACATATGGAATAAGCATGGACATAGAGCAAGTAAATGCACAAAGAAACCTGATTTTGAAGGAAAATGATGCAAGTATGCTCTGATACCACTTGATGTAGGTATGCTCTGATACCATCGATGAATGTACTCCCCTTAATACCATAAACTCAAAATAGAAACAAAGAAACAATAGCAAATGCAAGAACAAAATATGGACTTCTCATTTGTGCTACAAATGCAAAATTATAGAATTCATAAATACAATATGCTAACCCACATGGGCAACCTCAGTACTAACTATCACCCAGAGTTGTCCTAGAGAATGTTCAAATCTTTCTTAAATAGGCAGTTCTAGGCCACTCAGGAAGGTTCTAGATGCTCAAACTTAATACCTAGGATTGATAGACCCTACAAAACATATAGAGTCAGCCAAATACATCTTTGACTATTATTTTAGAATTTTTGGGTAGCCCAAATTTGGAAGGCTATAACTCATGAACCCTTGCTTTGATTAGCTATTACAACCACTTTTCAAAAGTGCCAACTCCTGATCTATAGGCTCAGAAGGTGCTAGCACCCTTCCATCAATTTTTTAGACCTCATCCAGGCACTCTAAGGCCACCAATGGCGAGCTTGGAGATTTTTCTACAAATTATTCCATCAAAAATTTGCAATAGCTTCTCCAATATTTAAGGTGGATCAATGAGATTTTTATGGTAGACTTATCAATCTAAAATGAACCTTCTTATAGAAAATGAGATCATTTTGAGCTCATATGAAAAACTTACTAAAGATAGCAAGTTCCCATAAATAGTAACCACCTTGTCTACTAGTCCTTATTAAAATAGAAAAGATTGAAAATAAAATATTTTTGGGTGATGCAAGATTGCCCTTACACCCAAGATGCTCCTACATCAAACACCTAAAGTAATTTGAGAAGTGACTCTATCACGTCCTAGGTGTTCAGAGGAAAACCAATATGGTTAACCTCCTCCTTTGCTAGCCATGATGAATCCTCTACTGGCCTCCCTTTCCATTTGACCAAGCATTCCTCATAATTTCTATTCCTTTTACTTTTGCTAACACAATTGTCAAGTATTTCCTCCATCTCCTTTGTACTCAAACTAGTTGCTAGAATACTCTAGTGTGTTTCTGCAACTTCATCTCCATCACCTCCTTCATAGTACTCTATCAAATCTAAAATATTAAATACTAGTGAAATATTCAATTCAATAGGCAAATCCACTTCATACATATTTCTAGAATCATGTCTTTTCACTATCTTGCATGGTCCAAACTTCTTCATCTTCAGCTTATTATATGTACCCACTGGAAAATGCTCCTTTCTCAAATGAACCATGACTTCATCTCTAATATGAAATTCCTTATACCTCCTTTCCACATCTACCTTAGCCTTATAATATGTATTCATCTTTATGATGTGCTTCCTCACCTCCTTATGGATGTTTTTCAAATGTTCAACAAAATCTTCTACTTCAACACAACTTATCTCTCCTTTATCCAACTTCTTCAATTTAGAAGCATTTCTAAGACTACTCACATATACAATCTGGAATGGTGATTTACTAGTAACTCCTATTGATAGAATTATTATATGCAAATTTTTCCTATGGTAAAATCATAGCCCATAATTTTGGCTTATCTCCAACCAAGCATCTCAGTAAGTTTCCCAAACTATGATTCGCAGCTTCTATTTGTCCATCAATTTGTGGATGATGTGATGAACTAAACTTCAAATTTGTCTTCAACTTCTTCCACAATGTACGCTAGAAATACCCAAAAAATGTATAACTCTATAAAAAATCAACCCACTTTAAATGCCTCTGGTTCAATTTTTGTTGAATATTCAAATATTGCAAAGCTTGATGATCAATATACAAAATAAACTCCTTAGTAAGAAGATAGTGTCTCCACTTCTTCAATTTTTGAACTATAGCATAAAATTCGTAACCATAAACATAATGTTTTCTTTTTGCATCATTCAACTTCTCACTAAAATAAGCAATAGGTCTACCTTCTTAACTCAAAACAACTCCTATTGCAGTACCACTAGCATCACAATCTACTTGAAACACCTTGTTAAAATCAGGAAGTGCTAAAATAGGTTGCTCAGTAACCTTCTATTTCAACATATTAAAACTCTTAACTACTCCTATAGTTCACTTAAACTCTTTCCTATCCCCTCTCATTATTTCAGTCAAGGGACCATAAATACTGCTAAAACTTCTTATGAACTTTTTGTAAAATGTAGCCAATCCATGAAAAGATTTTACCTTTGTCACACTCCTTGGGGTAGGCCATTTGAGGATAGCCTTCACTTTCTTTGGGTCCATTTTTAGACCACCTCCTTAGACTTCAAATCCTAGATACACCAACTCTTTCTTTACAAAACTACACTTCTTTAGGTTTATCAACAACTTTTCTTCCCTCAACTTATCAAACACCTTGCGAATATGAATCAAATGTTCCTCCAATGTGTTACTAAAGATCACTATATCATCTAGGTAAAAAATTGGAAAACTTACCTAGAAACTCCTTCAATACCTCATTCATGAGCCTCAAGAAAGTGCTTAGTGCATTGGATAGCCCAAAAGGCATGACTAACAACTCATACAGTCCTTCCCTTGTCTTGAAAGTAGTCTTCCACTCATCACCTTCTATAATATGAATCTAATGGTACCCACTCTTTAGATCTATCTTTATGAAATATTGAGCTCTGCTCAAATAGTCCATAATATCATCCATCCTCAATAAAACAAATCTATACTTGATGGTGATCTTGTTGATAGCATGAGAATTTGTGCACATCTTCCATTCTCCATTCTTCTTTGGTCTTAACACTTTTGGTACAACACATGGAATCAAACTCTCTCAAATCAACCCATCTTGCAACAACTCATGAACTTTCCTATTCAACTCTTCACTTTCTACTAGTGTCATTCTATGCACTGCCTTACTTGGCAAACTAACTCCTAGAACCAAATCTATCTAGTGACTAATCTTCCTCATTGGGAGCAATCCATTAGGTACATTATCTAATATGATATCAAAAAACTCTCCCAACATATCTGTAGCTTTTGTAGGTACCTCTTCTACTTCATCTTTACTATCTTTAGAAATTATAAAAAAAAACATATGTTCATGCTTCATACCTTTAAAAAATTATTTTCCATCAAAAAAACATATTCTAGTAGCACTACATACATTTTCTTCTTTATCTTTCAATGGCTTCAACTTATGTTTCACTCCATCCTTAGTTAGAGTGTAGGTATTTGCTTGCCCAACATGTATACCATTCTTTCCAAACTACTAAGGCCTACCTAGTAACATATGACATATGTCCATAGGTATGATATCACATAGTACCTCATCTTGGTAGCTTTCAATCTTGAACTTCACTGAGCAATGCTCATTGACCATAACCTTGTGGTCATCTTGCACCCAAGCAATATAGTATGTACATGGGTGTTTCTATCTCTTCAACTTCAACTTGGTGACCATTTTTTTTAACAATAGATCATCAATACTTCCACCATCAATGATCACATCACAACACTTATCTTCACATATGCACCTTGTGCGAAACAAACTCCTTCTTTGATTAGGTTTATTCTCACCACTCAGTAGGACTCTTCTTTTAATGAGGACTTCTCCTCTTTTAGCATCTTCAAAATGTGAGGGTCTAGAATCTTCATCAAAATGTGCATGTGCAACCCTAGCTAGGTCTTCAGTTCTTCAATCTTTCCTTCCTTGGTGCTGGGTCCATTCAAATACTCTATGCCCTTCTTCTTTGCAGTGAAAACATTTCCCACAGAAGCCTCCTCTCCCTGATAGTTGTCCTCTACCTCTTCATCTCTGATCTCTATTGTTCTGATCATGGAAATAATTGGAATTATTTCCCCTTTAGTTCTAATAGCTACTTCCAACCTCATCCTTGTTCTTCTGATCATCATTATGGCCTCCATAAGATTGTCTGCCAGATCTTCCATAGTGACCTCTTCCACTATTCTTATTGTCAAACTTCTTGCTCAATTTCTCCTCAAATCTTAGGGGAAAATGGTATGCCTCCTTAATATTATTCATTCAAACCAAACTCAGGTCATCCTGAATGCTTGGCCTTAACCCATTAAGATAATGGGTGAATTTCTCCTTATTAGCTTTTGCATGGCTGGTTCTAATGAGAACTCGGTAGGACTCTTCGATATACTCTTGAAAAGATTTTATTGATTGCTTCATCCCTTCCATCTTCTTCAATAGATCAAGTTCATAATCCCTAGGAATGAATTTGCACTTCATTTTAGCTATCACCTGATCCCATCTAGTGATTTTGTCCTTTCCCTTTCTATTTTTCTCTAACTGAACTTCTTGCCACTAGATCTTTACATGTCCCTTCAATTTTTCCTTCACAAAATTAAGCCTATCCAAATCCTCAATATCTTTATATTCAAAGTACTCCTCTAATACAATAATTTGCAAGACAAGCTACGAACTATCACCCAGAGTTGTCTTAGACAATGTTAGGGCCTTTTCTAAATATGCAATTTTAGGCTGCCCAAGAAGGTTTTAGATGCTCAAACTTAATGCCTAGGAAAGACAGACCCAAACAAAACATATAGAGCAAGCCAAATACATCTTTGACAATTATTTTAGAAGTTTCAGTAGCCCAACTTTAGAAGGCCATAACTCACGAACCGTTGCTCTAATTGGCTATTATAACCACTTTTTGGAAACATCAGCTCTTGATCTATAGGCTTGAAATGGAAATAGCACCTTTCCATCAAGTTTTTGGACCTCATCTAGGCACTCTAAGGCCTCCAATGGTGAGCCTAAAGATTTTTTTACAAATTTTTCCACTAAAAATATGCAATAACTTCTCTAATATTTAAGCTAGAGCAATGAGATTTTTATGGTAGGCTTATATCTCCAAAATGAATCTTCCTATAGAAAATGAGAATATTCTAAGCTCATATGACAAACTTACTAAACATATAAAGTTTCCATAAATAGTAACCACCTTGTCTACTAGTCCTTATTAAAATAGAAAAGACTAAAAATAAAATATTTTTGGGTGATGCAAGATTACCCTTACACCTAAGATGCTCCTGCATAAGGACATAAATCTTCAAAGTGCAAGACCAAAAGTGGAACCCAACAAAAGGAAGTGTAAAAGAAATATTCAGATAAAATTACAACACATCGTGTAGATGTCACTACTATGGTGAGTTTGGGCACATTGGAGAAAATTGTGTAAAACATCACATGAGGAAAAGAGATACTACAAAAAAATGTTTTACTTGTACACAACTTGTGCTAGAAATATAAGAGGAGTACCTAATATGGGAGGGGGAAATTAGTAACCAATAAAATAAATCCAAATTCCTTAGGTATCAACATAGAACATAAACAATATTGAAAAATAATGAAGCTCGATAAACACATAGGCACTCAGTTAATACTGACAATATGTTGTAACTCGGTAACCACTGAAACAGTAATTGTAGCTCAACAAATTCTTAACATGAAAATCTTAGGATATTATCTATGATTAACCTTAATTAACTTAGTTTCATACACATGAAAGAAATAGCATGAACACAAGTGACACCAAGATTTAACATGGAAACCCAATTTGGGAAAAACCACCAATTGCAACTAGTTATTGATTTTTATTCTTTTGAAGTGAGCCCTATTAGGAGCCAACCCTATTAAAGGTTACAAAAAAACCCATTAGGTATGACCCTATTAGGAGTTTCCTTGTTAGAGGTATTTAGACACTTCAATCTAGAAATGCTACCTTATTAGAGGATTTACAAATAGTTGTTAAGCCAACTCTATTAAGAGATTTAGATCAGTGCTACAATGGTTAGAGAGAAATAATGAGATGATTAGATTTCTAATGCAACTATATTGCTTAACTTCAAATCTCAATGTTGGCTCAAATATGTTAGAGAAAAGGTTAATTTAATTTCATTAATTAAATTACCTTTTCTCCTTTCTTAATATTTCACTTTATACACCTTTTTCATTATCTATTTAATAATTAATTAGTAATTATTAAATAGCTTTTACCTTTTAGGCTACCATTTTTAACTTTTTAGGTTATCCTTTTCGAGTTTTGATCTCCTTTTATAAGGATTGGTCTCTTTGTAATTTTATATATTTTTTCATTTTTGAGAATACAATTTTCATATTTGCAAACCAAACCCTCACCTCTTCTTGTCTTTTTCTTCTCTATGATAGGTTCTTTATATGCAGGTATTGGAGGGCTTTGTGGATTTCTATTGCATATTGCTCAAATCCTTCATGGTATCAGAGCCAAATTTGATGTAGTGTGTTTAGTATTTGGAGAAAAAGGAGAAAGAGGGTTTGACATTACATATCTAACATTTTTTGGGAATTTTTCTTTGATTTTTGGAGGTGCGACAACAGCGATTTAGAAAAAATATTTATTGTCTACTTTCTAGATCTAGAATTAGTTTGGAGTAACATTGAGTGGAAATAATACTTTCATCATTTGGTCATTTTTTGGCCTACAAAAATAGGTATGTGTGATTCATATTTGAAACTTTTTTGATCTTCTCCCATTTACGCATTCTTTCTATAAGCTAGGGTTTGGTTATTTGCATTGTGGGGGTGTTTTTATATTACATTCTATTATTATATCAACATATCAAAAAATATCAAAAAGCCCTTCTAAAATAATTCTTGAGACCTCTTCTTGTCTAAAAATTTTGACCCCTCATAATTACCACACATGGAAGACCTTGATGACATGGCTTCTCTAGTCAAAAGGATTGTGGTGTTGTTTAGATGTAGTGCAGCTAGTTTTACAGAGGCCTTTTGAGGTCATACAACACTAGAACAAGATGGATGAGGCAATAGGATTGATTGCTTTACAACTCTCACATTGTCTACAATTTCAATTGGATGGGTGCAATACTCCTCTAGCTATGTCGACCCAGCTTGAAGGCTTGTTTGGTAGAGTGAATGAGTTTAGGGTACTTTAGATTGAGGTAGAGATTGCCTTACTTATAAAGGATTCTTTTCTTTTCATTGAGGACTTCTTGATGAAATTAAAACAACTAAGATCTTTATTGCAGGGTTGTGGGAAAATGAAGACTAACATTGAGTGTATCTACCTGATTCTTTCTGAGCTTCATGGAAACTTTCAAATTTTTTCTTCTACCTTCTATTCCACCAAAGATGCTTTGGGTAATAGATTTACCATGCCATCCTTTGAGGTTTTCTATGACCAATTGAATCAAGAGAAAGCTAAGCTCTCTCAATTGGATTCTCTCACAGGCTCAGAGTCATGGATTGGTAGCTCGACCATCTTCAGGGATGAAGGAGAAGACTCAAAAATCTCATTCTATAGAGTTTCAAATTGATTCCAGCACTCATAGTTCATCAGGGCCACTTCCTCCTAAAGGGGGTAAATAAAAACTAGAAAGACCAAAGTGTGCTTATTGTAATAAGCCTAATCATGATGAGTCACATTGCTATGAGAAGGAGTTATATGGCTATGCCAAACAAGTTTTAGATTTGACAGCTCTTCTTTAGAAGAGAAACATTGATATTCCTTCTACTTCTTGCATACCTTCTTCATCATCATTATTTTAGTTAGATGGTAAAGATATGAGAAAAGGGTCATGCACAATGTGCAACTACTATCCCTCATTCTTCTAGTTAGTTACTAGATTCAGGTACTTCACACCATATGCCATCTTCTTAGGATCTATTCTCTTCTTTTGGGGCCTCTCCTACTCCAGACATTTTGATGGGGAATAACACTATTATGACTGTATGTGGGAAAGGTGTTGAAATATTCAAATGTGGAAAGAGTACTTATGAGAGGGGGGGGGGGGGGGAATCATAAGTATCACACTTTAGCGAATAAAACTTTTAACTGAAAGTAAATTGCATGCATGTAATTTATCAAATAAACATGAAACACACATGCATCAATAACTCATAACAGTGGAATTTGGTAACCCAAAAACCCTCTAAGAATAAGAAGGTAAAACTGGGGTGGGGATGATACCCACAAAAATTACTGCAACAATATTGTTCAACTACTTTTGATGGTTTTCCCTGTTAAAGGCTTGTCCTGTTAAAGGCTTTATATTGTGTCAATAGTGACCTGGTTAGAGGATTTCAAAAAATTAATGTGAAGTGTCACCCTGTTAAAGGATTTAATCACCTAATTAAAGGATTTACAAAATAGATGTTAAGCTAACCTATCACCATAGGATTTTCATTCTAATACAATTGCTAGAGAGTATTAGGTATAATGAACCTGACTAATTACAATCCCTAATTGTTGAATGCAAGCACTTGTTCTGCTTTTTCTGATCTTGATCCTTTTTGTGATCTGATAATCCTCACTTTTGTAAATAGAATTCTGTGTACACCCTTGTATGTCTTCTCTCCTCTCTCATCTTTACAAAGAAACTTCGTCTTCCTTATAAAGACATTTGAGAATTTAGGGTTAGGTATGGATCAATGATCCATATTTAATCTCCATTTTTTGCTCATTATTTGCATTTATTCTATTGGTTGCATGCCTTCATCATTTTTCTTATTGGCTGCATGTAAATTGCATAGGAAAAATAAAAGATTCGATCTCATCATTAAATCCTTCGAGATTTACCTTATGTTGGCTGTAAAAACTATTTGCATCATAGTTTGTGCAATTACAAACTCTTATGCTGATATACTAAGTTACTCGACTCGTGAAGTATTGCTGATACTTGACACATGCTGTTTCCTAGATAGCTCGGCACCTTAACAAAACTGTATCACTCAGCACCTTATATTACTCAGCACTTGTTAACACTCGGCACCTTGTGTTGCTCTGCACTAATACTTCACTCGATATCTGATCTTCACTCGGTATCTGGTCTTCACTCGGCATGCATGATGTACTCGGCTCCAATGTGGAATATGTTTAAGTGTGTTGGCACTCAAGTTTCAAAAACCATTATGAGGTTAAAAATCTCCCCCTTTGACATGAGTGACAAAAACACTTAACAGACCTTATTTGTACATTTACTAATCTGATTGGTATATACAGAGTTTAAAGAAAACTTGATCAAAATTTGTAACTTACAATCTTACAATATATACCTCAAAAAATTTTTAACTCCCCCTGAGTTGATTGTGCCTTATCTGTATATCAAGCTCCTTCTTTGTATCTATTCTCCTTTTATAACTCCCCCATTAATTTATCTCATAATATCTTTATCTGCCCCTATTAATCTATATCTCCCCCTTTTTGACACTTATGTCAAAGAATGTCTAAGGGTTAAGACCATATTTAGCCAAAAATGTGTTGTTTACCTCCATAATCATCCTGAGAGCTACATCCCAATTGTTCAAAGCAATTTTTAGTGACTTATGTTGGATCGTAGTCTTGGCAACAAGATGAATAAGTCCATCTAATGTAGAAAGATTTGGGTCTTTCTTGAGAACAATTTCAGCATAGACTTGTTCTTTATGGAGTATCTCTAAATGTGGGGTAATGGAGGACTGGAGCTATATTAATTTGGCCTTGATATTAGCCTCATCTGCTATTAAGATAGCTATTTATTTATGAGTGTGAAGCGATTGAGAAAAATGCTTCTCACTTTGAGCTAGATCATTCAGTAATTGCATGCTTGAAATGTTTAAATTTCTTTCCAAGCTCAATATCTTTTGGCTTGTTTCTTGTGTGAAGTATGAAAAATCACACAACTTTTTATACAGTGAGAATATGTTCTCAAGTACCTTCTTCACCTTGTCAATAAGTTTTTCCAATTCAACTTGTGAAAGTGTAATTTGTCTTGATATTTTCTCATTCACTTTCCCCTGAAATTTTCTTTTTGACCATTCCATAAGTTTTGCATTTGTTTCTAAGTCTTCATTTGTCACTTGGTCAACAATATCTATTAATTGCTCTATGATATGCTTTGACTCATCTGGTGATTGCAAACTGAAGGTATCCATAAAGATGTCCTTGATCTCATAAAGTGTTTGCTTATGTTTATACTCCTTCCTGAGTATCTCCTGTCTTTTCCTTTTATTCAGTGCATCTTGTACCTCATTGATTTGATCAATGGTTATTGATTTTGAGTCATAGCTCAGTATGACTATCTCCTCATCTAATTTAGGGTCTCCATAGTGAAGTACCCTTGCAACTCTGGTAGTACTAGATGATGGTACAGATATTTGCAATGGCTACTGTGAAGGAGTTCCCGAGGTAGGCAAATTTATTAATGTTTGTATTGCCTCCTATTCTTTAGGGGTTTTCACTATTTCCTCCTCCTTTTGTCTACCATGATCAATTATTGTTATTTGTGGAAGTGCACCTTGTGTTTGTGCTGTAGGATCAGATGTAATAGTTTGTCCTATTTGTTCAGTTCCTTTTTCTACAACTGCACTTTGCTTCTATCTTGCAGCATCAATTATGCTTGTTGGTATTTTTAATTGACTACTAGTAGTTGTAATAGAAGGTGGTTCTTGTGGATTCACCTTATCTTTGACTATTTTTTCTACTAGTTTCTGCAATTCATGTATACTGACCAATACTGGATCTGTACACAATATTGCTTGTTGTGTAGATTGGTCAAGAATTCTTTTAAGATCTTCTGTAGTTAATGAATTGATATTCTGACTAGAAGTATCAGGAAAATCAGTAATAGTTATAGTGTCTGTAGGTGAGATGGATGCTTGAGGAGGGCTAGGGGGTGGCAATTGTGTGTCTTACACACTCTGATCTGGTTGCTGCTCTTGCTCAGCTGTTGCCATTATGTCATGTTTTTGTGTCTCTTCCTCCTTTCCATCTTTCTTTTCTTCTTCCCTCTTCTCTTCTTCTCTTTTATTATTCTTCTTCTTCTTCTCTTTTCTTTTCTTCTTCTTCTTTCCTTTTTCTCTTCTCCTCTATTGGAATAGCAGCCTCTTCCTTGTATTCTTCCTCAAGAAAATCTTCAATCTTTTTGTACAAATTCTTCCATGATTTCATTATTCTTTGAACAATCTCTTCCATTCTATTTTGAAGTATGAAGAATGCCCTATATTTAGGTGTAAACCTATTATTATGCCTTTTGACTACCTTCCTAACTTGTTCTCTAGTCAAATCTAGCAATACACTAGCTAGGGTTGATTCCCTCATCTCCTTCTCCATTTTTAAACAAAAATGCCATCTGTCTTCTACAATTTTTGATAGTTCTTTTGGAAATTGTCCATCTAGTTCAAGTGGAGTGTACTTGAACTGTGCCATCATTCCATAAACTATTTCTTCTATTTTATTCCGTTCTTCTTTTGTAAATTTACTAAAATCAACTTTATTTAAATTACTCAAGTCACCATTTCCAATCTTTTTACATAAGGTATCAACTGATGAATTGCTTACCTTTTTAGATTGATCTTCTTCATCAGTGTCAGGTTGAGCCACATACCTTCTTCTTTTCCTTGGCTCTTCCTATGATTCCTTGACTTATTTCTTCTTGGTAACTTCCTCTTTAGCCTTTTGAGTGGAGGCCCTTGTTGATGCTCATGTTGTTGGCTTTTGAGGTGATGGTGTGGCAACTTTCTTTGATATGGGCTTAGCTGAAGGCTATTCTATTTCCTTTCTCTTCTTTGGCTTAGCTTCCATTGGTGCTTCCTTGGCTTCTTCTTCCTTTACACCTTCCTCCTTGTCTTCTCCAAGACCTTGAGTTAGTTCCATTGGCCCTTGTTCTTGCTCATCTTCATCATCACTATCATCTTCTTCTTCTTCTACCTCAGCCTCAATTTCCTTGCCAAACTTCTTCTTAATCTTCTTGATTAATTTGTCTTTCTTCTTCAATGTGGAAGTAATTTTTAATTTCATATTTATCTTTGATCTTACCACATCATAAGTGCCAAAATGCGGAGCACTTTTATCTGCTTCTTCTGCCAATAATGCAGTTATTGCTGCAGATGCCTCATCAATATTGATTTCGTATCCAAATGGCCTTAGCCATCTTACCCTTGGTATTACTGCTTGAATATAGGTAAAATCTATGTCAACTAAGAAACATATATCATTAGTATGTTTTTCCACTAAAGAAGCTGGTATGCTTGATCTTTTCTTCATGGATTTCTTAAAATCCTCAAAATAGCTTGTCATCAAGGTATCTAAATTTTCTCCCATTTGTTCTATATATTCATTAATTTGACCAATGATGGTTCTGTCATTCCTCCATGCTACTTTTCCAAAAGAAGGAAACTCATTCTGAACATAAAAGAATATGCAAACTAGGATTGCTCCAAATTTGCATTGTGTGCCCTTTGTTCTTCTATTGGCAGCTAGGTTTTCATTGATCTGTTGCAGTTGCAATTCTACAAGATCATAAGTATGATCCTTCTTCACCAATTTGTAGCCTACATCTACTACAATTCATGGTACACTATTGAGTGTATTGGATTGATAGAATTTATGGGTGATGACTCTAACAACAAACAAAACTAGAGGATCTTGTATGGTATGAATTGTCATTCCTCTTTTGTTCCACTGTGCACCAGTATTCTTTTCAATGACCTCCTTTGATTCACTTCTCAAGGTTTTGTACCAATCTAGGGTTGGGCACCCTATTACTCTATGTATAATTTCCTTTGTCAATTTAATGGGAATATATTCTAACCACAAGTTTCCACCATGAATTTTTCTCAATACAAGTCTAACCCATTCTATTTTGAATATGGTAGGAAAACTTAAAACTCGGGTCAAACCATTTCTTTCAATGATTTTAAATTCTTCTTTCAAGACTCCATCTACACACAATTTATCATATTCTTGTCTAATTTCCATGTCTCCTAGAGCTCCTATCTTGCAATTGTAACATTTTCTCACATCTTGAACCAATACAACTTTTGGGGCAATGTGGGAGAGAGCTTCGGCTGGGTCATTTTTGTAGGCACCTTTGGGAATAGGATGGAAATCAGGTTGCTTGACCTCATTTGAAACTATCTGAACTTCAAATGACTCTTTTTCCTCGGTTTGCTTTGAACTTGATGCCATTTATGCAAACTAGGGTTTTCTCATCAAAAGGATATGAAACTACGTAGCTCGGCAGAAATGAAAATACCTTAAGATTGATGAAAAGCATGTTAAATGAGGTTGCAATTTGATTAAAATGCTAGATTATTTCTATGAAGTTGCTCATCTCTCTTTCTTCTCCTTTGCTTCTTGATCGCGATGAGAAAAATTGATTGAAATCACAATAATATACCCTAATTTCATCGCATTAAGTGCTCAACTGCCAACTCGGCTTTTGAAGAAATTTTAACCTAACTCAGCTTCCACTATATTTCACTTTACTCGTCTTCCATTGGAGTTATCTAACTCAGCATCAGTTATCAGCTCAGTTACTATTGGGAGCTCGGCATCTGTTTTAACTCAGCATCCAAAGACAGCTCGGCAACAACATTTAGTTTTTGTCTTGACATCTTGTTTCATGTAGATTTATACCTTGCTTAGCTTCTTTGTCTTGGGACTGATGTCTGATATAGCTTTATATATCAGTCCTGTGTACTTCTCATGCTTAGTTTGATGAAGTGTGATCACTTGACCCATTGGGTGAAGTGATCCCTCCACTTGATGTGTTGCACTCATCTTTCTTTTTCCAAGTTTTATTCATTTGCCCTCTTATCTTTTCGACATCAATCTTTTGTTTTCCTTTGTTTTCTTTAGTCTTGGGTGCCTTTGATCTTGTAGGACAGTTTTTACTAATATGACCAATTTTTGAAATGTGTTCTTATGTAGTTTTGTGGTATATGTCCATATTCTTGGCAATAGTGACAACTGTACCTGGTGTTGTAATCCCAATGATAATGACTTTCATTTCCTTCTATTTTTGCTGGTTGATTTGATGTCCACATAGGTTTTGATCTGCATTCAAATGCCCTATGTCCATATTTTTTGCAATTATAACAATGTCCATCAAATCTCTGAGTCCTTGTGACATTGGATCTACAATTTTGTGTCATATGTCCTTCCATGTTGCACTTGTGACAAAAACTTTTGGGTATGTTTGATTGATTGAATCTTCTACTCCTGCACACATTAGTTGTATGGTTTAGAATTCTTACCTTTATCACTTTTTTGTTCAGCACTTTTTAATGATTCCCCAACTTCAGTGCTATTGTACCCTAGTCCTGATGTATCATGGGAAGATTTTGGGGATTTCAGCAACTGTTCAAAATACTTGATGGCTTCACTTGATTTATTGAGATTCTATACTACCTCTTTTTCTCTGTTTAATTCATTCTACATTTGTTCATTCTACATCTTTAGAGTAGAGATCTCAATATCTTTTACATTGAGTTCGTGATGAAGGTTCATCATTTGGGCAAGTGTATCCATCTGCATGTTTGAGATCCTTGTCAACTCAGTACATTTTTCTTCAAGTCTGTTTGCAAGATTTCTTTTGTCATTTTCCATCATGACCTTGTCATGAACTACTCTTTTCTTTTGCTCAATAATTTCACATATCATTATGGCCTATGATTCATGTTCCATCTTGAGATATCTTATCTCCTTTGCTTGAATTTTGTTTTTCTCCATCAGTTCTGCTATTGCTACATCAAACTCTTTAGTGTCTCCACTGGAAAATATGTTGGTGGTATCAATCTCCTTGTAGTGTATATCATTTTCAGCTATGGCTAGATCCTTCCTTTTTTTAATGAGTTTCTCAACTTGTTTTTGAATTCCTCCAAGCTATGCAGAGCAAGTTGCACATCTATCACCTGATTTTTAATGATCTTTCCAAGTTTGAAGGCTTCCATCTTTAGATCTTTTCCTCCAAGCTGTTAGGCTTTTCCTTGTGAGAACCTGGATTTTCTCTTACACCAATTGTTGGAATATTCAAATGTGGAAAGAGTACTTATGAGAGGGAGGGTGAATCATATGTATCACACTTTAGCCAATAAAACTTTTAACTGAAAGTAAATTGCATGTATGTAATTTATCAAATAAACATGAAACACACGTGCATCAATAACTCATAACACTGGAATTTGGTAACCCAAAAACCCTCCAAGAATAAGAAGGTAAAATTGGGGTGGGGATGATACCCACAAAAATTATTGCAACAATATTGTTCAACCACTTTTGATGGTCTGCCTTGTTAAAGGCCTGCCCTGTTAAAGGCTTTACACTATGTCAATAGTGACTTGGTTAGAGGATTTCAAACACTTAACGTGAAGTGTCACCCTATTAAAGGATTTAATCACCTAATTAAAGGATTTACAAAATAGATGTTAAGCTAACCTATCACCATAGGATTTTCATTCTAATACAATTGCTAGAGAGTATTAGGTATAATGAACCTGACTGATTACAATCCCTGATTGCTAAATGTAGGCACCTATTCTGCTTTTTCTGATCTTGATCCTTTTTGTGATCTGATAATCCTCACTTCTGTAAATAGAATTCCTTGTGAACCCTTTTATGTATTCTCTCCTCTCTCATATTTACAAAGAAACTTTGTCTTCCTTATAAAGACATTTGAGAATTTAGGGTTAGGTATGGATCTACGATCCATCTTTAATCTCCATTTTTTGCTCATTATTTGCATTTATTCTATTGGTTGCATGCCTTCATCATTTTTCTTATTGGCTGCATGTAAATTGCATAGGAAAAATAAAAGATTCGATCTCATCATTAAATCCTTTGAGATTTACCTTATGTCAGCTATAAAAATTATTTGCATCATAGTTTGTGCAATTACAAACTCTTATGCTGATATACTGAGTTACTCGGCTCCTGAAGTATTGTTGATACTCGGCACATGCTATTTCTTGGATAGCTCAGCACCTTAACAAAATTGTATCACTTGGCACCTTATATTACTCGACACTTGTTAACACTCGACACCTTGTGTTGCTCAGCACTAATACTTCACTCGATATCTGATCTTCACTCAGTACCTGATCTTCACTCAGTATCTGATCTTTACTCAGTATTTGATCTTCACTCGGTATCTGATCTTCACTCGGTATTTGATCTTCACTCGGTATTTGATCTTCACTCAGCATGCATGATGTACTTGGCTCCAATGTGGAATATGTTTAAGTGTGTTGGCACTCAAGTGTCAAAAACCATTATGAGGTTAACAAACGGTTCTATTGATATTAATGATGGTACATTTCATGATGTACTTTGTGTTCCATCTGTTTCCTCTAATCTTCTCTCTATTTATCATATTGCACATAGTGGGATAGGAAAGACGATTGAGTTTACACAAGATTCAGCACACATCAAACATAGTGAGATGGGCAATATTATTGTTATAGGGACTATTGATCATGTTTCCCACCTATATTCCTTCTCACATCTTGGTCCACCATCTCCACTATCAAAGAATCTCTCTCTTTTTCAAAAGAGTCTATTGAGGTGAAGTTAGGTTGCTTGAACTTATGTATTGTTCCTAAGACTAGTGTTGTGAATTGTACACCTCCACCTCTTGTTCAAATTCCATCTCTTGCACTTGATTACTCTTCAACATTGCCTACTATTATAGCTCCAATCATTGAGCCACCTACTATGGTTGTTGAGGATATATTAGAGGACACACATCTCCTCTCAGATGATAGATTTAGTACAACTATTATTCTACCTCCATTGGAGATTCTAATTTAGGATTCTCATGCTCTCTCCTTTGAGCATCAGCTAGGACTTCCAACTCCACCTTAAATCAATGGGTTTTATCATCCTTTTTCATTGCCTTTGTTTCCTTTAGATTTGAGTCACACTAGTATGTTCATCGACATAGGAGTTCTTCCATTTTGTGGTGGCTATGGAGTCTCAAGGTTCTATCATGGAGGCTTTCATTGTACTTATGGTCTTGAGGGATTCTCTTGAAATGTTTCATTTGTGCATCCTTTTTCCATCTCTTTTTGGATTAGAGTTTTTATCACTAGGTTTTCTCTATTTCTCCATTTCATATAGAGAAAAATGTTAAGGGGAGGTGTTAGAGAAATTTTTTAATTTAATTTCTTTAATTAAATTATGTTTTCTCCCTTCTTAAGATTTCGCTTTATATGCTTTTTGCATTCTCTATTTAATAATTAATTAGTAATTATTAAATAACCTTTACCTTTTAGGTTACCCTTTTCGAATTTCGATCTCCTTTTATAAGGATTTTTCTCTTTGTAATTTTATATCTTTTTCATTTTTGAGAATACAATTTGCATATTTTTAGAGCAAACCCTCACCTCTTCTTATCTTTCTCTTCTCTATGATAGGGTTTGTATATGTAGGTATTTGAGGGCTTTGTGGATTTGTATTGCATATTGCTTAAATCCTTTAGAATACTTGATCTGTCCTGATTGAATGTATCTTTACAGCTCCTCAAGGATATTTGTCTTATCCTTCTAATTCACTTCCTCTTAGCATCTTTTATTCTTCCATACACTCTCATAGATTCAATCCTTCGCTTGACCTTATATTTATACCTTATGTATTGTCAAGTTAGCTTGAATATAACTTAGAATAATTATTATTCATATCTGTATTTAGCTAGAACTAACAAACAAATCTATTAAACTTAATATGTGAAAACAAGAAAATCTTTTGTTAGTTGACCCTGCTCGGTAGACACTAACTTAGAAATGATTTTCCTATGTTAACCAATAGAGCTCGGTTAACACTGCATCTTTGCTAGTGATGGGGACACAACCCAAGAACAAAATGGACACAATAGAAAAGGGGAAATTATATTAACTGAGAAAATAAGCTAGTACAAATAGTATAGGAAAATAAACTTCGAAACATGCCCTAAGGGCTTACAATAGCATAAATTTGGAGATAATTTCTCCTTTCAGTACCTCCTCTCAAACTCCACTCCGAACTGCCTTTTATAATGCCAGAAATCTCCTTAAATAGACCTTAGAGGGTTAAGGACTAGGAGTACATTCTAGAAAGTGCTAGTAGGCATCCATCGACCAAATAGAAGGTTCCAGAAGCTGCATTAGAAGTCGGTGCAAATCTAGAAGAATCCAAAAATGGTAACCGAACTTTCGGAAGGCATAACTTTTGAACCGTAGCTCCGATTGACGAACCGTTTATATTTTTGAAAAGCTCTCAAAGCACTCTATAGCCTTATGGACCAGCTTCACTTGTCCCCCATTTTTTGGCCCTTTTTGAGGTCATTTAATGCCCCTAACCTAACTTTGAAGCATTTTAGGAGGTCTCCAAAACCCAAAAAACTGTAATAACTTTCAAACCATGGGGCCTTTTGACTTGATTCTTTTTCTGGAATGCTCTAAATCACAATTACATTCATCTAGCCAATTCACACTTTCTAGGTCACCAAAATGATGGCCAAATTGCATGCTCCTATTTTTTCAAGATTTTCTAGCACACTGATAGTTGAACTGTGAGAGTTGGAACCCTTATTTGACCCAAATGGGTATCCAAAAATGAAAATACATGAAACAAAAACTAAGTCTAAGTACATTTTTTTGGGTGACACAGGATTTCCCTTATACCTCTGGATGCTCCTGCATCAGACGCCCAGGGTAGATTGAAAAGTGACCCTGTCACTTTATGAATGGTAGAGGAAATCCCAAATGGGAAACCTCAGCTGTTGAAATCCAAGTTGAGTCCTCAATCGGCCATCCTTTCCACTTCACCAAATACTCTTCATACTGCCTATTTCTAGTACTCCTACCCACATGATGATCTAGAATGTCTTCTCTCTCTTCCTTCTTAGAAGTAGGAATTGGACATGGCTCTAACACTAGCTCCTCATCTGCACCATCATCATGATACTCTGTTAAATTTGCAATGTTGAAAATGGCAAAAATCTGAATACCATCTGGTAGCTCCACTTCATATGCATTTCCTGAGTCATGTTTCTTCAAAATTTTGCAGGGGCCAAATTTCTTCATTTTTAGCTTGTTGTAAGTACCAGCTGGAAATCTTTCTTTTCGTAAGTGCACCATGACTAAATCTCCTACTTGGAATTCCTTATGTCTTCTCCTTTGATCAGCCCTAGCTTTATACTCTTGATTCATCTTGGTAATGTGTGCTTGAACCTCCACATGTAGACACTTGATATGTTCAGCAAATTCCTTAGCTTCAGCACTTGTCCTCTCCCCTTGTTCTATCTTCCTCAGCTCTGGTGCAGTCCTTGGGCTACTCCCATATACAATTTGGAATGGTGATTTTCCAGTACTCCTATTTATAGAGTTATTATAAGCAAACTCTGCCTATGGTAGAATCAAATCCCATCCCTTGGGCTTATCCCCAACTAAACATCTCAGCAAATTGCCCAGACTTTTGTTTACCACTTTTGTTTGGCCATCAGTTTGTGGGTGATGCGTGGAACTGAATTTCAAGCAAGTTCTTAACTTTTTCCAAAATGTCCTCCAGAAATACCCCACAAATTTAGTATCTCTGTCAGAAACTATGCTCCTTGGAAGATCATGTAGTCTTACCACCTCTTTGAAAAACAAGTCTACAATATGGACAACATCATGAGTTTTGTGGCATGGAATGAAATGTGCCATTTTGGAGAACCTATCAACCACCACGAATACTGAGTCATTACCCCTTTGTGTCCTTGGTAATCCAAGAACAAAATCCATACTTATATCCTCCCATGGCCTTGATGGAATAGGCAATGGCTGATATAGGCCAGTATTGTGACTAAACCCCTTGGCATCTTGACAAACCTGGCAACTCTGTACAAACTTCTTCACATCTTGTGAAATTTGAGGCCAAAAATAATGTTCTCTAAGAATGGCAATGGTCTTATCTCGACCAAAATTTCCTGCCATCCCTCCACTATGATTCTCCTTAATCAGATTTTCCCTCATGGGACTTCTTGGAATGCACAATTGACTACCCTTGAACAACATGCCATCCTGAATCAAATAGTCTAACCACTTGGTTCTATCTACAGCAATAGGTTCTTTACAAGCTTTTCATGCTTCAGCAAAATCAAAATCCTCGGGGTACAAATTCTTGAGTTCATCAAACCCAACTACTTCAACCTGCATTACTATAAGCAACAACTATCTCCTACTTAGTCAATCTGCAACCCTGTTAGATTTTCTACTTCTATGCTTCAACACAAATGTATAACTCTGCAAGAACTCTACCCACTTCCTATGCCTCTGATTCAATTTACCTTGGCTATTTAGGTAATGTAATGCCTGATGATCAGTATACAAAAAAAATTCCTTTGGCAATAAATAATGCCTCCATTTCTTTAAGGCCTGAACTATTGCATAGAACTCTTGATCATAAATAGAATACTTCTTCTTTGCATCATTCAATTTTTCACTAAAGTATGCAATAGGCTTACCTTCTTGGCTTAATACAGCCCCAATAGCACTGCCACTAGCATCACAATCCACCTGGAAAACCTTTCTAAAATCTGGAAGTGCCAACACAGGTTGTTCTATTACCTTCTTCTTTAGCAATTCAAAACTTCTCGCAGCTGCTACAGTCCATTTGAATTCTTTTCTATCCCCTCTTATTGTATCAGTTAGGGGTGCAAATATGCCACTAAAATTCTTAATAAACTTCCTGTAAAAACTAACCAGACCATGAAATGATCTTACCTCAGTAGCAGTCCTTGGAGTAGGCCATTCCAAGATGGCTTTTACCTTCTCCGGATCCATTTTGAGACCTTCAGGTGATATAACAAACCCCAAATAGACTAACTCCCTTTTTGCAAAGATACACTTCTTCAGATTAATTAATAGTTTCTCTTCCCTTAGCCTTTCAAGGACACTACGAATATGCAGTAAATGTTCTTCCAAAATCTTGCTGAAAATTAGAATATCATCCAAATCAACAATAACAAATTTTCCCAAGAACTTCTTGAGTACCTCATTCATGAGCCACATGAAGGTGCTTGGGGCATTCGTCAATCCAAAGGGCATGACTAACCACTCATAAAGACCCTCCTTGGTCTTGAAGGCTATTTTCCACTCATCTCCTTCTTGAATCTGTATCTGATGATAACCACTCTTCAGATCTATCTTTGTGAAGTACTGAGCTCCACTCAAACAGTCCATAAGGTCATCCATCCTTGGCAAAGGAAACTGGTACTTGATGGTTATCCTATTTATAGTTCAAGAATCTGTATGCATCCTCCACTCTCCATCCTTCTTTGGTGCAAGTACTGAAGGTACTGCACATGGACTCAGGCTCTCTCGATCAATCCCTTCCTCAATAGCTCCTAAACCTGTCTATTTAGCTCCTTTGTTTTAGTAGGAGTCATCCTGTGAGCAGCCTTGTTAGGCAAACTAGCTCCTGGAATCAAATCTATTTGATGACTGATTTGCCTTACTGGTGGCAATCCATCTGGAACATTATCAGAGATAATATCTCCAAACTCCCCTAGTAAATCTGAAACTTCAAGGGGTATTTCACTACTACCTTCTTTATCTTTCCTAGGAATCAAAGCATAGCACATATGCTGATATTTCATGCCATCTAAAAACTTCCTTCCATCAACAAGACAAACCCTAGCACTGCTACATACCTTTTCACCTTCCTTTTTCATGGGCTTCAATTTATGGCGAACTCCATCCTTTTTCAGAGAGTATGTGTTTGCATGCCCATCATGTATTGCATGTCTATCAAACTGCCATGGTCTACCCAACAATAGATGGCAAACATCCATCGAAATAATATCACAAAGAACTTTATCATGGTAACTCCCAATTTTGAATTTTACTAAAGATTGTTCACTTACTAGGACCTTATGATCATCTTTTACCCAAGCAATCCGATAGGGCTGGGGATGTTTCTCCCTCTTGAGCTTTAGCTTAGAGACCATCTCTTCTGATACTAAGTTATCAGTGCTACCACCATCAATGATCATGTCACAACATTTATCCTCACACTTGCATCTGGTACGGAACAAACTCCTCCATTGTCCTGGTTCAATCTCACCACTTAGTAGGACTCTTTCATTTACCAAGGTCTCTCCTCTTTCTGCATCCTCTGAATGTGATGATTGTGCATCCTCATCCACATGAGCAACCCTAGCTTGGCCCTCAGCTCTCCTATCTATCCTTCCTTGTCATTGAGGGCATTCAAAGGCACGATGACCTTCTTCATTGCAATGGAAACAGGTACCACGGAAGCCTCCTCTTCCTTGTCCACATCCTCTACCTCTTCCTCTTTGATTTCCAAAGTCTTGGTCACGGGAGCAGTTGAAACCCTTATTCCTCTGGTTCCTGCTAGTACCCTCATCTTCATTTTTCTTTTGGGTTTCATTGTGGCCTCCAGATGATCTACCGCTTCCCCTTCCTCCTTGACCGCGCCTTCTTTGTCTTCCTTCAAACCTTTTATTCAACTTCTCTTCAACTCGTAGGGCAAACTGGTATGCCTCTTCAATGCTAGTCATTCTTACCAGACTTAATTCCTCCTGGATGCTAGGTCGCAACCCACTGATATAACGAGAAACCTTCTCCTTATTTGCTTCTACATGCCCCACTCTAATCAAGAGTCGATAAAATTCCTCTGTATATTCTTGGATTGATCTTCCTGTTTGCTTTAACCCATGCATCTTCTTAAACAAATCAAGCTCGTAGTCCATAGGAATGAACTGCTTCTTCAATTTGTCCACCATGTGATCCCATCTTGTGATCTTCTCCTTTCCTCTTCTGTTTCTTTAGAATTGAACCTCTTGCCACCAAATTTTGGCATGGCCTTTTAGTTTGGCCTTTGCAAACTTAACCCTATCTGGGTCCCTTATATCCTCATACTCAAAGTATTCTTCCAGTTCATTGATCCAATCGATCAACTCATCTGGTTTCAGATTTCCTAAATATACCCACTTCAATTGTGGGTCTTTTTCCAAACTTAGTAATGGCGCTAAAAAGCCTTTCCTCTGCATGATTCAAAACTTCTCTGTCAAATTCCTCTTCTGGTCCCATTACTTCTTCTTCATTGTCATCCTCACTGTTGTCACCAACGGCAACATTTGCTCCTGTACGGAACTCCTCTTGCAATGCTTGTACCTACCTTTGGAGGGATCTAACCTCCTTAGGATTAATAGTTGTGGCCCTTCCGCTATGCTCTCTTCATGGAGGTATCTTCTTAACTCAAACTCACAACCACACAGTCTTGGTGCAAACTGCCTCACAGTCGGTGCTCTGTCTACACACTCAGGAAAACCCGCTCTGATACCACTTGATGGGGACACAACCAAAGAACAAAATGGACACAACAAAAAAGGGAAAATTATATTAACTAAAAAAATAAGCTAGTACAAATAGTACAGGAAAATAAACTTTGAAACATGCCCTAAGGGCTTACAATAGCATAAATCTGGAGATAATTTCTCCTTTTAGTACCTCCTCTCAAACTCCACTCCGAACTGCCTTTTACAATGCTAGAAATCTCCTTAAATAGACCCCAGAGGGTTAAGGACTAGGAGTACATTCTAGAAAGTGCTAGTAGGCATCCACTGATGAAATAGAAGGTTCCAGAAGCTGCGTTAGAAGTTGGTGCAAATCTAGAAGAATCTAGAAATGGTAACCGAACTTCCGGGAGGCATAACTTTTGAACCGTAGCTCCGATTGACGAACCGTTTAAATTTTTGGAAAGCTCTTGAAGCGCTCTATAGCTCTATGGACCAGCTTCACTCGTCCCCCATTTTTTGGCCCTTTTTAAGGTCGTTTAATGGCCCTAACCTGACTTTGAAGCATTCTTAGGAGGTCTCCAAAACCAGAAAAACTGTAATAACTTTCAAACCGTAGGGCCTTTTGACCTGATTCTTTTTCTAGAATGCTCTAAATCACAATTACATTCATCTAGCCAATTCACACTTTCTAGGTCACCAAAATGATGGCCAAATTGCATGCTCCTATTTTTTTGAGATTTTCTAGTACACTGATAGTTGAACTGTGAGAGTTGGAACCTTTATTTGACCCAAATGGGTATCCAAAAATGAAAAGACATGAAATAGAAACTAAGTCTAAGTACACTTTTTTGGGTGACACAGGATTTCCCTTATACCTCTGGATGCTCCTGCATCAGCTAGCTTCCTTTGGTAACCTAGTGATCTTGGTTAGCACTAGTTCCATCCAACTTTCCTTCATTAAGTGAGTGAGCTTGGTTAACACTTTAATTCTAACTTTTCTTTGCCACCCAAGTGAACTTACTATGCACAGAACTTGGGAAACAATGGAATTCTTGATAAACATAGGAAATTATCTTCATCACCCGAGTGAGCTAGGCATATGCTAACTGGTAAAGATATGATATTTTTTGTAACATCTCAAAGATAATATACAATTAATCAATTGTATTCAACAATCTCCCTCTTTGGCATTAAGGGCAACACAAACATGTCATAATACAATGAAATTTTAGTTAAAATAAAAATAAGAAAAATATCCTTAGTTTCATGTTGATTCTCATCCACAAGAACTCCCTCTATTAGTCTGAACTCCTTCTGACTTTAGTTTCTCCCTCTATCAACAAAATTTTTCTTCAACATCTTCATTTGTTAGCAAAACCTGCCTCTTTGATATCATACCAAGTTCTTCCACTTTGACATCTTCAAACAAAATTTCTCTAGTGTATGACTATGATAGTTAACTTTCGCTCTTTAGAAAGTTTCTATGATATATGATTGAACTCTCCCTCTTTAATATCTTATGCCAAAGACAATATTTAGTGAATTCCAATGCACCCCATGTATAGATTCATATGCAATCTGCCTTTTCAATACTGTATCAACTTGACTGATCTTGAACATGCTCTAGCTGATGCATTACTAAACTTCATTTAGTGAACTTTAGATAGAGGAATGACCTCTAAATTACCTCTTAGATGCAAAAATACATCCTTAGGTAATGGCTTAGTTAACATGTATGCAATTTGTCCTTTGGTATTCACATATTCTAGTCTTACCTCTTTATCTTGCACCAATTCTCTCATAAAATGATATTTTAGAACAATGTGCTTGGTTTTGGTATGCATCACAAGATTTTTAGATATATTAATTACACTGGTTTTATCATAGAAGATAACAACTGGATCCTTCTCTTAGAAAAAATAGTCCACCAAGATAACTGAGGGGAGGGGGGGTGGTGAATTAGCTATCCAACAATTAAAACATTTATCTTCTTTAAATAGACTTAACCATTCAACCAAAGTAAACAACAACCATAATAAGATGCACATAGAAAATTACACCAAATATGTTGACTAGGAAAACCCTTGATCAAGGGGAAAACCTTGGTGGGAATGATGCCCACAAAATGATGTACTAATATAAATATTCCTTGTTAGAGGATGGACCTTGTTAGGAGTCTATTGAAACATTTAGTACATAGATTCCATGTTAGCAGACTTTGAATCCCTATTGGGAGTTGTAGCAAAATGTATGCAAGAAGAGCCCACTGTGTAAACATGTAATTTCAACTACAAGAAGAGGTCACTATTCAAACAAGTAATTTATTGTATGTTCTTCTTTCCTTTGTTTTGTCAACTAAACCAATCATTGTTAGACCTTGTAGATGAGGTCACGTACCTCAAATGCATATATCAAACCTCAGATCACTCAGGAAAACCTTGGCAATAAATTTTCCTTCACTTCTACACTACTTTGCTCAAATTTGCATTTTTCTCTCTCTATTGCTTATAATTACTTCTCCATGTCATACTTGTTAAAGTAAAATATCCTTCGTTTATACTGAGTCCATAAAAAAATTCCTTGAGTCAGCTGTTAGACTTTCTCAATTAATCATTATAGGAACATATTAAGAACATGTTATAGTTAGCAATAACATTAATCTTTCACCTTGCAACTTGAATAACTTTTCATACATGCAATATTATGATAAGATATCTTACTCACATCATCACCACCATGTCTTCTACATATCATCAACCTCAATTCTTAGAATAACAACTCTACTAAGAGATATAACAAGTTTACTAGAACATTCCTCTATAAACTCTATCTTAGAATAGACATTACCAAAACTTACATAACTTCTTCTAGACTTCTCATTTCTTCTTTTGACATTAAATGCATATACTAGATGCTCAAAAGTATCTCCCATAACTTTGGATATTTAGAACACTCAACTAACCATCCATACCAACTTGATCTTTCCATTGTTCTTTTGTTAGATATCATAGAAAAATACTATGTTGACATCAATGACAAAATTAGTCATGAATGTAACATACCATCATAGTAACATATCTACAATACTCCCCCATGGGAATATCATCAGAATTCATGCTTACAATAATCTCCACCTTTGGCATTGGTGGCAACATAGATGAAAAACATCTAGTTCCAAGAATACCAACAAAAGATTGTTCATCATTTTTTCAAATCCTCTTCATCAATCATTCTCCCCCATTGATATACCTCAATGTGCTTTCTATCAAACTATCATTACATGTTGTACTTCTTCTAAACTTCTTCCCCATTATGTTTTTCCCATAATGTTTTTCATGCCAAAATTCTCCCCCATTGACATCAATGTCATTTAGGTTTCAACAACCAACTTCACTGCATCAAACTCTACAACACCTGATTCTTAATAGCTCAAGTGTCCAAAGACACCATTCAAAATAGCATCCAACAAAAGTCCTAGATGACTCTATCCATCACAGATAATTCCCCATTAAGGAAGCATTATAATTTAGTCTAGACAACAATGGTGCTCTATTAAAATGGAATGATGCACTCTCACATCTTCTACTCTAATGTAGGAAGGGACATAAGCCCAATCATACCTTGCAAATACTCAAAAGTCTCTTTGGGAAGAGGCTTAGTGAATACATCTACAATCTTCTCTTTCATGCTCACATGCTCCAATCTAATTTTCTTACTTGCAACTTTCTCTCTCAACATGTGATACTTAATAGAAATGTTCTTAGCCTTTGAATGCAACACTAGATTCTTAGACATATTACCATGCTTTTGTTATCAAAATGTATGCCAACAAGTTCATTGATTTCTATCCTTATATCCTTTAGCATTTTCTTCATCCAAACAATTTGATTACAATTTTTTATTGTTGCAACATATTTTCCTTCTATTGTACTTTGTGATATACAATCATGCTTCTTGCTTAGCCAAGAAACCAATCTTCCTTCAAGAAAGAAGGCTCCACCATTGGTGCTCTTTCTATCATCCATACTTCCTACCCAATCAACATCAGTATAAAAACTTAGAGTAAAATCATTAAATATGTCATACCAAAATCTAAACTCTGATGTTCCCTTCAGATATCTAAATATCCTTTTAACTGCTACATAATGTTCTTCTCTAGGATCAGCTTGGAATCTTGCAACAATTCCAACTACATTTGCTATATTTGTCCTTGTGTGATTTAGATATTGCAAACCTTTGATCATAGATCTGTACTCCTTCTATTGAACAGTAGGAGTCTCATCCTTTGTAGATAACTTGTGTCCAATTACCATAGGTGTTCTAATAGGTTTACATGTTTCTGAACCAAACCTTTTCGGTAAATCTTTCAAGTAATTAGTTTGAGAAATAAAGATTCCTTCTTTATTCTATACAATCTATAATCCTAGAAAATATTTCATTTCTCCTATCGTACTCATCTCAAATTCTTCCTTCATCTCTTTTGCAAACTTCTCACTATCCTCATCATTTCCTCCAAATATGATATCATCAACAAATATCACCAAAATCATCAAACCATCATCAATTTCTTTCTAATATTTATTACTATTTACCATACCTTTTCTTTATCCAAGTTTTTTCAAATGCTTGTCCAACCTCACATGCTATGTTCTCGATGCTTGCTTCAAGTCATACAATTCTTTCTTTAGTTTGCATACTATGTCCTTGTCATGTGTCAAAGGACATCCCCTAGGCTATTCAATGTATACCTCTTTTTCAAGTTCTCTATTCAAAAATGTTGACTTGACATCCATCTAATATACTTTGAATTTCTTTTGTGCTGCATAGGCTAAGAATAATATTACTGCTTCTATTCTAGCCACTAGAGAATAGGTCTCATCATAATCTATTCCTTCTTGCCATGAGTAACCTTTATATACCAATCTTACTTTGTTCCTTACAACTTTTCCATGTTCATTCATCTTGTTTCTAAATACCCATTTAGTTCCTATCACATTCTTGTCCATTGTTCTGGGGACCAATTGTCATGTCTCATTCTTTACTATCTGATTCAATTGTTCTTTCATAGCTTGTTTCCAATAATCATCTTTACATGCTTCATTTGCATTCCTATATTCAACTTGAGCTATCAAACATAGTTCTTCATTGACTCTACCTCTTGTCATCACAACTTTATCTTTGCTTCTAATGATTTTCTTAGATGGGTATTTCTTTATCATAATCTTTTTTGAAGTAGGAGCTCCTATCTCAACTCTTGGCTCTACTGAAGATTCCAAGCTTTGTTCCTGCCTTGGTTCTCCTTTTTTTTGCAAATCATTTTTAGTCTCAAGAAATACTTCATCATTCCTTGGCTTAGTAACAACATTATCATTTGAATTGTAATCAACTATTGTCTCTTGTATCCTAAATTTCTCATCAATTCTTACATTTGTACATTGCATAATAGTCTTGGTTCTTTGATTATAACATCTATAAGCCTTTCTTTTCAATGAATAACCAAGAAACATACCTTCAACACTTCTAGCATCAAACTTACCAATATCATCATATCTTTTGATATAACACTTATTCCCAAAAAATTTAAAATACTTAACTATAGGTGAGTGACCAAACCATAGTTTATAAGGGCTCTTGTTTGTATCTTTCCTTACTTGTATTATATTCATGGTGTAAACTGTTGTATTCATAACTTCTCTCTAAAATGCCTTGGATACCTCATTATTAGCTAATATAGCTCCTAGAGCTTCTGTTACTGACCTATTTCTTCTCTCTGCAATGTCATTCTATTCAAGGGTTCTTGGAGTTGATAACTATCTTTTGATTCCATTTTCTTCATAAAACATGTTCAAATCATTTGAAGTAAATTCTCCTCTTCTATGTGATCTTAAAAATTTAATCTTCATACCGAATTCATTCTCACTCTATTCTTGAATATCTTAAACTTATTAAATGCTTAGATTTCTCTTTAAGAAATGCAACCTACATCATTCTATAATCATAAAAATACATTTCACCATAGAATCTTTTAGTCCTTGTAGGACCACTGAGATCTATATATACAATCTCCAATTTCACTGTAGTAGTAAACTTCTTGCACATAAAAGAGGTTCTATTATGATTTGCCAACACACACTCATTGCAAATTGTGTAAGTAGGCTTTACAATCTTAGGCAAATCTCTAACAGAAAACATACTATTAGTTTTCACAATATTGTCAAAGTTTATAAGACAAAATATCTTATGCCATAACCAACTGTCATCTACCTTTGCAACCAAACATGTAATTTCAGTAGGATTCAACTTAAATACATTACCTCTAGATCTGGTTCTTGTTACAATTACTTTTCCATCTTTGTCTTTGATCATACATGTCTTTTCTATGAACTGCACCTAATAACCTTTGTCCACTAGTTTTCCAACACTCAAAAGATTTTGTTTTAAACCATCCAAAAAATATACATCCTCAGTGCTAGTTTTACCATCAAGAGTTATAGATCCAATACCTTTTACTTGGCATGCTACATTGTGTCTAACTCTGACAATGCCTCCATCCTAACTTTTGAAGTCAATAGAACTTGTTCATATCATTAGTCATATGATGTGAACAACCAATTTCAATTATCTAAGTAGATTTCTTCTTAACCTATGACACCAAAGATACTTTCTCTAGACATTATTCTTTAATTGCCACATATCCAATTTCATCATCACTAGCACTTATTATTTTTTCATCAAAATCATTCTCTTCATTTGTATACAAACACTCTCTATTTCTTCTAGGTTTGAAATTTCCTTTATACTTTTTCTCTCTTTTAAGATATTTAGATGCATAATGACCATATTCATCACAAGTCCAACATTTAAAGATTTTCTTACCATCTTTTTCTCTTCTTACCAAAAGGGCTACTCCTTCCATCTTTTTGTCTTCCTCAGATTTGCTGCTGCTAGCAAAATCTCCTCTAACACTTATGCTCCTTGATAAACTAGGTCAAATATTCAAGGCACTAAAAGTTATCTCTATTCTGGTCAATTCTTTGGACTTTCTAAGTTCATTCTCAACTACTTCAAGTCTTTCAAGCAATGTTTCCTTTGTGAAATGATTGGTACAAGATATCAACAACTATATTATTTGAACTACTAACTTAAATGGTGGTGCTAAAGTCTTCAATATTTTCCATATAACCTCATCGTCTTCTTTAGTTCCTTCTTCAAATATAATACCTATAGTAATTTCTAATATTCTACCTACATATATTCTTATAGATTCATCTTCCATCATTTTACCATCTTGAAATTCACAAATCCAACTTTGTAACCTCAATTTCTTAGAATATGCATCACCTTCAAAACTAGTTTCCAAAGGTTTCCAAATCAAATGTGAAGTATCAAGTGATTTTACCTAATTGTATTCAATTTTAGAAAGTGCAGTCAATAATGCTTCTCGAGCTCTCATGTCACACATAAAAAGGTCTCTTTCATCCCCAGTACAATTTTCCAAATCTTTTTAAGAAATGATTGTCTTCACTAATTTTGCTAAGATCCAATATCCTAGACCCATACACAATAGATGTATCTTCATCTTTTCTTTCCAACAATCATAATTTGTTCCATCAAACTTTGCACTATCATTCCTGAACATGTTCACCAAGGATCTCCCAAAGTTTTTAAACTTTATCTTCAAGGACTTGACACTCTAATACCAATTATTAGAAACAATAGTCCACCAAGATAACTGGGGGGCGGGGGGTGGAGGTTGAATCAGTTATCCAACAATTAAAACATTTATCTTCTTTAAACAAACATAACCATTCAACCAAAGTAAAAAACAACCATAATAAGATGCACATATTCAATTATACCAAATATGTTGACAAGGGAAGCCCTTAATTAGAGGGAAAAATCCCAGTGAGAATGATACCCACAAAATGATGTACTAATATAAATATTCTTTGTTAGAGGATGGACCCTGTTACGAGTCTATTACAACATTTAGTATACAGAGTCCCTATTAGGAGACATTTAATCCCTATTAGGAGATTCCAACCTTGTTAGGAGTTGTATTACAATGTATGCAAGAAGAGCCCATTGCCAAAACATGCAATTTCAACTACAAGAAGAGCTCACTACTCAAACAAGTAATTTACTATTATTTTCTTCTTTCCTTTGTTCTATCAACTAGACCAATCACTATCAGACCTCCTAGACTAGGTCACAAATCTTGGATCCAAATATCAAACCTCATCAATGAAGTTTCCTTCATTTTCACACTGCTCTACTCAACTTTGCATTCTTCTCTCTCTACTTCTTACAATTAATTCTCCTTGTCATACTTGATAAAGGAAAATTTCTTTCCTTTATACTAATTCCATAAAATAATTCCTTGAGTTTGTTATTAGTCCTTATTAATTAATCATCATAGGACCACATTAAGCACACATTACACTTAGCAATAACATTAATCTTTCACCTTGCAACTGGAATAAATTTTCGTACACGTAATATTATGATAAGATATTTAGCCACATCATGACTAACATGTCTTCTACACATCTTGAACCTTGATTCTTAGAATAACAACTTTACTAAGAGATATAACAAGTTTACTAGAACATGCCTCTGTAAACTCTATCTTAGAAAAAACATTACCAAAACTTACATAACTTCTTCTAGACTTATCATTTCTTCTTATAACATTAATTGCATATAATAGATACTCAAAAGTATCTCTCATAACCTCAGATAGTTAGAACACTCAACTAGCCATCCATACCAACTTGATCTTTTTGTTGTTCTTCTGTCAGATACTACAGAAAATTACTATGTTGACATCAATGACAAACTTAGGTATGAATGTGACATACCACCATAGTAACATATCTATAATACTCCCCCATAGAAATATCATCAAAATTCATGCTTGCAACACCTTGCTCTTTACCTTTATATCTGCCAACAGTTACTTGGACCAAACAACATTGGAGCAATAAACATACTCTACTTCTGTTGTAGACTAAGAAATAAAATTTTGCTTCTTACTTGTCTAAAACATTAGTATTACTCTCTTTTAGTCATCAAGACTTCCTACCTAATCAACATCAGTGAAGGATTTCAAATCTAAATTTCCTCCTTTATTGTACCATAATCTATATTTTTTAGTGCCCTTTAGATACCTCATGATTCTTTTGATCACCATCATATGATTTTCTTTAGGATTTGGTAAGAATCTTGCCACCATACCAACTGCTAATGCAATATCAGGCCTTGTATGCACTAAATATTGCAATTTTCCAATCATTTATCTATATGTGGTCTAATCTATGAAATCATCATTCTTGGAAAGCTTATGTCTAGTAGATGTAGGTGTTCTGATTGGTCTTAAATCTTCCATTCAAAACTTCTTTAGTATCTCCTTCATATATTTAGATTGAGTAATGTAGATACCATCTTCCTTTTGTTGAATCTACAATCCAACAATGAATTTTATCATGCCAAACATGGACATCTCAAATTCTTTACTCATTTCTTCTAAAAATGCTATACACAAGTCATTATTTCTAGTAAACAATGTGTAATCCACAAATATTTTTGCCAACACAATCTTCTTGTCTGGTCCTTCTTTTATATATAGGTTATTTTTATCATTTGTCCTTTGAAAACCAATATTTATCAAGTAGTTATGAAGTCTTTCATACCAAGCTTTGGGAGCTTGCTTGAGTCCATACAATGCTTTGTGCAGTTTACAAACCATATCCTTTTTGCTAGGATCTAAAAACCTTCAAGTTGTTCTATGTAAACTTCTTCATCAAGAATTCCATTCAAGAATGTATATTTCACATCCATTTGATAAACTTTAAATCCTTTATGTGTAACATAAGAAATTAAGGTCCTAATACCTTCTAATCTTGCAATAGGAGAAATTTTTTCACCATAATCAATGCCTTCTTCTTGAAAATAACCTTTGCATACTAACCTTGCTTTTTTCTAGAAACTTCTCCATCTTCATTTAGCTTATTTTTGAAAATTCACTTTGTGCCAATTACATTTTTATCCTTGGGTCTAGGAACAAGAGTCCAAGTCTTATTTCTTTCTATCTATTTCATTTCTTCTATCCATCTTTCATTATCCAAAGCATCTTTAACTGATCTAGGTTCAAATCAAGTAAGAAAACATGTACCTTTCAATTTCCTTCTTGTTATTGTACCATATAACTTGTCTCCAAAGATCTAATCAAGTGCATGGTGCCTTTTAAAATATCTTGCCAACATAGGTACTTTGGATTTAGAACTTGTTCCACTAGCCTCATCATGACCTTTTGTATCAAGCTTGGGTCCCGCTGTCTATGGCTCAGGTCTTTCAAACTCAAGTCCTTCAAACATGGTTTTCTCTGGCTACAACTTGGTAGCCTCTGACTATGACTTGAGTCCTTCAAACTATGACTTAGGTTGCATTGGATGCAACTCAGGTGCTTCTGGAGATTTTGAGGACTCGAGAGGTGAGGTCGACTAAATTCCAATTAGATTTGGAAATGTATCAGGTTCAAAGTAAATAAATTTCTATAATCCTTAGGTTCTTTTTTACTCTTTTCTTCACTCTTCTCTATGAACTCATGAATTCTCACATGTGCATTTTCTATGATCTTTTGAATGGAAAAATTCAAATATTTATATGCTTTACTTCTATTGGGGTATCCTAGGAGTATACCTTCATCACTGTGGACATCAAATTTACCTTTCCTAGTCTCTTTCAGAATATAAAATTTTCTACCAAATACTTTCAAGTAACTTACATTAGGTTTGTAGCCATACCATAGATCATAAGGAGTTTGATTTGAGTCTTTCTTTAGCTATACTCTATTCAAGGTATGCATTGTAGTACTAATTGCTTCCTTCCAGTATTTGATTGCAACATTCTTTTCTATCATCAAAGTTTTTGCACAATCTATGATGGATATGTTCCTTCTCTCAGCTATACCATTCTTCTATGGTGTATCTAGGGCCAATACTTAACTTTTGATTACTCTTTCAGTGTAGAATTCATTGAATTCATTGGAAATAAACTCACCACCTCTATCTAATCTCAAACATTTTATCTTCTTTCCTATTTCCTCTTCTACTCTTCCTAGATACAACTTAAACTTTTGAAAGGCTTCAAACTTATCTTTCAAATACATTACAATCATCTTTCTAGAATAATCATCAACAAAAAGATTAAAGTACTTATCTCCATTGTATCTCTCAATTCTAATAGGTCCATACAGGTTTGTATGAACCAGCTCCTTGAGACTTCTTCAAAATAATAGTTCTTGCTCTTGAAACTTGTCTTGCCCATCTTACCAATTTGACAATTTTTGCATATGCCCACATCAAGTTTCCTCAAACTAGGAAAACCTCTCACTCTTTTATTTTTTCTTATCTTGATTAGATTATCAAATTTCATATGACACAACCTTTTATGCCATAACCAACTTTCTTCTACTTGAGCAATGAAACATGAACTTTTACTAAGATCTAGGTAGAATAAGTTACCTTTTGTTTGGTTACCAGACCCAACTAGATTTCTATTTCCATTCAGCATCTTAGCCTTCCCATTCATGAACTATACCTTGAATCAAATGTTATTCAATTGTACTACACTCAGTAGATTAAGCTTTAGTCCTTCAACCTGTATATGAGCAATGTTAGTATGCTAATAGAAACCAAATTTAAATAAAGCTTCTACAAACTAAACAAAATTCATAAACTTCAAGATAGACTAAGATGAGCTCTCAATTGAGAATATGAGCCATTAATGGACTCTCTCAATAAGAAGCTCTCTTGTTGAGTGGCTTTGTCTAAATAGATAGGATGTATGCTCAAGCGTATGCTTCAAAAATGGCTTCAAATGGAGTTCGAATTTGGGTGTGAGTGTATGGTTTTGATGTAAAATGGATTCTTAAAATGACATTATGACTTTACTTCATGGATTGTGTTGTTTTAAAAAGGGGAAGGATCCAACTTATAGGCAAGAGGCTTGAGGGTTTGAAGGCTAAGATGCAAGGATGGGGAAAAGCTCATGGAGGGCTCAGATTGCATGAGAGGAGAGCACATGGATTGTGCTTCCTTACAGCCAATCAGAGAGTGAGACATGTCACAAGGTGAGAGGATGGAGGAAAGGGGAAGGATGAGTCAACAAAGGAGGCTCAAGGGATAAAATCTTCATAAAGACCCTCATAATGGCTTGTAAGAGAAATAAAAGGGCTTGGAAGAGTCATTTATGGCCTAGTGGGCCTCATAAAGTTTTATGGTTGGGATATTTTGAAGGAGATGAGAGGAATTTCGACTTGGGCTTGATTAGGAAGGTTTTAAGCTTGCTTAGGATTGTGCAAATGATTAGAGGATGGATTAAGATGGTTTAGGATTAGCTTAGGGATAGGCAAGTGGATGGCATTTAATGAGGGTGGGTGAAGGAGGAGATATTTGTTAACTTTGGCTTGGGTTAGTAAGTCTTAACCCATGTTTAGGGAATGTGACAAGGTTAGGAGGGGATTAGGATTAGGTTTAAAGTCATCTTCTAGAAGAGTCTAGACTTTGGATGAGGATAAAGACTTTCTAGAATAGTCTAGAACTTCCTAGGATGAGGATGAAGACTTTCTAGAAGAGTCTAGAACTTCTTAGGATGAGGATAAATTAAATTTTTAAGAAATAAATAAAGTTTTATTTATTTCAAGGGTTTGGGTTGAGGAGATATTTATTAAAACTTTTTTAATAAACATGAGGATTAATATTTAATCTTAATTAAATATTTTGAGTTGGGATTAGGGGTAGGAAATGATGGGATTAGCCTTTAATCGAAATTAAAGAAGGATTAGAAGATTTTGGAAGAGGTTAGTGGTCTTAAGGAAATTGGCCAAGTTTTGGGCAAAAAATAATTTTTTAAATTTATTTTGGATTTTTTGGTCAATTTATTAATTAAATAATTAATAAATAAGGAAATAATGTTTAAATAAGATTTAAACATTTTTGGGAGGGATTCCTTAATTAAATATTTTTAATTAAGATAAAGGGATTTAATGGCATAAAAATAAATAAATTAATTAATTAATAAATGATGATGTCATCAGGGACTTTTTTTCAAAAAATAAAAATATTATTTTCTAAAGGATTTTAGGTGTCTACATTTTGCCCATCTTTGATGTGATGCCGCAAGTGGCATGGCATCAAAGATAAGAAAATAAGATGCCCAAGGCTAGAGCAGAAGAGGAGAGAATGGACTGCAAGATGCCCCCTCAAGAAGGCGGTGGGGAGAGAAAGTGAGGCTCGACGAATTCTTGAAAAGTACAAGAATTCGAGATGAGCAAGAAGACTCAGATTGGCTTAAGAGAAGAGATTTAGTTAGCTCAAACTCTCACTACGGGAGAATGATAAAGGGAGAATCAGAGGCACAAGAGGAAGCAAGCTTAAGATCTCAGGGATTGCAGAAGATGAAGGAGCGGAGTGCTATAAAAGGAATCTAGGATGGGGAGATGGATGAGGGGATTAAAAAGCTAATGCAACAAGATTTTAAAGAGTCAAATTGGTGGAAGATGGGTTTCGAAGATCCCTAGGACTAGGATTGTGGATCTTGAAAGATGAGGCTTGGTGGATTGATTTGGATTGGTGGATCCCTAAGACTAAGATTGTGGATCCCTAAAGCTAAAGGTGAGGAGTGATTCAAAGAGATACTGATGCATAAGCTGGGGTAGGAGAGACGGATGCTGGATATGGATGGGGGATAATGGAGATGAAGGAAAACCATTGAAGCTTTTTGAGCGGGGGGGATACTTCAAAGAGAAGTACCACCATGTAGTTGAGCACTAGATTTGCTATAGGACTGTTGGTTAATTGCCAAGGTTACCAAGAACATCAAGGCCTTTTCACCAACTGTCCAAAGGACTGACGAACTGACTCAAAACAAACATTCAAGGATTGCCCCAGCATCACACATGAATCTTGAAAGAATTAGAGTGGAACCGACACTGGGTAACCCACAAGCAAAACAGAATAAACAAAAAAAAAGACTTGATCAAGACCTTATGCCTAGATTGCCCCATTTGTAGTATACCATGATATTGAAGATCGTGGCAACTTTGAGGAGGGAACAAAAATATTGTTTGGAAAAGATACTTCAAGACCCAAAAGGGAAGATTCCAAATCAAAAGAAAGTGAAAATCCAAAAGAGAAACATTTGCCAACAAGATGGGTAGGATGAGGTACTAACAGACCAAGATCAGACATGAGGAAAGCTATATCCTACAAGGATCTATCAAAGAGCATCTAAGGTAGTGGATCTGGATGAGTGATGTGTCTGGCAAGTTGAACTAAGAAGGATAACACTTTGCTGATAGGAGATCTGGCTAAAGGATGCATTGGAATAGCTAACCAAGGGTTGTGCGATGTGTGCAAGATGCTGATCAAGGAGGAACTAACACAAAATCTAGATAGATACAATAGTACTAAGCTAAAGATGATGTACAAGCTGACGGACCAAGATATTTACAAGCTGAAGCTGACCAAGATAGTTACAAGTAGGCAAAAGCTTAGGATGATAGGATAGTGGGATGGTTCGATGTTGTGCAAGATGTGAAAGCTAAGGGTGGGGTAATAGCGAAAGATATGGATTTGGTAGGATGCATCCAATGATGATGAGAGATTTTGTGACCAAGGATAGCTAGAGGATAAGGATGAGATGGCTGGATAGGATGGTAGATAGCTAGGATTATGATGGATATAAAGAGATGACATTGGGTTTGCATGAGGATAGTCTAGAGCTAGATACCAATGACAAGGGAGGATGAACAAGACAAGATCTCCAAGGAATATAGTGCCCCCAATCAGAAGATAACATGCGGAAGGAGGTCTTATGATGGATGTGATAGGATTGAAGCTAGGATGGAAAAAGCTGAAGGGGCTAGGGAGATGGATGATAGCTAGGATGGTTGGCTGAAGCTGCAGGAGATAAGTGGATGGTGTGAGATGGAAGATGGAGGGTGGAGGATAGGTGGATAGATTGGAAGATGGAGTTGGATGTCAAGAGATGACCAAAAGCATGATGGTGATAGGCTAAGCTGGGGATGGCGGGATTACGCATGATGATTGTTTGCCAAGTTTTCATCATGGTACTTGTCCAAGGTGCTTGAATTTCCAAGTTTTCACCAGTGGACGCTTTATTTTTTTTTTTTTTTTTGACTTTTTGACTTTGAACTTAGCTGGAATGATTTTGGCTTTCTTCAGCTATTTTGGCTTTTCTAGGATTTTTCACTCGTTGTTGGAATGTTCAATTTTGTTGCTAGCTGTTGGTATAGCAGATGTGTGATTTATGCAATAGATTGGATTAGATGGGATTGATGGTAGGAGATGGAGGGATGAAAAGGTTGGAAAGGAGCATGATATGGGGATGCTTGCAAGAGCAACATTGGCACATGTTGGGACGGGTGTGAAAAGGGCATATGGGGGATAGATGGTAGATGTGGGCGCGATGGAGGATTTGTGGAAGCATGCTTGGGGATATAGGCACCCAAGATGGAGTTAGGAGATGAGGGACATGAGTCACTGGATGGGGGATTAGCAATGGTGGATGCCATTATGCATTGGGTTTCAACTTTTTTCTTTGGGATCCACATGGTTTTGGATTTTCTTTTCATAGGATTTTGCATTGTTTTGCATTCTTTGATTGGATTTTGCCTTTTTGGAGTATGTTTTTTAGAATAGACATATGATTGCCTAGGATGTGGATTTTTAGCTTTATGCATTTTGAAGTTGGCATTCACATTGTTGTGGTAACCTTTGGGAAGATGGTTATGAGAAGCTTTGTGAGATGGAGAGGATATGTAGGAGCTTATAGTGCGAGGATGATGGATGATAGGTAGAGAGATGTGCCTTTGTTGATCCTAAATAGGAATAAAAGGAGTGGGATTTTTATGCTAGATGATAGGAGGATGGTTGATGGTAGATTTTGGTACATAGGGACCCAAAATAGATTTAGCGGATGAAGGGGGGATATGGTAGGTTGTTTTCGGTTGCAAAGATGGTGGAGGGGAGATGACATAAGATTCCTTGAAGGAATGATGGGAGGATGGCATGGTGGGCCTGGAGATAGGCTTGGTTTGGGGATGGCGTGTACCAATACTTTTAGATGGTGAGCCTTTGGATACATATCCAAGACCATGAAATCCTAGATTCTTTTGTACAATAATAGGCTTTATGATTCCTTGCTCTTGTGGTCCTAAACCTTGACCTTGATAATGCCATCGATTGAGCATTTGAACGAGCTAAGGAAACTTTTTGCTTGTAGAAAATGGTAGAAGTTCTTTATTAGATGTACTGCAATGGGGAGATACTATTCTTAATTCTTTTGTGGAGAGGGGGCCACCATGAATGAATGTAAGTGAACCAAGAGGGTAGATTATAGATGGTGGAATAGCTTGGATAGGTGGTAAGATGGAAGCATGGAGTGGAGGAGATGGTAGGATAGGATCTTGATTTAGCTGATGGGATGAAAAGATATCCTGCAGTAGAGGAGGTATGGCTTGAGGTTTTGGAGATGGAGGGGATAGTGACTGCACTCTGGATGGAAGACATGGTATGATGATATCTTCGTTTATGCTTTGGGGGATGTCAACATGCTTTTGGGCAGGATCTTGATAGGATTGGTTTGGAGTGGATGGTGTGATAGGAGGTGAAGGGATGGACTCTTCAAAGGCAGTGGATGGATAGATGGGAGATTCAGTATTGGAGATGGGTGAGTAGAAGATGGATGCATAAGGGTCATTATGGGAGATTTGGGAAATGCTTGGAGGTGATGTGGATAGGATTTGGATGGTTTTGACAGATGGTGGGATTTAGATGCTTGCGGGAAGCAGAATGATTTTAAGCAATTTGATGGATGGTATGGGGATGATAGCTATGGGAGATGGAGGTGATATTATAGATGGGGAAGCTTCATTACTGACTACTTCACATGGTTGGATTAGATGACATGGCTTATCGACTGCTGGAGGTGACTTTTCTTGTATTTCCTCTAGGAGATTCCTTGAAGACTCGTGTGTTGGAGGTGGAGGTGGATTGACAGGAATAGCTAGTGTGATGGGGGTGGAAGATTGGAAGCTTGGTTGATTGGGTGATGGAGGAGAAGCTGGGATATCAGATGGCATGACTAGATAGTTTGGAAGAATGCATGGATTTTGTGGGATGCTTGGGGGAATGTTTCTAAGGCTTTCAATATACCCATCATAGTCAACAAGATTTTCATCATCATTGGAATAGGAGGTGGTAGGAGCAAGGACAATACGACCAAACACATCATGATAGGTTTGGGATTTCATGTTTTGATGATGAGTCGGATGGGGATGGGGTCATGCATATGGATGAACACGGAAGCTCATGGTTGGATTTGGATTAAGCATAGATTTTGGATTGGCTAATGAAAGATTTCCTAAGGAGAGTCAAAGCTATATGACAGACCTAAGGAGGATTGGCTGGAGATTTTTGGCTTTCCTGTGGATGGAAAACTTCAAGGGCATGCTGTCAAAAAGTGAGAGTTTTGCTTTCCTATGCACTGGATTGGTGGAGATTGTGTCAACTTAAGGATATACTAATGATCCTATGGGCATGACATGAGATTGACCACTTGTGGATCCCAACCTTTAGCTCAAGGTGATGAGGGATAACAAGTGACAAAGCTAGATTACCCTAGACAAAGATCTGTCAAAGGGATAACATGCATTCAAAGACAAGTGATTAAACATTCAAGTTTTTTCCTTTGAGCATTCAAGATTGAGATTTTGTGTGTTGTTTTAAGAACTTTGAAGTGCTTTGTTTTAACCTTAGATCATTCAAGATTTTTTTGGACTCAAAAGTGAAAATGACTCTTTGGACTTTGGTTTTCATTCAAGATTTTGTGTTCTAGTTTGCATATTTTAAGCCCAAAATTGATATTCCTAGATTTTTTTGATGCATGAAAAACCTAAGAAACATTCAAGATTTTGCAACAAGACATTTGTTTGGAACAAATAACAAAGCTTTTAGGACAATTTTTGGCAACCATTTAGGACTCTTAGTTTTCATGAGATTTTTAAAAGAACTTTAAAATATTTGCAAATGAGGTTCATTTTATCTTTGATTGATGCTTTGAGTTTGATTTAGATTTTAGTGTGCACTTAGTGTTGATTTTGAACCTTTTGAAATGGAAACTTGAAGTTCTTTTTAAATTCTCAAAAATGAAGTGTTCCTAACTTTGCATGAATGCATCTAAAACCTTGATGTTGCAAGGATGCAAATGATTGGATTGCTTTAGTTTCACTTGTTAAAAGATTTTTTTTTTTTGCAAATTTTTAGTTTTTAATGGATTTAAGTATGATTTGGGGGTTCATTTTAAGCACTAAAAAGAAGTGTGTATGATTTTTCTTCCTTAAAAAAATGGCCAAGATCTCCCACAAGAAGAAGAAGAAGAAGTATATGGAATAAGAAGAATATAGACAAGAAGAGGAAGAAGAATTTCAAGTGCTTTGTCCACCTATAAGCTTGAAAAATCTGCAAACACTATGAGATAGACTATGAGTTCCTTTGTCTTCTTCATGCTCATGTGGACCTACAAAACCAATTTATACAATCCTACCAATCACAAAAACAAGCAAAATTAGCCAAAATTAGCAAATGACATACAAACTTGACTAAAAAAGCTAATGAAGATGACCCATGCGGGGTCCCACCAGGCGTGCCAAAATGTATATGAGCAATGTTAGTATGCTAATAGAAACTAAATTTAAATAAAGCTTCTACAAACTAAACAAAATTCATAAACTTCAAGATACACTAAGATGAGCTCTCAATTGAGAATATGAACCATTAATGGACTCTCTCAATAAGAAGCTCTCTTGTTGAGTGGCTTTGTCTAAATAGATAGGATGTATGCTCAAGCTTATGCTTCAAAAATGGCTTCAAATGGAGTTGGAATTTGGGTGTGAGTGTATGGTTTTGATGTAAAATGGCTTCTTAAAATGGCATTATGACTTTACTTCATGGATTGTGTTGTTTTGCAAAGGGTAAGGATCCAATTTATAGGCAAGAGGCTTGAGGGTTTGAGGGCTAAGATGCAAGGATGAGGAAAAGCTCATGGAGGGCTCAGATTGCATGAGAGGAGAGCACATGGATTGTGCTTCCTTATAGCTAATTAGGGAGTGACACATGTCACAGGGTGAGAGGATGGAGGAAAGGGGAAGGATGAGTCAACAAAGGAAGCTCAAGGGATAAAATCTTCATAAAGACCCTCATAATGGCTTGTAAGAGCAACAAAAGGGCTTGGAAGAGTCATTTATGGCCTAGTGGGCCTCATAAAGTTTTATGGTTGGGATATTTTGAAGGAGATGAGAGGAATTTCGACTTGGGCTTGATTAGGAAGGTTTTAAGCTTGCTTAGGATTGTGCAAATGATTAGAGGATGGATTAAGATGGTTTAGGATTAGCTTAGGGATAGGCAAGTGGATGGCATTTAATGAGGGTGGGTGAAGGAGGAGATATTTGTTAACTTTGGCTTGGGTTAGTAAGTCTTAACCCATGTTTAGGGAATGTGACAAGGTTAGGAGGGGATTAGGATTAGGTTTAAAGACATCTTCTAGAAGAGTCTAGACTTTGGATGAGGATAAAGACTTTCTAGAATAGTCTAGAACTTCCTAGGATGAGGATGAAGACTTTCTAGAAGAGTCTAGAACTTCTTAGGCTGAGGGTAAATTAGATTTTTAGGAAATAAATAAAGTTTTATTTATTTCAAGGGTTTGGGTTGAGGAGATATTTATTAAAACTTTTTTAATAAACATGAGGATTAATATTTAATCTTAATTAAATATTTTGAGTTGGGATTAGGGGTAGGAAATGATGGGATTAGCCTTTAATCAAAATTAAAGAAAGATTAGAAGATTTTGGAAGAGGTTAGTGGTCTTAAGGAAATTGGCCAAGTTTTGGGCAAAAAATAATTTTTTTATTTATTTTGGGTTTTTTGGTCAATTTATTAATTAAATAATTAATAAATAAGGAAATAATGTTTAAATAAGATTTAAACATTTTTGGGAGGGATTCCTTAATTAAATATTTTTAATTAAGATAAAGAGATTTAATGGCATAAAAATAAATAAATAAATAAAATAATTAATTAATTAATAAATGATGATGTCATCAGGGAATTTTTTTTCAGAAAATAAAAATATTATTTTCTAAAGGATTTTAGATGTCTACACAACCCAATAAGGACTATGACATCTAAGCTCATTGGTTAGTGAGATACAACTTTTTCCTTTTATGCAACATGGTTCATTGTTTCCAAATCTTACACTTATACCATCGTAGTGTTCCATATGTTCAAACTTTATTTTCTCACTAGTCATATGATGTGAACAACCATTATCAATAATCCACAAGTATCATTTTTGCTAACATGAGAAATAAGTGTCATTTTTTCTTCTTCATTATTAGATTCATCTTTTACATCAATATAGACCATTTCATCATCATCACTACTATCTGAATCTTTAGCCATGAAATAAGACTTCTAACTTTTTTGTTTGTAGTCCTTGAATTTCTTGAAATCCTTCTTTCCTTTGTACTTTTTGTGCTTCTTTTTATCTTTGTCTTCTCTATTTGGACACCTTGTAACAACCTCTTCAAAAAAAAAAAGATTAAAGGAATTTTATGTTTGTACTTTCCTTTTCCTTTAGGATACCTTCTTGCATGAAATGCTTCAATGGCCTCAAGATTGCTAGAGCTAGAAGTATAATTATCATAGTTATCTAGCTCAAATGTTGTCAATCTTCCAACTAGAGCATCCAAAGTTATCTTGTTATTTGGATCACATCTCATTTCTTGAATAAAAGACACTATAATTACATAGATAGGGAAAAAATTTCTAAGTACCTTGCTTACCATTATTACATATTCAATCGTTCATCTAGAGGCTTTGATTGCAGTGACACTAGCTTTGATTCTCTCAACATATTTTACAATATTTTCATCAACTCTCATCTTCATTTGATCAAAATGACCTCTCAAGCTTTTTGCTTTGGCTCTTTTTACATTATCATCATCTCCATAGGTATCATTCAGTTTGGTCTACATGTAATGAGTAGTAGCACATTCTTTGACCTCATCAAATTTAGCAGAGTTAAGAGATGATGCAATGTTAATCATCATAATGTTATGATTTTTATTGTCAAAAATCTCCTTCATAGCCAATCTTCCAGTGGGAGCCTTGTAAGCATTTTCAAACTATTTCAAACTTGAATTACTGATGGTTTCCAAGTGCAACTTCATAAGTTCCTACCATGCCTCAAATTTATCTTTATTCATCTTGGGAATCTCTCTTCTGTAAGACATCCTAATCTTTTAGCTTAGGTTCTTGAAACCTTCTCTACAAGCACCAAAAGATCTGATACCAATCCTTGGAAATATAAGAGGAGTAACTGTGAAGGGATGGGTGAATTAGTTACCAATAAAACAAATCTAGATCCCTTAGATGTTAGCACAGAACATAAACACTACTAAAAAATACTAAAGCTCAATAAACACATAGGCACTCGATTAATACTAATAATATGTTGTAACTCAGTAACCACTGGAATAGTAACTATAACTTGAAAAAGTTTAACATGCAAATCTTAGGATATTATTTTTGATTAACCTTAATTAAATTAGTTTCATATGCATGAAATAAATAACATGAAAAAAAATGACAACAAGATCTAATGTGGAAACCCAATTTGGGAAAAACCACCAATTGCAACTAGTTACTGATTTTCACACTTTTGAAGAGAGCCCTGTTAGGAGCCAACCTTATTAAAGGTTACAAAATACACTGTTAGGAGTGACCTTGTTAGAGATTTTAATCACCTTGTTAGGAGTGACCCTATTAGAGACTTTAATCACCCTACTAGGAGTGGCCCTGTTAAAGGACTTTAGACACTTCAATCTAGAAATGCCACCTTGTTAGAGGATTTACAAATAGATGTTAAGCCAACTCTATTAAGAGATTTATATCATAGCTACAATGGTTAGAGAGTAACAATGAGATGACCTAATTTCTTATACTATTTTTCTTGATTTTAGATTTCAATTTTGGCTCGAATATTTGATCCTTCCCAATCGAATGTATCTTTGCATCTCCTCAAGGATATTCTTCTTATCCTTCTAATTTGCTTCCTCTTAGTATATGTTATTCTTCCATACACTCTCACACATTCAATCCTTAACTAACCTTATATTTATACCTTATGTATTGTCAAGTTAGCTTGAATACAACTTACGATTATTATTATTCATCTCCTCAGTCAGCTAGAACCAACAAACAAATCCATTAAACTTAATATGCCAAAACAAGAAAATCCTTCATTAGAGGACCTTGCTCAGTAAACACTAACCTAGAAATGATTTTTCTATGTTAACCAAGAGAACTTGGTTAATACTACATATTCTCTAGCTTCCTTTCGTAATTGAGTGTGCTTAGTTAGCATTGGTTCCATCCAACTTTCCTTTGTTAACTGAGTGAGCTCGGTTAACATTATACTTCTACTAACTTCTCTTCACCACCCAAGTGAACTTAGCATACTCTATCTTTTGAGATTGGAAAACACTAGAATTCTTGACAGACATAGGAAACTATCTTCATCACCTAAGTGAGCTCAACATACATTGACTAGTAAAGATATGACATTTTTTGTAACACCGAAGACAATATATAATTGATCAATTGTATTCAATAACTTGGTCATCTTGCCAAGAATTGTATGAATACAACTAGAGTTGAAGATGAAAACAAGGTCAAAGCTGAAAATGTTAGAAAAAAATTGAGGCAACAATTTGTATAGAAATATCCAGAGAATGCAAGCCAAAGTCCTAAAATTGTTGACACCCAAGTTAGTGAGTTTGGTGGCACAACCATTTCAACTTAGTTCCCTATAGAGATAACTGGAACTGTGATTCAAAAGAAGTCATCCAACATCAGATCTAGCTATGAGAAGAAAGATCCATATCAATATTCAAGATTCAAAAGGATCACCAAGTGATGATGGAAACTCAAGACCTTACCAAGCAAGGTTAGGTCACAAGACCTTACTGAGCAAGGTTAGGTTCCATATTGTTTCAAGTTGCAGATGTTGAGTTGATAACTCTATTGAATACCAAGTTTAGACCAAATGGTGGTAATCTTACTGAGCTCAAAGTTTTCTGATTTGGTAGTTCCTACTATGTCAGGAGACTTTATAAAATTGAAAGTGTGTTATGGGCATTAAAGACCAAACTAAATGGAGGATAGCCTATCACCAAGCAAGTATATGTACAAAAAATTAATGGTGATTGAAGTGAGGAAATCTATTAAAAGGAAGAAATCAATTGCATTATTTCACAATGAATTTTATAGAGCATAGAGTGAAGAAAGAATTTAGAGCCTCTAAGAAATCTAAGAAATTGTTTTTCTAGATTCTCCTACATTTGAAACCCTACTAAGCAATGGCATCTTCAAGTAGAAAAATCAAGAAAGGTTCTAAAATGTCAATTCATGGAGTGGATTACAAGGCTCCTACATTCAAATTGATTCTAGTAACTACCAAAACATTAGACCCATGGAGCACAATCACAAATTCCACCTAAGGTATTTCTTGTCCATGATATTTGTTATTTCTACCACTGTTCTATCTAGGAACTTGGAACCCTAGAAATGAATGAAGTGTTCAATTAATTATGTGTGGATGGCATTCTCAAACCAAAGAAGAAACATTTGAATACAAAGGGTTTGACACATATTCTACATATTCCAAAGGATTTTCAAGTGAAATGAATCATATTTATCTTGAGTTGTGTTCACAATGGATAGTTATGGCTAGATCACCTTATCTTTATAACAAAGAAGATGATACAAACAATCATTAGATTGTCCATGTTGAATAAAGCAAAGACCACCAAAACCCTAGGTCGTGTAGAATTAAAAAAGTAAACTATTGCCAAGTGGGACAAAAGAGTCATGAAGTTAAGTGGTGTGATAGACATTGAGTTGAAGTTTGGTATCCATGTAATTGCTCATAAAATCTACATCTCGAGCTGGTTGAACAATGTGTCTTGTGAAGTAGTTGACTTGGCTTTGTAGGTTATGAAGAACAATCTATCTTTCAACCTTGTTGAGCTGTTGTTGATTCAATTCAACAAGAACATGGAGAGCATCTGAGTGTCAAAGAACAATCCATATAAGTTCAGTTCTCTCTAGACTTGTTTATTCTTTTATGTTCATAAGTTTTTCCATTCTAAAGGATTTTTAGTATAGAGGAAAGATATTCCAGTACTATATCAAATAAATGAATTCATAGTACAAATGGGTGAGAATTTTAGGAATATTATAGACAACTATTTTGAAACTTTCAAGGAGAATATGCAGCGTAGATTTAGGATACCCAAGAAGATTATGGAAGATTATGAACAAGATATTTGTTTCATGGTTGATTGTGACAAGGTCTATATTCAGGCAGTTATACCTAGAGTGGCATGGGTTAAGCCTCTAGAATATGAGATTGACATTGATGACACTAAGAATATCATATAAGCTCTACTAAATAAGCCTATGGATCCTAAAGCCACTTAGTTTGGAACATATGATGAAGCTAAGGCCAAAATTGAGCTTGAGATAAAGATACCCCAAGTAGTGAATAGTGGAAGGAAGAGGATAGAGAAATAATCAAGAATGCCAAGTAATCAAGTTCTCCTCTCATGATTACTAAGGGTAAAGGAGATGACGTAAAAGATGAAGATGAAGATGTTGAAGTGGAGTAAATTGAATATAAGAAAGAAGAGCCTCCCAAGAAGATAAGGAAGGTTATCGTAACCAAAGCTACTAAGTCCTCCCCTGTAGTGTTTACAAGAAGAGCAACAAAGTCCAAGTAGAAGCTGAAGTTGGGTGAAGATCAAGCCGAAAAAATTATCTTTAAGAGATATGTACCTACCCTTCAAGAAAAACTAAAGAGGATAGAAGAAGGAGCATGTATGACATGTTTTTAAGTCTCTTAAGTATGAGACTAGGAATGAAGAAGATTAAAACAAAATTGAGGATACCCTTATGGTAAAATTGAGTAAATGGAAATACTCACCTTATGAGCTTTCAAAACAAATTTTTGATGAACTTTTAAAAGTAGTTAAACCTAGATGGGATAGTGTAATGAAGATTACTAAGGACATCTATGAAAAAACCTTGAGATAGCTTAAGTCAAGTCTCAATAAGAAAGAGGTGAAGGAATCTTTGAAGAAGAATGAGAAGAACCTTACTCTCAAATTCAATATATGTTTGATAGTTCTCAAAGACATTGAATCTATTGTGCAATCTAATACTACCACATGGAAAAACATCTCTGGGTTGCACAAATCCAGTGACTTTTTTGTGCATGTTGATGAAAAAGATGGTGAAGATGAGAATGCAGAAGAAGAAGTAGAAACAAAGGATGATGTGATAGATAATGTTGATCTTGATGATGATGAGGAAGGTTAGGAATCCATTGAGGAAAGTCTTCTAGAAATATAGAGCATTAAAGAAATTGATGCAGAGAAAATTGCAGCATTAGTTATGACTTGATTTCCTCACTCTCCAAGAAAAGCCTTAGTGCGATCAGGCTCAGAGAAGCCTTCTACTAAGTTGGACAAGGAAAAAATTGCTACACCAAGCACACAAATAATCTCTAAATCTATACGATTGAGTATTTCATTGACTGAAGTTCCCAACATTTCACATGCCTATAGTTCTTCCAACATTAGGCTTGATTGAGAAATGACAAGGTATTCCTATTGGTAGTACTATTTTAACATGTATTTATATTCCATGTTTTTCTACAATTGTTTCAATATTGAGTCTATCCATAGCCAGTTCAATGATATTTGAGAATTAGTCTCAATTGAGCACTAAAGTTTTAAGTAAAGGAAAATAAATTATTTCATCAATAATTTCAAAATAAATGGGTAAAGAGGAAGTCATTGATCTAGATGAGCACATTGTTATTCCAAATTGGGATATCTCTAAAGTCACTCCTTATCAAATGGATATCCTAGGTGAAATTTTGAAGGAAAGGGATAAGAAATAGAAGCTTAGAGAAGAGCAGAAGAAGAAAAATCAAATGCTTGAGGACATAAAGAGCATATTTTTTTATGTTCTAAGTATTGAGGTTGATAGAAAATAACCTATTCTATGCCAGTTAGCTAATATTATCCACAAGTACAATAAAGAGTTGAGTGGATGATAAAAATTATTGCAAAGAACTGAAAGGAAATTTAAAAATAAAGTATTGGAGCAAGTAGAACTATCTAACATTCTTGCTACACTAGAAACATCTGTAAATAATATTGTTTCATTATTTATCAAATTGAGTGATATATTTATCTTCACAAAAGAGATCAAGGATAAATTTTCCAAGATAGATGAGGATATGAAGGCAAGTACACACCAACATTCACTTGATTTGAGTTACAGTTCTACACACTTTACAAAGATTAGATATCTAACAAATCTCTAGGCATAATTATTGAGGGAATAAGCCAGAATTAGGGCCACACTTGCATAAATTCAGGGCATGCTTCTTCCAAAAATGGATGCAATGCAAAATCACATTGAACATGCAATGACTCCCATCCATGATAATAACTTCTCCATAGCTGACTACATGGTGGAGCTATTAGAAGAGGTTCAGATAGTTGTGCATGCAAGTAAGGTATTGCAAGAAAATTTGGACAAGACCATGGTACTAATCTTGAAGGTACATTCTGATTTCTTGTCAAAATTTGGCTTTAACTTATAGATATTATACACCTTTGGCATTTATGTCAAAAAGGGGGAGATGTAAATATGTTAGGAGAAGAAGATTATTTGTATAGAATATTATTAATAAAGTGGGAGAAGAGCACTATACTTTAGATGTATGTATACAAGAGAGAGATATGTATGGGGAGTAGTATAGTATTATGTAGATACCTATACAAATAAGAAGAAAATATCTTTACAAAAGCAATTTTGAAAAATCATAAAAATAAAATATTTTGCTAAGCTACAATGGTAGGAAGTCAAAACCAAGTTGAAGACATAGAATGTTGATAAAGGAAGTTTTTGACTTATGATTTTGAGTATTCAAATTTTTGGTTTGATAAGTATTTTTGTCATTAATGCTAAAGGGGGAGATCATTGACATTAAGGTCAATTTGTTTATTGGTGATTCAGCATTTAGTCTATTGGTTACATTGCTACTGAGCTAAATATATAGTTTGCAATTCATGTCAAGCCACACAGTATCTACCAAGCATCAGAGGTTTTTTTTTTAGTATATCCCAAGTGTAGTAGTGTCTACCAAGCTATCTAGTAGAAGTGATGAAGACTCCAATGTTAACTGAGCTCTCTAGTGTTAACCAAGTTCTACAATGTCTACCAAGCTCACAGTGTTAACATAATAAATCTAGTGTTGACCAAGTCATATAGTGTCAACCAAGTGATTCAGTTGCTACCAAGTTTCTTAGAGTTCACTAAGTCACACACTGTTGACTAAGTTTGAGCTACTTGAAAGTGATCGAGATGGACCAAGCTTTGACTTCAATCGAGTGCTATAGTTTAATGAGCATTGATAGTGTTTTCCAAGTATTAGAACACCATTGAGTTTGTCTTTAGAACCCAAGTTACAATAGTTGGGCCAACTTTGTGAATTATGATGAATTTGGTATTGTACATGACTCTAGAAGGTAATGAATTAGATTGGTATATATGTAATGCATTGTATCATATCCAAACAAGCATGAGAAGAAGAATAAGAAGTATATGAGTGCTAGGGACAACATAGATTTATCTATCACAGCCAAGCAATCGTTGAAATACAAGGAATCTAATTTAGAAAATTAGACTTAAAGATTAGAGATTAGCCACGGATTCATCCTAAAAGGTGCATTAGTAAAATCCTTTAACTTGGTGGACTTAACCGTATTTTTCTAAATCACTTAACAGAGTGCAAACTTCATTGTATGTTTGTAAATCCTTTAACAAGGTGGACCTCATATTCCTTATTGATCCTAACAGGGAAGATCACTAGAAGTGGTCAATTGTAATCCTTAAATTTTTATCTTTATACTAAAATACTAAAGCTTGTGGGTGCCATCCCCACCCCAGTTTTACTTTCTAATAGGAAGGTTTATAGGTCACCATATCTTGTGTTATGAATGTTTTATTGCTTTCATTATTTCATGCATGCAATTAGATCATAATAATATATGAAGGATTAATTGGTGAACTCAATTAAAGTTGTATTGGTTCTTGATTCACCCCTCCTCTCTCAGTAACATAGCCTACCTTATATTTTCAATAGTTGCTTAGAATAGTTTAACTATCCTTTCACAATAGTATTTTATTTCTCAAGTTATGCATATTGCAACTTGGTGGATTCAAGTTCAAATGTAACTTTTATAAGGTTTGATCTTAGATTTGCATTTTTTTATTTTAAATATGACTCAATTTTTCTATCATCTTTCTTTGGGCTCAATTTGAGATCAATATTTTTTAGTTCATGCTCCAAGATCTCATTTTATTTCTTCATCTTGAAAATTTACCACTCTCCTTTATTTGGTCCATAGTCTCTTTCTTGGATTTGAGATTATCAATCTTATCTTTCATCTTTCCAATCTATTCATTTGCATCCTCAATCTTTCTTTCAAAACATCTCTTTCTTCAGTAAAAATTTCAATATTCTAAAGAGCTTCTTCTAGGTTCTTCTGTAACTATTTCACATCCATAGGGGTCTTACTCAAGTTGTTAAGCCTCTTTTGAGTAACAGTGCTTTGATACCAATTTTTAGAAATAAGGAATACCAAAAGTGGGGCTGGGAGGGGTTGAATCTGTATTCCACAAAACATAGCCTAAAACTGGATATTATAAACAATCTCATAACTTGCATATGAAAGAAAACTAACTATGTTGAATAGTAAAGACAACAATGCAATAGAGAAACTCATAGTTTAACATCATATTTTGTTAACTAGGGAAACCCTGACCAAGGGAAAACCTTGGTGGGGATGGTACCCAGAAAAATAATCCACTAATCAAAAGTATGTTGTGAAAGATATTGACCTTGTTAGGAGTTTACTACATATGTATAGTGTCTCGGTACTTGTTATAGGACTAGGCCTTGTTAGAAGCCTTAACCTTGTTAGGATTTATTTCAACACTATTAAGAGTTGATATATACAAATTCAAAATGTATGGAAGATGAGAAAACTTCCCAAACATCCAATGTGCAATGTAGTTCTTCAATTTACAAAGAGATAGATATAAAAAACATCTTTATATTGTTGCTAATATCTTCAATATCTGATTTCTGGCTTTGTTGCTCATCACAAAAAAAATTGCATTCCTCTAATCATACATCATAATTTGCAACTAAAAATTTACTTTTTCACATTGCATAGTTACACATAACTTCTCATATTACAATCTTTCTTTATACCTTTACAATTACAATATTACTTCCTAGTTGGCCTTCATTCTTTTACACACTTTACAAAATGCATAATCAACTTTTTCCCTCTTAGGTTTAATGTCTATGATGTCATCCCTAATTAGTTAAGAAATTATTTTGGTAAAGAAAATAATTCCTTAACCAAAAATATCCAATTTTCTATTATGCTTGTATATTGTTGTAACTAATAAATTATCCATAACTCTTGTTGTAGAGTTTGTACTTGACCTATGGATTTGAAAATGTCATCATTTATGTATCAAGTATATGTAGCTAACTTCACATGATCCCATGTTACCTCAGTACATTGTGTTGATCAAAATTTTATCTAATCTCCCAAATAAGCTAAGTGAGACTTAGAAAAATCGTAAGTATAAATGTCATAATTCAAATTCCTTATAGTTTTCCCTCTTCATACAGAAGATATGTTACCATACATGAAAAAATCCAATGTCTACCTTAGCTAAATTGTCAACATATGCATATTAGGTTTCCTACGTGTCTTGTTTCTTCTAGGATTAGATGTTAGCTTGTGTACTTAGCACCTTTGAGATATATTGCTTTTAAGATCTTGAGACTTAGATTCTTGTTGTGATTTCTAGATTAATATATGTTTGGGACTAGAGCTTATGTCCTCAGCATGGTGGGAGTGGGACCACTTAGATTCCACAAGGTTGGGAGGTAGTGATTCTTTTCCATTGAGAAATGACAACTTGATATTGATGCTAAATATACCATCACTACAGATTATTTTCACCTAATGATTAGGTTGTATGCATACTCTGTTACTTTGTACTTAAGTTTTTGAGATCCTATGGTATGATGTATCAAATATCATGATGTGTATTCTTATAGTATTTTATACCCTGCAACATGTGTAGTGGATGAGTATGCACTTATTGTAATTGTTTATTCTTTTGTTAGATTTTGCACATCTAGTTTTTCCTATTTCATGGACTAGCTTAGTTATCATACTTTAAAAAACTTATATATGTGATTAAATGTTATGGAACCCTTGAGAAATATATATTTTTATTTCTTTTCTTATATATGAATTTAATTTGTATTTTGAGTTATTGCTTCTGCATTAATATCTCCCATGTATTTTAATCCTTTAAAAAAAAATGTTTAGCAAACTTAGAATCATTATAAGTTAATTTCTCTTGGGTTCCCTAGCAAGGTGTTACAAAACTATTTTTTAATAGGAGTCTAGAAACCATTTCACCTAGGTCAAGAAAATGACAAAAATCTTCTTTATAAATGTCTTAGAGTTTCTAGGCATCTAGTTTCCCTCTATATTAAGCCTCATGACATAAACTATGGTTTCAATAAAGATAAAGAACATTACACTACAATTACAAAAATTTCCCTCTTCCCAAGACACTACAAATTGTTTTGATCAATATGAGTGAATACCGTCCATACCCTTCAAGTATTTATCCATGTGACCATCAAAAACATTTTTTTGAGCCTTGGTGTTATTTAGAGCTCATTGCACTTGATTAGTTTGGCTTGGTTTCAATCCCACCTTGAAACATTATAGGCTGAAATAATAACCCCATCTTTCACAAAGACCATGAGAAAAAAACAAAAGCAAATGAAGAAATGAAAGCTTTTTCTACTAACTACTCTCAAGAATTTCCATTCACATCGTTATTGTAGTGGAAGTTATAGTTCAACACAAAAACATATGACCAATATATAAATTTTAGTCTTGTTATATAAAGAAATCCCCATTTCTTAATCTAAAATTCACCTAAAAATTGAATATCTCTAATTTTATAGTTTACTTGATGATATACAATAGTAAGATATGTATTCTATACTTAAGTAAATAAAAAATAAATGCATATTATACTTACCAATTCAAATCATATATGTATTAAATTCATTATTTTCCCTATGATAATTTTTTCAAATGTTCTAGGAATTAGTTATAGAACCCCTTTAACTATAGTGCAATAGAAAAATATTAAATGTAAACAATGGTGCCAGCACAACACATCCTCTAATTATAGTTTACTAATTTTATATTTATATATATATATTATAACTATTAATTATGTTTCTTATTTAGCTTTCATTTTTCTTTCTAGTTTTTTGAAAAAAATAGATAGATAAGTTCTCTCTCTCTCTCTCTCTCTCTCTCTCTCTCTCTCTCTCTCTCTCTATATATATATATATATATATATATATATATATATATATATTCCAAAATAAAATGTGTTGGTTGATGGGTGTGCATTTTTGTCTCTTTTTATATGTTTCTTATGCACTTTTTTTTTTTATCATACTTTAAGTCTTCCAGCTCCCTTTCATTCCATTAGTCACTAGAGAAATATAGTATATTTGATAAAGTGTAAATTAGAAGATGATTTCTGAAATAGCCAACCAAGAAATTAATAATAATTTGGATTGGTTTATGCTACAAGAACTAAATGAGGTCGATGGAATGGTTATAGGAGCTTCTGCATGATTGTATTATATGGATAAAGAAATCATAGATCTATTTAGTTATCTTATTAAATAGTCAACCTATTTTGAGTTTATAGTCTAGAGCCACAAATTAATTAAGGAAACTTTTTATAGTATCTATTTTATTGTTTAAAACTTGTGGCCAGTGGCCAAAATAGAATTTGTATAGTTTAGGATAGCAACCTATAGCAGCAATCATTGGATCCAACTCTATCCTAAGCACATATATGTTCATAAGACATTAGGTTGATATAGATATATTAAAACTCTATTATAAACTATTATGTGTGTTGGTATATAGATAAGAATTGGATCACTTATGGTAGTCATGTGTTAAGTTCTTTCCTCACCACGTGAACAAGAGGTAGGGCCCACTCTCAGGAATATCAATGAGATTGTTAATTATCTGTATGATTTACTTGTGTGATTATATTTGTATTATGTTCTCATATCTTGTGTAATTTTAGTTAAGTGGTTTTATCTATATTGTTTGTTGCATTGCTTGGTTTTAAATAGCAATTCCATTTTAATACATGTAGGATAATGGATGAATGTTAGGAATATAATCTACATAATGTTTCTATAGACAATAAAGTATTTTTATGAGATCAACTGAATTCCAAACTCTTGGTTTCATCCAAGTTCAATCATTTTATAATATTGCTGCAATTACACACCACCATTGTTTTAGAGTATTCTAAACTTCCTATTGCACTACACTATTATTTCCTATATCATAAGTTCATGTCACTTGTTATCACCTCATCTATCAACTACTATTGGAGACTTCATGATGCAACAAATCTTCCTAACTCAAACTAAGTCCATCCTAGTATTTGTTATTCACATACTTTTTAGAGTAATAATAGTGTGATTTACATTGTGATCTTTATTCTTGATATTTTGTATATAATTAATAGATTAAGTGTTATCATATCATGTGACCTAAATAGAAAATTAATCTTTTGGTAATTGATGTAATTTGGAGTAGATTCAAATGTGGAGGTAGATTTAATCTTGCAAGTGTGAATTCCTTTACGAAAGAGAGTTTGATTCTTTTAAGTGTGAATTTTTGTTCATTAGTTAAATACATTTCAACTTGATTCTGCAATGTGTAGACTAGATTTTATTCATAACCACTTGGCCTACTATCTTCATTCATTGAGAAGATAGCCACTATATTTCTAATCAGCTTACAAGTCCCAGATCGACACTCTTAAGATATTTTAGTGCAATATATATCTTGAAACAACTCAACAAAATAGAACCCAACTTTACCATACATTGGCTAGGTGCAATGTTAAAACATCTAATTTTAAGGAAAAATAATTGGCAAAATAAATACAATAGAAACAAGTTAATAATGATAGAGATCTTTTAATTTTTTGAGAAAATGAATACAATTGATTCATAAAATGTGATACATATTTAAGAAATAACTATTAAAATAAATATAAATTATATAAATATTTTAAAATGTATTCTGTAATACCTTTAGTGTATAATTTTAAAAAAAAATATTACATGCTTTCTTATGAGAAATGATCATTTAATAAATAAAGCACATTTAATCTTATTGAGTAAGCAATCAAGTACACAAGGCTTATTCAAATCTAAGAATCTTATTATTGAAAAATGACAACTGTTGAAATTATCATTATAGAGGTGCTTTTAAACAAGGAATATTGTCTCATGTGTACAACTCTTTGTCTAAGCTTTCCTTTTGCACATTCTCCATCTATCAAACCATAGGAAGTTTTTAGGGCTAGTTTATAATGGCTCCAACCAGTTACAACCCAGTAGTCAATATTGGTGTTCATGTTGCTGCTTTGGAAAGCTAGAGTGCCTCAATTAGACAAACATCCTCGTAAGTTCATCCCAAAGGTCTTTCACAATGTAATTTTGATATTATCCTTCCTATGCAATAATTTGCCTCTACATGTGAATGGTTAGAACAACGTACTTTAATAGGGTATTTTGTGGGTAGAACTCCTCCTAAAGTAATTCTTTGAGAATGGGTTAACAAGAGCTAGAGTCCTCATGGAGTCCCCCTTGACATTGTGCAAAACCTTACCGATAGTTTTTTTATTTCACTTTGCTAACTTGTCCCAGGCTAATGCGGTTTTTAACAATTTCCCTTAGTTGGTTTTTTCCTCCTTGCTTGTGTTCCAATGATGGTCATGAGACTTTGTAGTCTTTGATGAAGAAAGCTTAGGGTGCATGTTTGGGTTGATTTCCCTAGTTTACCCTTGTCTTGCTAGTCATTTATTGAGTCCATTGCCAACACTCTTGGCAAAGTTGTTACTAAAGAACACAAGAATTTTTTCAATACTTGCCCTCAGAGATGTGTTTGCGTTGAGGTTGATTTCTCCAAGGATCTCAAGGATTCTATGAGTTGGTTCCCACACCTTCTCTTAGAAGGTGTTCTATTTGGAAACCTATTATAGGTGTTAGTTGATCAAACATAAGATCAGGGATTGCCCTTTGGCAGTACCTAGGGTTAAAACCCCACCCAAGGATGCTTCTACTAAATTAGTATAAGGAAAAAAAAAGGAGGAATGGACCATTGTTGGCCACAAAGGCAAGATTTCCTCAGCTCTCAGTAAGACGTATGTTGCTACAGTTTTCCTTCCTCCTATATAAGCACAAGTGCAAACCTCAAAAATTGCAAGGTCGACAATAATTTCACCAAAGTCAAATCCTATTGTTTCACAAGTTTCACACCTTATTGTTTCGTAGGGGATCAAGATGGTTGTGAGGGCTACCACTCTTGTAGTGGTTTGCACTCTTCTTGTCACGTCTTCTATTGCAACATAGAATGTGTGGCATTCTTGCAGTCCTCCTAGACATGCTAAGAAACCAGAAGAGAAGCAATGGGATATCATTGTTGTTTAGGAAGGCATGGAATGGACTTGCAAATCCAATCGACAGACTTTGTTTTCTAAAATTGATTTTTCCAAAGCTTATGATCGCATTGAATGGCCCTTTATTTTGGCTATGCCTCAGGCTTTGGGGTTCTGCCCTAATTTTCTTCAGTCTGTGGAGATGGTCTTTGGAGATCCTAATGCTTGTATTACCATTAACAATTCTCAATCTGAAGCCTTCCAACTCTTTTGATCCATTTCACAAGGTTGCCCTCTGGCTCTAGCTTTGTATGTTCTTGCTGCTAAAGGGTTTGACTACTTATTGGCCCACTCTATTTCCTCTAGTTTGGTTTGTGGCATTTCCTTGCTTGAATCTTCATCCAAGCTTGTCAATGGGAACTTTTCTGATGATTTTTTGCTCACTCTTTTGGAGGATGAGGAGAACATTACTAATGCCTTTCAATGCTTGGACATCTTTTGGCAAGCTTCTAGATCAGCTATTCAATGGCACAAGATGCTATATTATAGGCAATCTTTTCTTCCAACCCCACCTTGGCTTGCTCAATTTGAGTTAAAATGGGTTACTCATGGGGAGATTTTTCACTTTCTAGGTATTCCCTTTTCTTTCCAAGCTTCACTGGTGGACTTGTGGAATGTTGTGCTCATGAAAATTAGAAAAAATCTTGACTATTGGCTTATTAAACCCCTTTCTCTTGTGGGGAAATTCCAGATTTTCTCTAAGGTGTTGGTGGCTACTCATGTTGGGATCCTTCCAAAGCCTCTTACCTTAAGTTGGAATGCTTACTCCGTAACTTTATTTGGGTGTTTGGTTTTGATCAGCATGACTTTCACCAAGTGGGATTTTTGTTTTCTCCCCAAAGAGTTTGAAGGTCTTTGCCTTCTCTCCACCTAGAAATAAGGGCTCACACTCTGTGCTAAGTGGATTACTCATGTTATCATTGGTGATGAAGCTTGGAAAGTCTTGGTTCAGCATTACATCGCTTCTGGATTTCCTATCAACAGGCCTACATGGAAGGGGATTGGCTTTCAAACTCTTCTTGTCATGTAGGAACCTATTCACATCTAGGGCTCTTTTGTTATCAAGAGCATATGGAAGGCTTGGGAAGCTATCAAGCCTTGGCTTCGGTTCGTGATGTGTTTCATCATGAACTTTCTCTAAATCAGTAGAACATTTGGTGGTCCCTATTGTTTTCTATTTAGGGTGTTCCTCTGGCCAAGACTCAAAGTGCATCAAGACTCCTAAAGACCTCTTTTTTAGGGTCTCTATGAGTCCCAGATCTTGGGAGGATATGCAAGTCCAGTTTCATCTTTCTCATTAAGATTGATAGACTTTTGATCTTCTACTCTCTACAATTCTAGATCATTTAATTCATAAAGTGGGAATTCATTTGTTCGACCTTAGTGGAAGGACTGGAAGTGGTATCTTGCAACACCCTTCACGAGTTACAAGCCAAGCTTAGGATATTGATGGCTCTCTCCCCATCTTCCCATGGTGGACACTCTCAACTAGTGATGGCATCTGTAGTCTTCTCTTTATCAATGGAGGATTTTTTTTGATACTATTTGCAATGCTATCTCTAAGCCCAAGATTTCCCATTTTTCCTAGTGCCTACTTTTTCAAGGGCTTCCCCGTGGGCTACAACTCAAGCATATTGGGGTTCTTGATCCTCGGTGTCCTTTTTGTGGGCATCCATAATCATTTTTGTATATTTTTTGGTTCTGTAGGCATGCTCAAAATTATTGGCATTGGATACATGATTTATTTAAGCCTTTTAGGCTAGAACCCTTTTCTTGGCATATGGTTGTGTTGGGTGATTCCCCCAGAATCCCTACGAAATTTACCAAGATCTAGCATACCTTCAGGATGGAGATTTTGTTTATTTTATGGAAGGATAGGAATGTTGTTCTTTTCACTCACAACTTTCTTGATATCAATGTTTCTATGTACACTAAAGCATGCATTTGTCATAATGTCATGATGCAGATTTAGGTCCAGGCATGTCGCTACTTTACTTCTCCACCTCAACATGGTTATGGCTAGTCCCTGGGTCTGGTGGCTCCCCCTCCTAGTGCTCCTCCTATTGCTTCTAGCAAGTGGCCTTTCTACCTGAATTTAGCTATCTCTCTACTGCAAGCAAAGGAAAAAGATAAAGGCAAGGTTCCTGATGACATTGCTAATGACTAGACTATTCCTAGTCCACTTGCTAAGCCTAGGGATGTTTAGGGTTTTAATGATCGAGATGAACCACCCGCCTTAGTTGGCACTACTTTGGCGGCCTGAAGGGTTGCTTAATGCTATTTTTTTATGAATAGTTGTTGATTCTGCCTATGGCTTTGTGAACTCTTGCAGGACAATTTTGTATCCCCTGACCCTTTTTATGTGAATTTGTAACAAGTATATTAATTTATTAATAGAAAAGGACTATTCATCAAAACAAGGCATATTTGATAATGTACATAAATGTTTATTCAAAGAAATGTAGAATAGTTTTTTACTTCTACCATCTCATAGTAATGTTGGTTAAGCAATTTTTGGTAACCAATTTTAAAAATTCAGATAACATTAAAATCTAGAATATACCAAATAAAACTAATATATTAATAATAAAATACCTTAAAATTAATATGATAATAATCATTTGATTTAAAAATTATAATACAATATTTTGAAAATTGTTATGAAATGTTTAAATAGACACCCAAACTTTATACTGTTTAAAATTTAAGGAGGCCTGCTATGAATTTTAAAGTTTTCATGCATGAATGATTAATTAAGAAAACCTTACAAACAACCAAGTGAATTCTATACAAGAAATATTGGAAATCCTTCACTGCCATAAGAATAGATGGTGGCTTTTGCAACAACAAACGGTCAAAGCAAGTTGACCACAAGTCCGAATGTTTATTCACTCGAAATTTGGCACCTTCCTTGGTACAATGAACGAGCAATTCTTTGCAATGCAGTTAAAGCTTTCCCTTCTTCCCCAACTTTCATTGTGATCTTCCATCCCTTCTTTACTGTCACATTGCTTAGGCTACCTTCAATATCATGTTGGGTGAGTACAACTATGATTAAGCAATCCCCCATAAAATAACTGTCATAGCCGTCTTCAAATTCGAAATCTAAATAGGCCACATCATTGTAACGCATTTGTGAAGTTGCGAACAAAACATATATAGTGATTGCACTCGATGAGCTGCTCACCTCCAACACATCATGCAGACCGTACTCTCCTCTCCGAATCTCACTGACTTCCTGGGCGCCAATCACCTCAGAAAATAAATTTGCATTCAATTTGGATGACACATTACTCGTTGCCTTCTTGCCGTCTACAATGATTTGCATGACTTTCTTGACGGGCAGCGTCTGAAACATTTAAAATATAAGCATTAAAAAAGAGGGATAATCATAAAAATAGCTTAAAAAGAGTAGTAATTGTTTTCCCTCTCCAGCACAAAAGGGAAAAATCATTTATTTCAGGTAATAGGCTTGTTTTCCACTCAAAATCAATTGATTGCATCAAGGAAAAGTAGTATTACCCTTAGTCTATAAATGTAATTCCATACCCATGATGCATACTCATTATTAGGAATTCTAAGAAACAGACTTTTCAATATCGGCAACTCTTCTGCCCCTTCTAAGCTCTGCAGCTGACGACAATCTACAATCCTGATTTCCTCCAGATGACGTAGATGAGAAAGGGTTGGCAACCATTTCAACCCTGCACAGTTCTTTAGTTCGACCTTTTGAAGCCCTACTAGAGTAGACAAACCTGATATTGTTTCCAACTGAGCACAATGGTTCACTTGAAGAGTATTCAGTCTCTCTAGCTTTTTAAATCCATTTCATCTAGACTATCCATGCCAAAAAAATTTAGTTTTTGAAGTCTGGGACACATCTCTCCACAGATTACCAATTTGGATATATTTTGAAGATTGAAAAGTTCTATGGTTTCAAGCCTATCCATGCTTAAATCAAAATTCCAGCTGAAGAAGCCATCAGTCATAGACTCCAACTGCAATGATCTAAGATTACTAAGTTGTTTAATTGATTGCACCAAGGATGTTGTATCTGTCTTCTGAAGTGAGTTCTTTATATCTAATTCTTCCAAATGACTGAACATTTCTATTAACTCTGGAAGCTTTTGCAAAGAGGGAGAGCTGTAAATCTTCAGTTTTCTCAACTCCAAGCTGGCCTGGCATTGACAGTTGCATTGACAAAACCATTTCTTCTCAATAGTTAGAGATCTTCTTTAAACAAATATTATGAAAGGAGACTTAATTTCCATGAAATGATAGCGAAATACCTGCGGATTCATCTGCAACTGTTGCTGATAACTGTTCCACAATTCTTCGACATTCCAAACTTCAAAAATATGCAATTTCCGTAGAGGAATCCATGAAGGAATGCTCATAGATAAACTGTCTTGCGTTTCATGCATTTCAAGCCACAAGAGGCCAGTCTCAGCTAGAAAGTAAGTGACTTTCCTTCTGAGGGACGAATCGCTAAGCGAGTGGAAACACCTGCCCTTTGTTTCTGTCAGAATTTGCTCAAGTCCTTTTGCTTCCTGCAGGTAAGAATGAAAGTTAGGTAAATGGTTGGCTAGCAAACCTTTCGTAAAACACGAAAATTAAAATGTTTTTTTGGACAAGCTCTGTATAGATTCTAATTCTAAATAAGAAAACAAGAACCGCACCATAGATCTGAGTTGTTCTGATCGCCACAGCCGAGGAGGGCCCAGCTGATTTGCCATTTGCCTTCCCAAATCGAAAAGGTGATCGTGCATTACAAATCTCTGCTCCTCCACTCCAAGTAGGCACTTATCTTTCAGGGTTTGAAGTGCATGCTCAGCGCTCCAACCGGATGCATTCCAGATTCTTATAGCATTGTTTGTCAATTCACAATCTTGGCTTTTATTGAAAAAACATGCAATATCTATAAATATCTGTTTCTCCTCCATGTCCAGTGCATCAAAGCTAATTTTGAGTCTCTGCATTATATCTTTGGGCTGTATTTTCTTGAACTTTTTCCAATACCAGCTCCCAATAATACTCATCTCAACGATATAAGACATGTGCGCCCAAAACTATAAGTGAGAGCGGCAGACCTCCACAGAATTTCACGAAACTTACAACCAATTTCTCATATGATGCGGGTAGATCACCTCCGTGGAAAGCGTGGCTACAGAAGAGCTCCTTAGCACGATCTTCGTCCATTTCCTTCATTTTATAACGGAAATCTGTACCTCTTAACAAACTCTGGTCACGGGTTGTAATAAGAACCAAGTTACCAGATCCCAGCACGCCTTGAGTTAATAGAGCGTCAATCTGGCTCTCATGGTCGATATCATCAAGGATTATAAGGAAATGCAAATGCCTTGGCCTTCTCAGATGATCCTTCAGCTTTCCAATTCCACGGTCTACACTCCTAACCTCTTGACGTTCATCGAGAAGATCTTTTAAGAGCTGCCTTTGTAAGCAGTGCAATTCACCTCTGGCATGAGATTCTCTCACATCAGATAGAAAACATGAGGCATTGTAACCTGAACGCTTCCTGTTAAAAACTTCCTTTGCAAGAGTAGTCTTGCCAGAGCCACCAAGTCCAAAGATGCCCACCATTCCCGCTGTCCTTGAACAACATCTCTCAAAATCTTGGACGAGCTCGTCAAGTCCAACCGGATATTTAGCGACATGCAAGCCTGTATTCTTTTCTTGGACTACTTTTACCACACGAGATACAATCTTTTCACTCAAATTGCTGAAACCCAAAACCCAAAATGTCATCAGAAAGGCATTCTTTTAAGCCAGAAATGAATGTCATGTACTAGAGAAAAAACTTAAGGTAAAAAGTGATGAATCACAGTCAATACAAAGCGCATTATAGCAATCTTACTCTTGATGCTCGCTGAGCTCGTAACCAGATATATTTAAAGCTGATACGAGAGGCTCTTTCCATTCGTCCAACTTATCAAGATTCCTGCCTTTCTGTTGATAGTCAGAAAATGCCGCAGCATACTGTGACTTTTTGTCGATGTGGCGCAGCTCCCAGGGCTGGACATCGTAAAAGACAGGAATAAAGAGGGCATCGGTCTGTTTTAGCATAAGAACCAGGTCATCCAAACACCAAGAGGACTCTGCATATCTTTTGGAAAAAATGGCTGTTTGCACACGAGATGAAAGTATGCCATTTTCAATAGCAGAAGGAATAGAGTCTCCCCCTTCAATTTTTTCACGATCTAGAAAGGCCTTGCATTCTCTTGCCTTGAGTAGGTTTGGCAAGGGTGTGTTTGACGTCAGGGCCTCGGTGACTGATGAAAATATCATACAGCTTTGGAGATACAATCGATCTCGCGTGAGGGGTTGAGGAGGAGGAAGCCATCTATGACTGCAGGACAAGAATTTCAGAGGATTGTGGATATGAATGGCAGAATATGTGAAAAACTCACTCCAAACTTCCAAAGCAGAGTGGACTGAATTTGATAAAATTATTTGAGGAGAAAAAACGAAGGAGCAGGGATGAAAGAGCATGAAACAGTGGTGTCTGCCACTACACAAAAAGATAAAGAGGAATCAGTCCAAAAAACCCCAAATGCTGGGGATACCCAAACATTTTATAGAGAGTTTTAATTATATTAATTAATCGGAAAGAGAGAGATCAGTCCTCAAGAAAAATCAAACTTTTTCTCTTCCCGTACTTTTCTCTCTCCACGTACTAAACTTGTAGAGAGAAGTTCGGGGTTTGAGTTTGAGTTTCATTCCCCTTTTCACAATCTTCTCTCTCCATGTACTAAATTTTTTAGAGAGAAGTACGGGTTTGGGTTTGGGTTTGAGTTTCACTTTCTCTTTCTTCAACATTTTCTCTCTCCACATACTAAAGTACTCTCTCTCCCCGTACTCCAACTTTTTAACCTAATCCTAACCTTGAACTTTTGAACCTATACTCCAAATTTCCAAATAACCACTAGTACAAAGTTGAAAGAGAGGATGGGGATGTTGTATACTTCTGTGTGGGGATAGACAAGATGCTAGGGCTGCTAGTGAAAGAGTGGCTTTGCCATGGTAGGAGGATTTTTGGCAATTTTGTGATGCCATAAATGCTGGAAACTGTAGAGTTGTATTCTTAGACACGATTAAAAGGATGTATAATAGCGCAATCCATTGCATATGATGGAGGGTTCTTGGTCCATCTTACACAGTTAGGTAATGCCTACGAGATCATTTTAGAAGCTAGTAGGGTTTGCAAGAATGTTTGGGCATATGTTGGATACACAACATTATAACGGGCATCACAATAATGGAATATGTTGCTTGATCCTTTCAAAGGATCCTCACTGTTACTGTTGAAGTCTAGAGCTGCTTATGAATGTATGGGCATACCATAGTGCAAGAAGAATGATCTATGTGAATCTAGAACAAAGACAATGCGTGAGCGGCACAAGTTGAATAGTCAAGGAGAAGTCTATTGGTAGGGGATATATGAGAGGGAAAGACACTGCCATAATCGATGGAAATTGGAAAAGAAGAAGAAAAGACAAGAATACATGAACTGTTTGATCAAATATGTTCCTCACAAATCTACAGCTTTGGTAAAGCTTAAAACCAGCATAATGGCATGTAATTGTTTGACATAATGCTCTCAACTCAATACAGTAGCAAGTGTCAGATACGTGAACTAATTCAATTCAATTGTAAACAAGGCATGCAAGTTTTTCAGTAAGCCGTTTCTAAAACAATACGGGCCTCAAGCAAAACACATGACTTGACTCATTTCTTCAATTAGCAGCATCAACTGAACACCTTAACAAAGCATGTGAGATGTTTGACTAAATACATCTGAACTGCAACCCATACAGTCCGCATGGCATTTAAAAAGGTAATCAATGAAGATCTGCAGCTTCATAGACATAGACCTGTGACTTCATAGACATAGATCAGGCCTAGAGATAATTTGATCCAATTTATATCCTCAGCCACGCATGCAAGTCCAGACCTGTGGTTTGACAGGAACCAAGGCACGTGAACTTTGACATTTTTATTAAAAAGCAGACACTGCCGAGTATAAAGCATTGATGCTTTTACAATACAATTCAATGGAAATAGCGAAAGGTATATGAAACATTTAATTGAATTGTCATTAAAGAAAACGTTGATTAGTGAAGGATATCATTATGTCCTGCGAATGCTATATCTCTGCAATGTCTGGGCATATTGAATGGCTCCTCATCAGGCTCAACATCTGCATAAACACATATTTGAAATGTGAAATCATTAATAGAAAAGTTGGAGTATAGTGCAATATGTTTGACAAGCTACCTAATTTGCTGTCATTTAAACACTTCAAATTCAATTCCCATGGGAGCATTGGTTACTTTAAAGATTTTCGAGATCTCTGAGCCATACATTGGGTTGTGAGAAATCCCAAATTATCTAAGATTTTACCTCCCTTCTTCTGAAGTTGTCCATGAATTTCACCAAAGTCAAAGTAAGGCAAATACCAAAGGGGGTCATCTAAGTCTTACTAGATAGAAATATATATTGGAGGAGCCTACCAATTGCTTTACAGAATGCCAAGTCTAAGTGCACCTACATTCATCGAATAGAGTTGCTGAATTGTTCAATGAAATGCCTCTGTCACATATAGGAGTTGTATTTTTCAAAGTGAAGTAAAGATTTTGATGAAGTTTTATGATCGCTTGAAGAAAATACCACACCAAATTTGATACAAAACCAGGTGATTATTGACCCCGCATTATCAATAGGATAGCCCTTGACAGGTGATAATATGAGGTATAAATTTAAAGGTAAAGAGCTCCCTGTGATACTAAAAAGCATGCTTCCCAAAATATCCAACACAAAGATGGGGCATTTAGAAGTTGTAGACTTCTAGAAACTGATGAGCAAAGAAGATAAATCACCCCTGGCACATCGAATGCTAGAAAGTGGCCTAGCCCATGCAGGAGGACATCTGCTTGCAGTTCAATGTGTGGAATTGGTTTTAGAATGTATCAAGGCATATGATCAAAATTTCAGAGACATCAAGACTGCAGGAGGTAATGTCGTGGCAAGGTTGGACCCAGTATCTATATCCATCACGTTCAGATTGCTAGTAAGAGAGGAATTCACAAAAATTTCTAAAGAAGGTGCCCAAGGTTATTTCCATCAGAATAAGAAAACATGTCTCAATGTCATTGCTAGAAGTTGGCTTGATCAACCCAGACGAGGACTGTCGCAATTGCCAAGAATGTTACGTAAGAATATCTTTAATGAAGACATTTTTGATATGATAGTTCTTCTCAATAGAATGGTGGGAAATTAGACGAATGAAGATTTTTAGGATTAGATGTTTTTGTATATTAATACCATCACCATAGGAAAATAATTTATAGAGTGGGGAGAAATGATTAGCGATGCCCTCCATCACTAGTTGATAGGATTCAATGCAAATCAAGGATTTTACATGTCCTCGTATCTAATGTACGCAATTGCAAGTATGAAGTCATGGCCTAGTCTAAATCCTTATGGGGAGTATAGCTTAACCACTCAAATTTATAACTATTACCCCCAGTTGCAATTAAAACAGAGCAATGCACACTTCTGCAAGGTGAATGATGCTTTTTCTATGCTCACTGCCAAGGAGCTACAAGGAGATATAGGACTTCGAATTTCTCCTGAAGCAGCCACTCTCATTAGTATTTATGGTAGCTTCTTCATACAATACCCCCGATTCACTTACATGCATATTGGAGGTTTTAAAGATTGTCCTCTCATGTTGTCTCGCTTCGTAGATGACAGGTTGGTACTTTTAGAAGTCTACAGGCAAATTGGTCAAGTAAACAAAAAGTGCAGGAGCAAAAGATCTATCCCTTTTCCAATTGGCATTGGACATTACAGTTGTTTATCTTCTACGGATGCTCAAAATATTGAGAGATCCATGGTGAACATAACTTTACACTCTTTCTACAGTTGCTTTCCATTTGATGGTAGCAGGTATGTTAAAAATAACTTGGCACTTAGACCCAACTATCTTCATTTCCCTACAATTGAAGATTATTGGGTGAACTATGAGAATGATTTCGAAGTAAGAAAAAGGGATTGGATGAGATTTACAGTACAACAAATTATTGATTACAAAATGGGATGGGTTGTGACTGGCATAATAGAGGATGGGTCAGACTTGATTGATCCTTACTTCTTTGAGTGGATACAATTATTAGAATTGCCATATATTAATTGGTCTCTGCCGAAATTGAAAGACCTCAAGGAAAGGACATTCTTTGTGATTCAACAAACTGAAACTTGGTTAAATAATAAAATCAAAGAAGTCACTACTACTAAATTAATGGGGAAAATTAGCACAAAGAATAATAATAATTCTCAAGAAGGAACATTAGTTTTAGCCATTCAGTCCTCTATCCCTATGCCCTTGGGTTCTTTACATAGTGCACAGGGAGGTGGTGATGGTGAGGATCAGGATAATTGGGTTGATTTAACTTCAGCATGTGAAGTCAGTGTAGTCACCAGAAAGAAGAGATCAAAACCCAAAGAAAAGGCTTTAAAACCAATTCAACAAATGATTAATGAAGCTCCTAAGATGAATACTTTACCATCATTTGTAGATGAGATGATTCAATCCATGGCATCTCCTACACACTCATTGTCTCCTGAAAGCATAGAAGCAATTCAAGAGGAGCCAGTTGTAGAAAATGTACATAACTTGAACTTGTCATCTACAGTCTTATAGGTTCCTTCAATAATCAGCCCATTTGCTAGTATTTCAACATCTTGGTTACAACAAAGTTTAGAGAGAAAGAAGAAAAGGATGATTCAATTGGAAGCACCCAATCTAGATGTTGTAGCTGACTTAATGCATAGAGGTACAAAGATAAAGAAGACTAAAATGGATACTAGATTAGCAATGAATCCTACTTCAAGTAATTTATATGTTGAAATTGCACAACCAGTCTTAGAGAAGGACATAAATGAGGCAAATGAATTTGATTTTAGCATCACTAAAGTGGATCTAGGTTGGACTACCCATGAAGGGAAAGAACACAATTTTCAAGTGTTAGTTGCTGTCCTAATAGAATAGTCAAGGAGAGATAAGCAAGTTAAGAATCAACTAAGTGTCAAGTCCAAGCCCTTTCTTCACGCATCAGATTGATGGTTGGTGACTCCTTTCCAGATCCTAGTTCATCCATAGAAAGTATAGAAGATCCAAAGACGATGTTTGATGAAGAAACCATTCAAAACATAGGAGAATGCCAAACTTATGGTAAGATGGTGAAAGCGCGGGTAAAAAGCATGAAAGAACATGCATCAAGCTTATTTCAAGATGTTCAAGATACATTTACCAAAGCGGATCATATACAAAAAAGCATTAAAAAAGAACTGACAATTCTCAAGGAACAACAAACATTTTGGAGAGAAATTGATGCCAATTTAGTAGAGATTAAAGGCACAGACAGCAATATCGTTAAGTCACTAAAGTTAATCAACACTGGAGAAGAAGAGAAAATTGATATACAGCTTGAAAACATCCGATGGAAGAATGATAGTATGAATGAACAATTGAGTGAAGGAGAACAATTCTTAAACTCATGCAAGTTACTGAAAAAGAGGGCCTTGGGGGATATACTGATGATCGTAGAAGGTATTCCTATTAGTGAACACACTCAAAATCCAGACATATCTTCCATTTTGGAATGCATAGGGACAAAAATCAGCACCGAACATGGCAGTAAACAAAGTTCATATGCTAGTGTTAGGACGAGATTGAGCAGTCTCTCAGTAGCATTGAACTCCTGTACTCAAAACTTCCCAGGTTGTGTCATAGAATTGGATGAAATTAGAAAGATACATGAGCTATGTAAGCTAAAGATGCAGAGTTTAATCATCATTAAGAACAAAAATTTAGCTGAAGTCATCAAATCATTCAGAGCGTACAAGGCAAACTTAACTCAGTTGCTGATAGCACCTACAGATCAAAGGACAAGTTCAGGGAATATCAGTGGGCACAGTTTAAAGTTAGAATTATATTTGTCTAAAGTTGTCTTAAAAATTTATTTATATATTTTGTAAAAAGGTTGACTTTAGAGTTAACTCTAGTTTTGGTTTTTCTAACTATGATTAAGCTTTAAAGGTTAGAGTTGGTTATGAACCATCTTCAAGTAGTTCAAACTCTAACTTTTTGAGTAGTTATGAACCCAAAAAGTTGGTTAATCTAGATTGGCTATAAATTCCTAAAAATCAATGTAATAAGGGACTTTTTGAACTTGGATACAGGGAGCACTTATGCTCTGATAACAAAGCAATTTTTGGAAAGTGTGTACAATTGTTGTTTTTGTAATCAGTTAGTTCTTACTTTCTTGGTGCAAAGAAATAAAGGAAGTACATTTGGCATTCTCTTTCTAAAAGATCTGAATTGTTGAGATGTTGATCATTTATGAGTATTTTCATGGTATGGCGTGAGTATTCTTGAATGGTTGAATTAGCATTGTGTTGGTGAACATTCTCAAGCATAGTCCTTGATTACTCTCATTAATAGTTTACATCAATTTTTATGAAAACATTGAAGGTGTGTGGTGCATTCGCTATCAATGGTTTTCCTTTTTATTTTCTAAGTTCTACTCATCTTTATTAAAAAAGCACAAATTTTATCTTACGAGGGAGCTGCCCCTCTAAACGTAGAGGAAGGCCGGATATCAAGGGCCTATCCAACTGTTGGAGACATCGATTTGCCACACACTCCGTTGGGAAAATTCTACTATGACAAATCTATTTACCAATAGGACCACAAATGACACACGGTATCCAAAGGTAGGCAGTAAGCCTCTGAATAATATGGAGTCTATAAAGATAAAGCAAAGCATTGAGAATTAGATTTACAAAGCAACTTTGGGTAAATAACGAAGAAAGACACAACAAGAACAAAGAGTAAAAGTAGCGCACATGAAAAAAGATAAATGGAGTTTTAAAAAGTATAAAAGGAATAGACGTGTCAATTGAAATGAAATGACCAATCAATGAAGGGACCAAGAAACAACAAATAAAGAAGAAAGAAACAAAAAAGTACTGAGAACAAAGTGGGAACCAACTATACAAAATAGAAAATAGAAAATACATTGGAAAGGTCGGTGATATAGAAAGATTGTATTCACCACTACTAAAAATGTCGGTGGAATGGTGGATTCTCCTAGCATCTATATGCATTGTCATACCATCTCATCATTGTCATAGCTGTCCGAAAAATTGAAATATTCATTAGAAATAGATTAACAATTTTTTTTATATAAAAAAGTGTCATGAAGTGGCATGTACTTGTCTTTATAGTTTAGAAACTAGTTATAAAATAATTTTAGTTTAAAAAATAATTATAATATAATTAAAATAATTATGTTGTATTCTAAAGGTATTCTATTATTTAATTATTTAATATTAAATTTAGTAGAATAAAAGAGTAAAATACATGTATGAAAAAATTCAAAATCATTTGTTAGAAATAGATTAACAATTTTTTTATATAAATGATCCGAAAACTGAAATATTCATTAGAAATAAGTTAACAATTTTTTTTAATAAATAATACAATTTAGTTATCTTTTCTCTTTAAAAAAAATACAAATGTATTATATTATATTTTTACAATAATTTTAAGATTCTAAATTCTATTAGAAAATTAATATTTGAAATTTGAAATGCAAGATAGACATGATAATTTTTATTAATAAAAAATATTATCATTTTTCACTTAAAAGCTATCTTTATTTACTTTTAAAATATTATATTTTAAAATATTTTTTGATTTCTTTAGTAAGTTAGATTTTATTACGTTAATGATATTTCAAATGTAAGAATACTTATTTTAGAAAATATTAATTTAATTCAAAATAATAGTACAAATGTAAATAATATATTTCAAGTTAAATGATGTAGAAAATGAATTTAAAATATTAAAATATAAATCTTAAATGATTACTAATTCGTAAAACAGAAAAAATATTGTTAATAATTATAAAAATTAATAATATTACTATAATTTTTGAATATATATTATAATCCATCACATACATTAAATTAAAATTTAATAATTTTTTTAAAAATATAATAAAAAATATCAAACTATAATTATATATATTATATCATAATATTCAACAAATATACTACATCTCCATACTTCTTTAAATATAAATATACAAAGTATGACCATACTAATCATTTAGGAGAAAAGAGATATCATAAACAGAATCATAGAAGGGGTTGAGTGTGAGAGAAATGAGGGTAAATAGGGAGAACCAATGGTGAGATTAGGGATATGAGAGATTTTTAAAGTTTTTAACATCACCTATACTCTTGGTCTCAAAATCCATAATATTTCTTTTCGATTTCACCAATTTAGACCAAACTGTCCTAAAAAGTCCTAATAAAATTAAGCCTCCAAAGTTAATTTTTGGGCTACAATCCCAAATTTTTCTTAACAAGGTGGAAAACCAATCTTATATATGGATACCCTTTTGGAAACACTAAGATATTTTGTGCGTCTCAAGTTTCCAATCTGTATGTACGCTCCCTTGCTATTTTTAAGCCTAAAAACAAGGGTTCTTAACATTACCAAACAACATTCATTATGGTCTGATAAAACACATGGCCAATCTAGTCTTGTAACTTTCTCCTTTCACATGTGGCTTCTTAACACATCCCTCCTCATTATCCAACGCTCAGATTGAACTACCCAATGCATTCAATCCACTCAAATCAGCATGTTACCTCTATGATCACCTAGCCATGCACTAAAGGCTTGCCTAAGGCATCACTTTAAAAATGGCTGCCAAGATTTTCCTGGAATCTCACTTGCTATGTACACTATTCAAGGGTTTCACTTCCATGTCCCAAAAAAATATTATAACTCCACAGTGAGGATTCATGGAGGAGCCATTTTCCCAAAAATTGCCAATACAAAAATAGTGAATAGTCAATGTACAAATGATTTCCTAACTATACACAAATGAACTCTAAAAAAATTAAAGTATATAATGGAAAGTATTGTAACAACATGATAAATAATAATCCAACAAAAAAATCAGTCTTTCCATCCATTAGTCTATACATGCAGTCAAGAAACTCAAAAACTACCAAATTTTGGACTATGTCTCATGTATCCCCTTACAAAACTTTGCTTATTACAACTCCCAACCCTTGGGATGGTTTCATTTAATAGTTTTATAAGTTTCTCAATATTTTTTAGATAGTTAGAATAACCATCAACCTCTTTCTTTCATTATGCAACTTTCGTGTCAAAAAGTTGTCAAGCAATTTTTCAAAATTGTTGACAACTTTGACAACTTTTTGCATTTTTGAGCAACTTTGACTTCCTTCTGTTGAGAACTTCAAATTTGTCAACTATGATCCATTTATTATTTCTAGGCATGATTTAACCTTTAGAGCATCAATTTATGGGATTTTAGTCATTTTGACCCATTTGCCAATTTTTGCACAATTAACATCGTTTTGACATCTTTCCCCAACTTTTCCCAAATAACTTAGGTATAGAATCTAACCTATGCACAAGGATGTTCAAAAATAAAGAGGAAAAGATAGCTCAAAACCATACCTTTCTTAGGATGCTAAGTTATAAGATCCATACCCTAGTTTAGCTTCTTAACACCCAAAACACAAGCAACCTAAAGCAAGAAAATGCAAACCAAGTAGAGTGGATTGAACCTAGTCAAATCCACCTAGGTAAAAACCCAACCATGACCTTCTAAGGTCCAAACTCACCTAATTTATTTGGCTAGGGTCATTACAAGCCACGAAACTCCAAAGCATAGAGTTAGGACTAAGAGTTAGCCTAGGTGCTCCTACACCATACTTTCTGAAAACAAAAAGTTCAATCCACCCTTGGATTTAACAAACTAGAGTCTATGCCCAACTTCTTCAAGTCTTCTTCCTTGATCCAAATAACCTCCACATATTCTTGGCCATGCCACTTGACAAGATGTTCCAAGTAGGTCTTTGTCCTAGTGCTTTTGTAAGGTCTTGATTCAAGTACATTCAAGTCTTCAACTACTTGGGTCACTTCCTTAAGCCTAAAATCAACATCTGGAATTGGACCTTTATACATAATTAGGTCTACCACATTGAAGATAGGTGACAAACCAACTTCCTTTGAAAGCTCTATGTTGTAAGTATTGTTGCCATATTTGGTTAGTATCTTGTGTGGTCCTAACCTACTCATCAAAAGCTTGTGAGGGAATCCCTTATGCAACCTTTCTTTTTGTAAATGGACCATCACAAGGCTTCCAACTTTTAACTGCACTTCCCTCTTACTGCCATCCACCTTGTGCTTAAGTTTCTCATTTTTTTCAGTTAGAGTCTTCCTCACTATTTTTTGGACCTCCCCCATGGAATGTGTAAAGTCTTAAGCATACCCACTGCCTTTCCCACCATCCTTCAACTCTCTTAATTTGAACACACCTCTAGGGTATAGTCCATAAATGATTTCAAAAGGGCTTTTACTAGTTGACCTATTGACTGTGTCACTGTATGCATACTCTTCTTGCCCAATGAGTTGGTCCCAAGCCTGTCCATATTCCTTAGTAAGACACTTCATTAAGTTAGCAAGACTCTGATTCACCACCTCAATTTTTCAATCTGTTTGAGGGTGATAGGAAGATCCAAAAGATATATTGGTGCCCAACTTTTGCCATGAGGTTTTCCAAAAATGACCCATGAATTTGGTGTCTGAGACAATACTCAAAGGAAAGACATGGATTCTCACCACCTTTTTAAAGAGAAAATGTGCAATTTGGCAAGCATCATGGATTTTCTTGCAAGGAATAAGGTGTGTCCTTTCACTAAATCTATCCACCACAACATAAATGCTATCAAAGGCCTGCTTGGTCCTTAGTAGCCCTACAACATAACCCATGCTTAAACAGTCCCATGGTCTGATAGGAATTGGTAGGGGTTGGTAAAGACCTGCATTAGAAGATGTGTCTTTTTTTCTTTTGGCATACCACACAACACTCCATATATTTTCTGATATCCCTATTCATTTTAGGCCAAAAATAGAATCTAGAAACTAGTTCTTGCATCTTATTGACCTCAAAGTGACCACTAAGTACCCCATTATGATTTTCCTAAATCAAATTCTCTCTCTTTGATCCCCTTGGAACACATAGTTGACTGCTCTTAAACAAAAAATAATTTTCCAAAGGATATTTAGGGAACTCACCATGAAACTTGTTCTTACATGCTTTGTATACCTTGTAAATGTTCGAAAAATCTTCATCATCAACATATAGGTCATTGAATCTACCAGTCCCAATGCTCTATAACTAAACCTATTGTATTGTTAGGAGTCTCTTGCTTAGTGCATTAGCTACCTTATTTGGTGCCCCTTTCTTGTGCATGATGTTGAATGTGCATGCTTATAGATATTCCACCCATTTAATGTGCTTGTTGTTGAGTTTGTCTTAGGAGTTAAGGAAACTGAGGACTTGGTTGTCTAAATACACCACAAATTCCTTTGGAAGAACATAGTTCCTCCACTTCCTTAGGGCATGGACTAGGGTATACAACTATAGGTCATATGAAGAGTACTTCCTCTTTGCATCATTTAACTTCTCACTATGAAAATATACTAGTTTCCCTTCTTGGCTTCGGGACTACCCCAATTTCCACATTGCTAGCATCACATTCCATTGGGAAAATCTTGTCAAGACTAGGTCAAACAAGAATAGGTTGAGTTTCTATCCTCTTCTTGAGTGTCTCAAACCCATCATCTGCTTGAGTTGTCCAATGAAATCTTGTCTTCATGCCTCCTTTGATAGTGTCTAACATAGGAGCACAAAGAGCACTAATTTTTTTGATGAACTTCTATAGTATTGGATTAAGCCATGAAAGCTTCTCACCTTTGTTGTGGCTTTAGGAGTAGGCCAATTAAGGATGGCATCCATCTTGAGATTCCCTTGAGACAAAACAAATGCAAGGTACACCGGCTCCTACTTCATGAAGTCACACTTCTCCAAATTTATCATTAGCTTTTCCCCATGCAATTTCTTCAAAACAATTTTCAAATGCTTGAGATGCTCCTCTTTAGTTTCTCTAAAAATCAAAATGTCATCTAAATAGATAACAAAAAACTTACCAATGTAATCCTTCAATGCCTCATTCATAATCCTCATAAAAGTAGATGGACCATTTGATAAGCCGAATGGCATTACAAGCCATTCATACAAACCTTGTATGGTCTTCAAGGCTATTTTCCATTCATCCCCTTCCCTTATCCTAATTTGGTGATAGCAACTTTCAAGATCTATCTTGGTAAAGTACCTTGCTTCCCCTAAATAGTCCATTAGGTCTTCAATCCTAGGTATTGGCAACCTATACCTAATGGTGATCCTATTTATGGCTCTTGAATCAGTACAGAGTCTCCAAGCTCCCCCATTTTTAGGTGCTAAAATAGTAAGCACAACACAAGGACTTATACTTTTTCTAATTTGGCCTTGGTCTAATAGTTCTTGGATTTTTTTGGCAATTTCCTCATTTTGTAGGCATCTTTATTAGGAAGGGTGGCTCCTAGAATGAAGCCAATTTGATGGCCTACAAGTCTCTTGGGAGGTAGGGTAGCAAGTTGTCCATCACTAACAATATCTTTGTATTCTACAAGAATTTCTTGCACTTCTTTAGCCAGATCTATTTTCTTTCCTACCTTATCAGGAACTTCTTCTTTAGGCTTCAACACTAGGGAAAACCCTACCCCTTCTCCTTCCTCCAAGGTCTACAAGAACTCCTTTTCATGCACAACAAGGACATTAGTGTTAGAAACAATAGTCCACCAAGATAACTCGGGGGGGGGTTGAATCTTAACCATTCAACCAAAGTAAACAACAACCATGATAAGATGCACATAGAAAATTACACCAAATATGTTAACTAGGGAAACCCTTGATCAAAGGGAAAACCTCGGTGGCAATGATACCCACGAGATTATGTACTAATATAAATATTCCTTGTTAGAGGATAGACCCTATTAGGAGTCTATTACAAAATTTAGTAAATATGAGTCCCTGTTAGGAGACTTTGAATCCTTGTTAGGAGATTCCAACCCTATTAGGAGTTGTACAAATGCAGTTAGGAGTTGTAGTACAATGTATTCAAGAAGAGCCCACTGCCCAAACATGCAATTTCAACTACAAGAAGAGCTCACTGCTCAAACATGCAATTTAATATTATGTTCTTCTTTCCTTTGTTCTATCAACCAAACCAAACATTGTCAGACCTTGTAGACCAGGTCATGAACCTTGGATCCAAATATCAAACCTTGGATCACTCAACAAAACCTTGGAAATGAAGTTTCCTTCACTTCCACTCTGCTCTACTCAACTTCACATTTTTCTCTTGTGATGTTTACAAATATCATCCACATCCTTATCATGATAAGGTAAAATATCCTTCCTTTATACCAAGTCCATAAATCAATTCCCTTAGTCAGCTATTAGACCTTCTCAATTATCATTATAGGACCACATTAAGAGCACATTATGCTTAGCAATAACATTAATCTTCTACCTTGCAACTTGAATGGCTTTCAATACATGTAATATTATGATGAGCAAGATTAGCCATGTCATCACCAACATGTCTTCTTCATAACCTCAACCTTGATTCTTAGAATAACAATTTTGCTAAGAGATATAACAAGTTTACTAGAACATGCCTCTGTAAACTCTATCTCAGAATAAACATCACCAAAACTTACATAATTTATTCCAAACTTATCCTTTCTTCATTTGATGTTAATTGCATATACTAGATACTCAAAAGTATCTCTCATAACCTTAGATAGCGAGAATACTCAACTAGCCATTTGTACCAACTTGATCTTTCTGTTGTTCTGATGTCAAATACCACATAAGACTGCTATGTTGACATCAATGATAAACTTAGTCATGAATGTAACATATCATCATAGTAACATATCTACAATTCTCCCCCATAGTAATATCATGAGCATTCATGCTCCCAACAATCTCCCCCTTTGGCATTGATGGCAACATAGATGAAAAACATCCAGTTCCAAGAATACCAACAAAAGACTGCTAATCTTTCTTTTCAAATCCTCATCATCAATCATTCTCCCCCATTGATATATCTCAATATGCTTTCCATCAATCTGTCATTCCATGTTGTACTTCTTCTTGCTTGTCTTTCTTTCTCCCCATGATTTTCTTCCTCATGATATTATCATGATATTTTTCGTGCAGTACTTCTCCCCCATTGACATCAATGTAAAAGGTTTCAGCAACCATCAAACTCAACAACACCTAATTCTTACTAGCTCAAGTTTCCAAAGACACCATTCAAAACAAAATATAACAAGATTCCTAGATGACTCTGTCCATCGACACATATACTCCCCCATACAAGAAGTATTGACATTCAGTCCTAAAAAATATTGGTGCTTTGTTACATTGGACTGGTGCACTCTCACATCTTCTATTCTAATGCAGGAGGGGGCATAACCCCTATCATACCTCGCAAATACTTAAAAGTATCTTTGGGAAGAGGCTTAGTGAATATATCTGCAATCTTCTCTTTAGTGCTCACATACTCCAATCTAATTTCATTTTCTACAACTTTTTCTCTCAACATGTGATACTTAATAGAAATGTGCTTAGTCCTCAAATGCAACACTAGATTCTTAGACATATTTACTGTGCTTGTGTTGTCACAATGTCTGACAACTGGTTCACTAATTTCTATCCTTATATCCTTCAGCATCTGCTTCATCCAAATAACTTGATTACAATTATTTACTATTGCCACATATTATGCTTCCATTGTACTTTGTGAGGTACAATCATGTTTCTTGCACAACCAAGAAACCAATATTCCTCCAAGAAAGAAGGCTCCACGACTAGTGCTCTTTCTGTCATCCATACTATAGACACCTAAAAATCCTTTAGAAAATAAAGTATTTTTATCCCTGATGACATCATCATTTATTAATTAATTATTTAATTAATTAATTAATTTTTATGCCATTAAATCCCTTTATCTTAATTAAAAATATTTAATTAAGGAATCCCTCCCAAAAATGTTTAAATCTTATTTAAACATTATTTCCTTATTTATTAATTATTTAATTAATAAATTGACCAAAAATCTTAAAATAAATAAAAAATTTATTTTTTGCCCAAAACTTGGCCAATTTCCTTATGACCAATAACCTCTTCCAAAATCTTCTAATCCTTCTTTAATTTTAATTAAAGGCTAATCCCATCATTTCCTACCCCTAATCCCAACTCAAAATATTTAATTAAGATTAAATATTAATCCTCATGTTTATTAAAAAAGTTTTAATAAATATCTCCTCAACCCAAACCCTTGAAATAAATAAAACTTTATTTATTTCTTAAAAATCTAATTTATCCTCATCCTAAGAAGTTCTAGACTCTTCTAGAAAGTCTTCATCCTCATCCTAGGAAATTCTAGACTATTCTAGAAAGTCTTTATCCTCATCCAAAGTCTAGACTCTTCTAGAAGATGTCTTTAAACCTAATCCTAATCCCCTCCTAACCTTGTCACATTCTCTAAACATGGGTTAAGAATTACTAACCCAAGCCAAAGTTAACAAATATCTCCTCCTTCACCCACCCTCATTAAATGCCATCCACTTGCCTATCCCTAAGCTAATCCTAAACCATCCTAATCCATCCTCTAATCATTTGCACAAGCCTAAACAAGCTTAAAACCTTCCTAATCAAGTCCAAGTCGAAATTGCTCTCATCACCCTCAAAATATCTCAACCATAAAACTTTATGAAGTCCACTAGGCCATAAATGACTCTTCCAAGCCCTTTTATTGCTCTTACAAGTCATTATGAGGGTCTTTATGAAGATTTTATCCCTTGAGCCTCCTTTGTTGACTCATCCTTCCCCTTTCCTCCATCCTCTCACCATGTGACATGTGTCACTTCTTGATTGGCTGTAAGGAAGCACAATCCATGTACTCTCCTCTCATGCAATCTGAGCCCTCCATGAGCTTTTTCCCATCCTTGCATCTTAGCCCTCAATCCCTCAAGCCTCTTGCCTATAAATTGGATCCTTCCCCTTTGCAAAATAACACATTCCATGAAGTAAAGTTATAATACTATTTTGAGAGCCAAATCCATACTAAAGCCATCTATCCACACCAAAAATCCACAATCATCCATTGAAGCCTTTGGAAGCATATTGAGCATACATCCTATCCATTTAGATAAAGCTACTCAACAAGAGAGCTTCTTATTGAGAGAGCCCATTAATGGCTCATATTCTCAATTAAGAGCTCATCGTAGTCTATCTTGAAGTTTATGAATTTTGTTTAGTTTGTAGAAGCTTTATTTAAATTTGGTTTCTATTAGCATACTAACATTGCTCATATACACATACTACCTACCCAATCAACATCAGTATAAGCACTTGAGTAAAATCATTAGATCTATCATACCACAATCTAAACTTTGATGTTACTTTTAGATTTCTAAATATCCTTTTGACTGCTACATAATGTGCTTCTCTAGGATCAGCTTGGAGTCTTACAACAATAGGTGTCCAGTTACCATAGGTGTCCCACTTACCATAGGTGTCCCAATGGGTTTACCATAGGTGTCCCAATGGGTTTACACATTTCCAAACTAAACCTTTTCATTAAATCCATCAAGTACTTAGTCTGAGAAATAATGATTCCTTCTTTATTCTGTACAATCTACAATCCTAGAAAATATTTCATTTCTCCTATCATATTCATCTCGAATTCTTTCTTCATCTCTTTAGAATTTTTTTTACTTTCATCATCATTTCCTCCGAATATGATATCATCAACAAATATTATCAAAATCATCAAACCATCATCAATCTTTTTCCAATAGAGATTACTATCTACCATATTTTTTCTATATCCAAGCTTTGTCAAATGGTTTTCCAACCTTGCATACTAGGTTTTGGGTGCTTGCTTCAAGCCATACAATGCTTTCGTTAGTTTTCGTACTATATCCTTATCATCTATCAGAGGAAAACGTTCAAGCTTCTCTATTTACACCTCTTCTTCAAGATCTCCATTCAAAAATGTTGACTTAACATCCATCTGATACACTTTGAATTTCTTTTGTGTTGCATAGGCTAAGAATAATATTAATGCTTCTATTCTAGCCACTGAAGCATTGGTCTCATCATAGTCTATTCCTTATTATTGTGAGCAACCTAAATTGCATACCAATCTTGCCTTGTTCCTTACAACTTCACCTTGTTCATTCATTTTGTTCCTGAATACCCATTTAGTTCCTATCACATTCTTGTCTGCTAGTCTAGGGACTAGTTTCCATGTCTCATTTTTTATTGTCTGATCCAATTCCTCTTTCATAACTTGTCTCCAATAATTATCTTTACATGCTTCATCTGCACTCTTAGGTTCAATCAGAGATATCAAACATATTTCTTCATTGATTTTTATTCTTGTCATTACACCTTTATCTTTGCTTTTGATGATCTACTCAAATGGGTGATTCTTTATCATATTCTTTCCCAAAGTAGGAGTTGTTATCTCAACTCTTGATTCTATTGAAAGTTTTGAGCTTTGTTCCCACCTTGGCTCTCCTTCATTCTACAAATGATTGTTAGTCTCAAGAAATACTTCATCATTGCTTGGTTTAGTAACATCATCATCATCTAAATTATAATTTACTATTCTCTCTTCTATCCTAAATTTCTCATCAATTCTCACATTTGCACTTTCTATAATAGTCACCAAATTTGTCTCTCCCATTACTTTCTTTTCATTAATCAATCTAGCCTTGTTATTATAGTCTTTCAAGGATCTTTCCATACTTTCTCTAAATTCTTCAACTTGATCAAAAAGTAAACTCTTTCTATTTTTCCTTAATCTCTTAGGACATCTAGATGAAAAATGATTGAATTCTTTACATGTCCAACAATTTTTTTTTTTATACCTTGTAGTTCTCTCTTTGTAAGTAGCTCAATACCTACCTCTATCTTTATGTCTTCTTCAGATCTAGATCTATCTTTCCTTGGGCTTATGTATACAATAGAATGACTCTCAATCTGAAAAATTAATACTTTGTTCTTTACATAAATCTGATAACTCACCAAGAATTTCCACCATTCGGGTGTCAAAATTTCCTCAACAAGTACACAATCAACAAAAGATTGTTTATGATTATCAGACAAATTGATTTATTTCGTGCACTCACATACAATCTCCAAATTAGCTGTGCTCTTAACCACTACTTCAATACATCATGTTGTACCTAAAACTAACTACACAAACCTTAAATATCTTTATGTCATCACTTCTTACTCTTTGATGCTCTATCTCTTATGGAAAACACTCAATTCAAAAAGGATGAATCAAATACAATTACTGACTTCAACCTTCCTTCAAATTTTTCATTTGACTATTCTTCTAACACCACCTATGAATTGGATGGATCTTTAGCTTTGAAAAATACCTATTTGAATTCCTCTACATGCGCTCCTTCACTTCATCTTTCTAACTGTTATTGCTGCTACTTTCATTCCTTTTGACAATCTTGTTCACATTCCTTCTAAAATTTAGATTGATGTTGTTCCTCATGTCCATTCTACAAAATCTTTTTATATGACCAAAGTTCTTACATAATTGGTCAACATACTGGTGCATTATTTGCAAATATGAGTCTAGGTTGGTTTACAGATGCTCTGCAATATCTAGCAATATATCCAAAGTTGTTACACTTGTAACATACAATGTTATTCCTTGTTCGATTGTTTCCTTCTTTAGATCTTCTTCCTATAAGGTTAGTACCTCTAGAAATTCTACTATTTCTATTACTATTATCAAACTTAGGTTTCTTACAATTTACTTCAAGCTATGACAAAAACCATGACAATTATAATAATTAAAATTAGTAACTCGTTTAAATGACTTGTGTAGTTTCTTTTGATATGACCAACTTCATTACATGCATAAAATCTACCTTTCGAATTCATATCTTACTTAGGTGATTCAAGTTTCTTAGATTTCTTAGGTTCATCGACTTTTTTAGGTTGACTAACTTGTTCAATCTCCTTATGTGCATCAACATATTTATTTGACTCAATCTTGTTCACATCTTCTTTTTCTTGCATAGGCCGATGAATCTTAGGATTAGGTTCCTTTCTAGCTTTTGATTTCTTAGCTAACTTTTCTCCAATGAAATATCCAAGACCAATCTTTTCATAAGGAGGTCTTTGAAAAGACATTCATTTAACAATCTTTTCTCTAGGAGAAATCATATTTCCACAATCCATTAGAATTGCTAGTTATTGTTTCTAGATTAGATTGTGTTGGAATTTTTACCATCAACATTTCGAATCACACTACATGATTCATCATCATTGTAATAACTAACAATCTTTTCAATACCTAAATATAATCTCTCAAGTTGTTTCATAGACTAGGTTAACCATCCTTTCACAATAGTATTGTATTTCTCAAGTTTTGCATACCACAAGTTGGTGGATTCAAGTTTAGATGTAACTTTTGTAAGGTTAAATCTTAGATCTGCATTTTTAGATTTCAAATCTAACTTAATTTTTTTATCATCTTTCTTTAGACAAAATTTTAGATCAATAATTTTGAATTGATGCTTTAGGATCTCATTTTCTTCAATCTTGAAACTTCATAAATGTCCTAGATTTGATCTTTAGGATCTTTCTTGGATTTGAGATGATCATTCTTATATTTCATCTTTGTAGTATAGTCCTTTACATCCTCATACCTTTCTTTTAAAGCATCTCTTTCTTCAGTAAAAATGTCAATATGTTCAAGAGCTTCTTCTAATTTGTTTTGTAACTATTCAACATTCGTAGGGATCTTACTCAAGTTGTTAAGCCTCTTCTAAGTAAGAGTGCTCTAATACCAAATGTTAGAAATAGGAAATATTGAGGGGGAGGGGGGAGGGGGCTGAATCAGTATTCTACAAACTTTAGGGCAAAATTGGATATATTATAGACAATCTTATAACTTCCATATGAAAGAAAAATAACTATGCTAAATAGTAAAGAAAATCATGCAATAAAGAAACTCATAACACCATTTTTTTTAAATAGAGAGACCCTAGACAAGGGAAAACCCTAGTGGGGATGGTACCCACAAAGTGATGCACTAATCAAAAGTATCTTGTGAAAGATATTGACCCTGTTAGGAGTTTATTACATCTATATAGTGTCTCGGTCCTTGTTAGAGGACTAGGCTTTGTTAGAAGCCTCAACCTTGTTAGGAGTTGTTTCAACCCTATTAGGAGTTGATATGTACAAATACAAAATGCATCCAAGATGAGCCCATTGGGCCACCTAAACATGCAATATACAATGTAGTTCTTTAATATTAAGAGATAGATACAAAAAACCTCTTTACACTACTACTAATATCTTCAATATATATTTTTACCTTTGATTCTCATCACAAAAAATTGGTATTCCTCTGATCATACATTATATTATTCTTCTAAAAATTTTACTTTTTCACATTGCACACTTACACGTCACTTTCCATATTACAATCTTTTATACCTTTACAATTACTACATTACTACCTAGTTGGCCTTCATGCTTTTACACACTTTACAAAATGCATAATTAACTTTTTCCCTCTTAGAGTTAATATCTAGGATTTCATACCTAACTAGTTAAGTAATTATTTTGGTAAACAAAATAATTCCTTAATCCAAAATATCCAATTCTCTATTAAAATTTGTTCTGCATGTATACTGTCATAACTGGTAAACTATCCATAACTTATACATGGACAAACGTTGTCTTAATTACTAATATAATTAATCAACAAATAACATACTGAATAAAGCCTGCTTGTACATCTACCATGTGAGATTCAACTAAGCATTCAACATGAATTGGATTCATCAATAAACATGTGAATTGTCTGAATATTAATAACATTCAATAATTATATCAATGTTTGCCTCTTTACGTTAATTCAAACTGGCAATAAAAACCATTACTACTTATTTTTTTACTCATTCTATAATTTGTAGCTTCCAAAACATAGGGTTTATCATTTTCTAGGATGCTTTTCCTATTTGAGTTCAACTTTTCCAAGAAATTTAGTTTTTAATTCTTTTAAAGAAATAAATTGAGACTTTATTAATTTTCAAGCCTAAAGTGGGATTTTGGATACTTTTCAATGTTCCTTTAATGATATGCAACACTCAAAGAACAAAATGCATTAGCTTTAAAGATTTTTTCGTATATGGGCTCATATATGATTTTTTGATCAAGTTTGCTGGTCTTTACAAAAAGTAGAACTCTTAACCTAATTTTCATCAAGACAACAATTTGGAGGGTTAAGAACCTTCATAACTTGATATGGACAATTTATTAGAGAACATGAGTCATGTGTAAATGGGAAGAATTTATTTATAGAGAAAATGAGTCATATGTAAATGGGAAGCATTTATCTAGACTTTAGAGCTTTGGTAGTTATTCCCTCCTAAGAAGGGTCCTATAAAGAAAACCTTTTTGCTGATTTTTCAACATTCCAATTATATTTAAGACAAACACAATATCGAATAAATCAACAACTTCAACCTATTTCTTGGGTAGGTACATTGAGATATAGGATAATTGCAACATATAACTTCATCCAGGAAACAAATCTCTACACAATTTGTAGTAAAGAAAGTGACACCTCCATAATTGTAGAACAAGCATTGGCACAAAGACATTTGATTACATGTTGACTACCATCACAACACAATTTGAACCATGTGTTTAGAGACCCAACTATGTTGGAATTGATTAGTTACAGTGCCTACAATTCAACAGATATATATATATATATATATATATATATATATATATATATATATATATATATATATATATATATATATATATATATATATATATATATATATATATAATGTTCCAAGTGAGATATGCTTCCAGCCAACATCAATAGCATGTGTGCTAGAGTATGCTTGTTTATTGGATGGAGTTCAAAATAATGTGGATAGAACAAATGCTACAGAGGCCCCAAATCAATAATCCAAGTTTAGTGAGTACACACTACCATAGCCAAATATTTAGGCTACAATTTGGTTCTAACTCAAACACAATGTTGAATCGATAGAAAGTAGAAAGGTGAGGGCTACATGGACTCTATCTAGCCCTGCCACTCAAAGACATGATTGCAATAATTGCCATAGAATAGTATCAACTTGGACATAGATAGATTGTATCTTTTCTCCAATAGTGCACCCTACCATGGGCAAGTGGGGACTAGAATGGGATTGACTTGAGCATCTTTACTAGTTTGACGTGGTGTACCCAATAGAAGAAGAATTTTTACCAGCCCAACTTGAGCACCATGAAGGCTTAACAAATCATGAAGGGAATTCACCTACTTAACTCAATTCTTGGCATCTGTATATATATTTTGACATATTAAAGGATTCTTGTCTTTGTAAATATTAAAGTGTTACTACCTCTTTTGACATTTAGGCTTATAATGGTGTTTTTTTACTATTTATTCTTTACTCATTTTATAATTTGTAGCTTCCACAACATAGGTTTTATCATCTTTGGGATGTTTTCCTATCCGAGTTGGACTTTTCCAAGCAATTAAGTTTTGGATTTTTCCAAAGCAATAAATTGGGTTTTTGGTAACTTCCAAGCCTAAAGTGGGACTTTCTTAATTTTTTTTGTGAATATAAAAATTTGAAGGGTTAAGCACCTTCATAGCTTGATATGGATGATTTATTAGAGAAAATGAGTCATGTGTAAATGGGAAACAATTTCTGTTAACTTTAGAGCTTTGGTAGTTAATCCCTCCTAAGAAGTGTCATATAAAGGAGACCTTTTTGCTGATTTTCCAACAATATTCCCATTGCATTTAAGGCAAATATATGGACTCTTATGTTGTGACAATCGAAATGCAATCAGGGAGTGTCTTCCATGAAAGAGGAAATCAGAGAAGCTATAAAGGCAACCTTAAATATATGGAGTTATAATGTTAAAATATCAACCTGGTCTAAATAGAGGACCTTTTATTTTTGTGGGGATGTTCTAACATTGAGTTGTTTGTGTTCTTGATGATCAATCATTTTTTAGTTCAAACAAGGTCCTCATTTTCCAACTCAGCTAAAATAAATTATCATTATTTAGTCACTTATAAGTTTCCCTAACTTTTACATTTGAACATTTTCCTATTGTGATCCAATAAATTGTAATTGTTAAATAAAATAATTTTTTTCCAACTATAAATTTTCTCATAATATATTTTGAAGTAATTAGGAAATTCTGCTACACCCAATTTATTTTGCATCATAATTTATCATTCATAATTTGCATTGTTTTCTGCATAGGGTGATGTAACAATACTACATCATGTGCCCTGCCCATAATGTGAGGAGAACATTGGTCCTATTCATCCAAGTCCAAAAAGAAGATCTTCTAGGCTGAACAAATGTGAAAAAAAGAACCTATAGTATTGAAAACCCATCCGAAGATGAGGTAGATTCACCATGTGTACATTTACAAAATGTAAAATGGATTTAGAAGGAAAGCATCTAGAAAGAATAGAGATTATATGTACATATAAGAGACAGTTATTGAGTTTTGGAACTCACATGCAAAAGACTCCATAGATAGATATGGAAATGGTTGACTCTCATGAATTTTGATTTTGGAAAGAGTAGACTTTGGTAATTGTTTGTTGTCATGAACTTTGATTTTCAAAGAGTAGATTTCAAAGTTTTAATTTTTTCAGCTAGTTTATCTAAAATCATACTAATGCACTATTTCATTGTACAATTTAATGTGATTTCATATGAAGCGTCTGAAACAAATACTATTGAATAAGTCAAAGTTAAGACAATCTTTCGATAGAAGTTGCTCTTAAATTTAGGTAACTAAGATTGGGTACACACTGATATAAGGTGTTGTAGTCTCCCATAAGTTAAACCACCAATCTTCAAAAGAAAACAAAGCCTTCAAAAATAGAAAACCACAACCCGCGCCACATTTTGAGTTGTGTTGCTTGATTTCTTTCTCTGTTGTTAATTTTTTTTTCCCAATCTTGTTTTTCCTTATGCCACCAAAACTTGCTTTATTTTCTCTACACAAGTATGCTATTTGAAGTGGACAAGTGACCAAGTCTTCTTAGGAATTTTTCTAAATTTCCAAGTTCAAGTCAACTAAATTCTTATTGTAATCAAAATTCATATACTACTCTTTTTGAGTTGATCATAAAATTGTAGTAGAATACGAATATGTTGTACATCAGTTCTTAAATCAGTTTTGTTTTCTATATGAGTAGCACAACTCAACCACATTACATAGAACTCCTTGCAAAATGAGGTCTCCTTAATGTGCCCCATTGTTTCATTTGATGCTTTATAGGGTTATTTATCCTTACTTACTGTGTGACCCATTGCAAACTATCACATTTCGACTACACCAACTTAGTTGGTTCTCTGTTGGTTTTAATTAAAACATAAATTTGAACTAGTATACACCTCTCTACTTCCAATATTTAATTACCACACAATGGTTCTATTTTATTTGTTTTTGAAATATGATTTTATATTTTCAACATTGTCTTTAGCCAAACTTTCTTTTCTGACAGATTTGAAAATTTTAGTTTCAATTCTGTCTTTCTTTTTTCTCTTTTACTAAAATAAGAAATTTGATTTTTTTCATAACTTTATCTCCATAGATTATATTTGGTAATGTGGAGTAGAAAAATTCAATGTTGGGGAAGGAAGACTTGGGAATGAATGAAAACATACTAGTTGTTGAGAATTGTGTCTCAACCTTGCAAGCTTTTTTGAGAAAACTATAGAAAACTTTTAGAAAATTGTAGAATTTGTTTGTGGAAGTTTTCCACATGTTTGTGAGTTGGAAAAAGGTGTATGAGTTGTTAAAAATGTGTCTATTCTCTAGAACAATGTAGAATGGCTATTTTTAGAGTGTAAACAACTCATTATATGACTTTTATGGGGGTATAAACTAGAGGACAAAATTATGGATGAAAATGGTATTCTTGGAGTTACAAATTACAAGTGGGTAACATGAGGCATGTTTTTTTTGCCCATGGTTTTGGCCCATGGTTTTGTCAAACCATAAATGGTTTCCAAGTGGAAAATTACTATAAAAGGAGGGGTTGGGGAGGTGTTTGAATCATCGAGTTCAGTTTGCAAGATTGGGTACTAGAAGGAATATCTCTTTGAGTCTAAGTTTGAGTTCAAGTTGTGGAGATGTACTCCTATAAGAACTTGCCTTTCAAGTGTATTGTAATCTTCTAGATTTAAGAATACATTGTGTGGGTTTTGGAGGGTGGGGTTTTTCTCCTTGAAGATCTCCACAATAGTTATATTGCATTTTGAGATCTCTACAATAGTTTGTTGAATTTACATAATCCTTCCCTCAAAGATTAGTGTTGGAAGTGATTACTCACACCTTAGCTTCCTTACAAGTGGTATCAGAGCCTAGCCAGTTTTGGTTCTATTTGTTGGATACATGGTGTTTGAGCTAATCAAGGTTTGAGTGGGAGCTTGTGTAGAGCTTTTTATTTCTATGTTGCAGGATTGCAAAGATGGCAAGCATATCAAGGAGGATTGATGTAGAGAATTTTTCTGGCACAAAATTTGAGATGTGGAAGATAAATATGGAAGATCTATTTAATGGTTGAGATCTATGGGATGTGATTGATGAGAAGAAGTTGAGGCCCGCAGATCCAACTTTAGCCACATAGTATGATGTGATAGATAGAAAAGCTAAAGGTCTCATCATATTGTGTCTTGTAGAATTGATTCTAATTAATGTACATGAAGAATCTACCACAAAGAAGCTTTGGGAGAAGCTAAGTGAGATCTATCAAGTGAAATCACTTGTTAACAAGATTTTCTTGAGGAAGAAGTTGTATTCTTTGAGAATGGAAGAAGGTGGACAGAATTTTGAGCATCTTGAAAGTTTTTGAAGAAGAAATGTTCCAAATATTTCTATGTTCATTGCCAGACTCATGGGATAGCCTTTTCATGGCCATAGGGAGCTCACTTTAGTCATCTTGAAGATGGAGGACGTTGTTGGTTCTCTAGTTTCTAAAGAGATGAGAAGGAAGGTCTCTCTTAATGCCAAAGAGGATTTGAGTGTTCAAGGAATACCAAAAGAAAGAGGCAAGAATGAGAAGCAACATGGCCATTCTAAGTCCAAGAATAAGGGGAGATCAAAATCTCCTGGTAAGTCCAAGGCGATCTGCTGGAATTGTGGCAAACCTAGATACTTCTAAAAGGACTACACAGAGGAAAAGAAAAAGAAGAAGAAGCAAGATTCTGACTCTAAGTTTGAGAAGGAAGATGGAGATGCTTTCATTATAGCCTTGGCCACTCATGGAAGTGATAATGCATGGTTGATAGACTCAGGTGCATCTTTTCACATGACTTCTAATAGAAATTGGTTTAGTAAATATGAAAAGTTTGATGGTGGTAAGGTGTATTTGGGTGATAACTCAATTCTTGATATTATTGGTCGTGGAAGTATTCATGTGAAAATTTTTGATGGTATAATTAGAAGATTTGATGGTGTCTTGCATATCCTAGAACTAGCAAGGAATTTCTTATCTATTAGTAAACTAATAGATGCAGTTGTGCATGTACAAATTTCTAAAGCATGTGTGAAAATTGTGACAAGTGTTATGGTAAGAGCAAGAGAAAGAAGATAGGGTACATTGTATTAGCTTGATGCATGTACGGTTGTGTGCAATAGTACTTTTGATAAGACTATGAAGAGAACTACTTTGTTGGAGAAGGAGAGGGTTTTATTTCAACACATGGTCATGGTTTTTGGGTACCCAAGGGTGATCTATCTAGTGAATCAAAGTTATCTGTAGAGAAGACTATGTGATGGCACCAGAGTCTTGGCCACATAGGTGATGAGGGTCTACAAACCTTAAAAAATAAAAACCTTGTTGATGGGTTGAATGAATGCTATCTTGAGTTTGATTTTTGTGAGCATTGTATCTATGGTAAACAAAATTGCATTCAGTTTACTCAAGTTGTCATAAGCCCTCATGTATTTTGGATCTAAATCCATTCAGATGTATTTAGTCTAGTTGATGTTCCTTCTATTAGTAGATTAGTTTATTATGTTTCTTTCATTGATGATTTCAGTAGAAGAACACGGGTTTATTTTCTTAGGAGTAAAGTTGAAGTTTTTGGTCGTTCCAAAGAATTTAAAGCAATGGTTGAGTTGCAAACTAGAAAGAAGATAAAGTGTTTGAGAATTGATAATGGTAGTGAATATTGATCCAATGATTTTGACACATTTTTTAAAGATTGTGGTATTAAAAGAGAGAAAAAAACTCTGTATTTTCCACAACAAAATGGAGTTGGAGAAAGAATGAACAAGACCTTGATGGATAAGGCTAGGAGTATCTTGAGTGGAGCTAGACTGGAACAAATTTTTTGGGCTAAAGCTATAGCCATTGCTTTCTACCTAATAAATAGTTCTCCTACATTATCTCTTGTTGATAAGACACTAATGGAAGCATGGTTGGGCCACAAGACTTCACTTAGACATCTAAGAGTTTTTGGTTGTGAGTCATATGCTCATGTGCCAAAGGAGAAGCAGACAAAATTGGACAACAAAGTTGTCAAATATATCTTCATCAGATATCATTGTGGTGTGAAAGGATACAAGCTCTGGGATCCTATTGTACAAAAAGTATTTTATTGGAGAAGTGTTATTTTTAGAGAAACTAAGCCTTCTTCTATTATAGTGCAACTAGAACAAATAAAAGAAAAGAAAGATGTGATTCAACTTCCTACTACACCTGAGAAAGTTGAATTGAGGTCCTTAAAAATACAAGATGTTGAAGAGAGACCTACATATTTTGAATCATCAGAGGAAGAGAAAGAACCTAATCATGAACTTGAACATGAACTTGAATTAGATCTTGTTCGAAGGTCTAGTAGATAGAGGAAAGCACCAGAAAGGTATGGATATTCTCCTGATGATTGGAGGTGTATATTTTATTTGAATACTAATATTTATAAACCAAAATCTATAGAAGAGGCTCTTGGTATGAATGATTTAGAGTCCCAGAAATTGCCATGGAAGAAGAGATGGCAGCTCTTAAGAGGAATGACACATGGGACCTTGTATCATTGCTTGAAGGACATAAGCTTGTTGGTTGTAAATGGGTGTTCACTAAGAAGATGGGTTTAGATGGAAGCATTGAGAAGCATAAAGCACGTTTGGTTGCAAAAGGTTACTCCTAGGTTGCAAGAATTGATTATGGTGAAATTTTTTTCTCTTGTAGCAAAAATGATATCCATTCAATTTTTACTTTCTATTACAACAACTTATCATCTATACATTGAGCAGATGGATGTGAAGACAACTTTCCTTCATGGAGATTTGGTGGAAGAAATTTATATGACATAGCCAGAGCACTTTATGGTGAAAGGTAAAAGTCATTTGGTTTGTAAAGTGAAGAAATCCTTGTATGGTCTAAAACAAAGTCCTAGGATATGGTACCAGAAGTTTGATACATATGTATTGAGTTTGGGATTTGTGCAATCCAAATTTGGTCATTGTATATACTACAAGTCTGATGGTGATTATTTCTTAGTTATTGCCTTATATGTTGATGACATTTTGTTTATTGCTAAAGGAAAAGGTTTGATTGTAGAATTAAAATCTCAACACTCAGCAAAGTTTGAAATGAAAGATCTTCACTCAGCAAGGTATATTCTGGGAATGAGAATTATAAGAGATAGGAAAAACATAAAGCTTTGGCTAAGACAAGATAAGTATGTTGGTACTATTATAAGAAGACTCAATATGCAGGATTCCAGACCATTGAGTGTTCCTATTATTATGGGAACAAAGCTTTCTAGCTCACAGTGTCCTTCATCCCCATTAGAGATGGAAGAGATGAGTCAAGTACTATATTAGAGTGTTGTTGGAAGTTTGATGTATGATATTGTCTGTACAAGACTAGACAGTGCCCAAGCAGTGGGAGTACTTTCTTGTTATATGTCTAATCTAGGAAGAGCACATTGGGATGTAGTAAAAAGAGTTTTTAGATACTTGTAGGGTAGCTCAGAGTACTCTATATGTTTTCATGGAACAAGATATGCGAATTTCTTGGATATTCAAGGCTATGTGTATTTAGACTGGGCTAGTGATGTTGATAGTATAAGATCGACTAGTGCATATGTGTTTACATTATTTAGTGGTACAATTAGCTAGATGAGAAAGTGACAAGTTGTGTTCCTTTGTCCACTACAGAGGCAAGGTATATGGCAGCTACTCATGCTTGCAAGGAAGCTATCTGGCTAAAGAGACTGTGTTCAGATATAGAATTCAAATAGGGTATAGTGACAATTTCTAGTGATAGTCAGAGTGTAATCTGCCTAGCAAAGAACTTGACATTTCATGTCAAGACCAAGAACATTGATGTACAATATCATTTTGTGAGAGATATGGTCGAGGATGGCAAGGTGAAGTTGGAAAAGGTGGAGACTTTGATGAATGTTGCTGATGCATTAACTAAACTCGTGAGCACATAGAAGTTCAGATGGTGTTCAGAGTCTATGGGCCTCTTAGCCCCTAGAAATTAAGTCCATAAAACTTTGGATCCCCTGACTCTTGCAAGGTGTTTGACAAGTGGGAGAATGTTGAGAATTGTTTCTCAACCATGCAAGCATTTTTTGAAAAACTCAAGAATTTTTTAAGAAAATTCTAGAATTTCTTTGTGGAAGTTTTCCACATGTTTATGAGTTGGAAAAAGGTGTATGATTTGTTAAAAATGTGTCTAGTCTCTAGAAAAATATAGACGGGCTATTTTTAGAGTGTAAACAACTCATTGTATGACTTTTATGGGGGTCTAAACTAGAAGACAAAATTATAGATAAAAATGGTATTCTTGGAGTTACAAATTACAAGTGGGTAATATGTGGCATGGTTGTTTTGCCCATGGTTTTGTAAAACTACAAATGGTTTCCAAGTGGCAAATCACTATAAAAGGAGGGCTTGGGGAGGTGTTTGAATCATCAAGTTCAGTTTGCAAGACTAGGTGCTAGAAGGAATATCTCTCTAAGTCTAAGTCAAAGTTGGAGTTGTGGTGATGTGCTCCTATAAGAACTTGCATTGCAAGTGTATTGTAATCTTCTAGATTTGAGAATGCATTGTGCATGTTTTGTAGGGTGGGTTTTTTCTCCTGGAAGGGTTTCCCCATGGTAATCATTGTGTTATGTGTTCATTGTTATTTTGATTATATTGTTATGTATTTTGAGATCTCTACAATAGTTAGTTGACTTTGCATAATTGTTAAAGATTAGTGTAGGAAGCAATTCTGTAAACTTTAGCTTCTTTACACTAGTCTGGTTTGTCAGCCAATATGAAATCACTCTTGAACAATGCATGCGAAAAGTGGCTAATAATAAGGAGATACTGCATCTTCCTCCTTGCTGCGCATATTGTTGTCATGAGATTGAGGGTTACTTTTCAATTGTGCATTAAAAAATTAGAATATCTCCCTCCTCCATTATGGTTGTCAATAAGGTTTACATAAAGAAAGGTTATGTTAAGTGTTTAAATAATCTCGTCACTCCCTTGTTCTCTAATTATTGCCATAAAATTATAAAAAATGCCAATATACAATGTACTCTGCCCCAACCCTAATGACACTTTCAACAGCTCTACTTTTGTGGGCCTATGTCAATGAATTATGCTTTCCATGACCTCTCAATTAAGAAAGGGAGGTGAATAAGAAATCATGATTGGAACCCTCACTATAATGAACATTTTTATTCTAAAGAGAAACATTCTTCTGCCCTTTATTAGAAACCGTAAGCTTCATGATGAGAATTTCTTAGAGTAGGCACCAACATATTTCAAGTATTCTTGTTAGATTTTGAATCCATTGGTCAATTTGTTCTTTATATTTTTCAATTCCCATTATGCGAGATGTTCTCAACTGTGCAATTCAGAGCTGGCAGAAAATGTGGGGAGACAATATCTTGTCGATAATGGAAAATATAATTACATGGAGTTATTAGATACTATTTTTTGATTAAATGTGGATATGGTATATGGGTTTGAATTGACCTACCCTCATATTAGTTAATCTTGTGGTTTTGAATTGACCTGCCCTCATATTAGTTGATATCACTTACAAAATGTATGAATATTGTACATGTCTATGAATCAATGTCATCTATGCAATCCAGTATAGTAGGCTACATAGCCTACTGTAGGGGAGCTACTATACATTTCCATCATAGATATGTATCTATGATTGCAAAATGAAAGGTTAAGTTATCTTACTATTATTATACTTCATATGTTTATATCCACAAACTATATGCTATTCTTGTGAAGGTTACATATCCTGATACAAGGCACCTACTATACATTTCCATCATATAGGATGAGCAAATTTATGCTACCATTTTTACTCTATAAAACATTGGTACACTTTGATGTACCCACTGCACCCAATTAGAAGTCAAAGACTAAAATCAAAGAAGATGACAAGCTTTTCAATAGTAAACAATGAAAGTATGCTGGTCATCCTTCTCTTATGCTTTGGCTCCCTTTTTTCATTTTTTACCACATCATAGGCTGCTAGCTTTGGTACTATTGTGTGTTTATATAGTTGATCAACAATTATTTGCATTAGAGTTAAGGCTTTCCCTTCTTCCCCAACTTTTTTTTGTGACCTTAAACCCCTTCTTTATTTGCACATCATTTAGCTCACCTTTACTATCATGTTGGCTGAGTATGACTATAAATAGACAATGATTTTTATGTGGGATATATTTGTATAAGCTAGATTCAAATTTTATCCAACAACCATAAGTATTTGATGTTACAAGCAAAGCATATATGGTGATTGCATTCAAAGAGTTGCTCATCTTTAGAGTATATTCTCCTCTCTTCATCTCATGGACTACTTGGGCATCAATTACCTCAGAAAAAAAGTTTACATTCAATTTGGAAAATGTTGTACCCATTGCCTTTTATGTCAAAATGGTTTTCTTTACCAATAGCCTTTGCAATAGTTAAATTAGTAGCATAAAGAGAAGGATAATATATAATTGATAAGAACATAAAGATAAAATACAGGTTTTAAAATGCCATTGAGAATGAGAAACATTTCATTTTCTCTCTCCAACAAAAGGGATACAAATACTCAGTATTTTACTGTTAATATAATTTTCTGTCTAATTATATCCATTCTCAAAATTATATTAATGAGTAACTGCAGCTGAAAATTGTTCCACAATTTTTTGCAAATTCCAAATGAATAAAACAAGTGTCATATAATGACTTAGTACTTGCATTATTTTTAATAGTTTTTGGTATAAATCTAATGTTAAAATAATAATTTTATCAATATAAAATATTTGGAAGATAAGGTATTTCATTCTACTATGGTTTCATGCGATCTTTGAGTTTCCTTGTGTGTGGCTTTCTATCTGAGCTTTCCTTCTATGTTTTCCACTTGTCAAACTACATTTATTGTAGGAGTTTTTAGGCTAGTTTATAATGGCACTAGCTAGTGGTGACCCAGTTGTTGATACTGGTGTTCATGTTGTTGCTTTGAAAAGCCATAGTGCCTCCATTAAACAAACATCCTCACAAGTTTGTCTCAAAGGTTTTCCATGAGGTAATCCTGATATTATCCTTCCTTTGCAAGAATTTGATGTTGCTTGTGATTGGTTAGAACAACATACCTTAGTAGGGTATTTTGTGGGTAGGACTCCTCCTAAAGATATGCTCCAAGAATGGGTTAACAAGAGTTGGACTCCTCATGAAGTCCATCTTGACGCTGTGCAAAACCTTACCAAAGGTTTTTTTTAATTTTGCTTTGCCAATACATCACAGGAAGACGTGATTTTTAGAAATGGTCCTTGGTTTCTGTGTTCTTCCCTGCTTGTTTTTCAAAGATGGTCAAGAGATTTCATTGTCTCTAATGAAAAAAAGCTTAGAGTTCCTGTATGGGTAGAGTTCCCAAATTTACCCTTGCCATGTTGGCCTTCTATCGAGTCCATTGTCAATACTCTTGGCAAAGTTATTACAAAGGAACATGAATTTTTTTCAATGCTCATCCTTACAAATGTGTTTGCATTGAGGTTGATCTCTCCAAAGATCTTAAGGACTCTCTAGAGATATAGATTGGTTCCAAAACCTTCTCCCAGAAGGTGCCTTTATTTGAACCTGTCTAACACCTATTATACATGCCAGTTAGTGGGATACAAAATTAGGGATTGTCCTTTTGTTGTGCCTAGGGTTAAACCCCCACCTAAAGAGGCTTTTGTCAAACCAATAGAAGGGAAGCAAAAAGAAGAATGGACTATTTTTGGGCATAAGGTCAATGCTCCCTTGGCTCCTAAATAGTCATATGCAGTGTCATTTTGGTTCCTCCTATCTCAATAGGAGTGCAAACCCCAGCCATTGTAGGGATGCAAGCAATTTTTTTAGAACCAGACCCTTGTGTTTCATAGGTTTCAAACCCTAGTTCACAAGGGATTAAGGCAGCCACCAGGGCTAACACCTCAATTTTGATTTGCACACCTCTTGATACTTCCTCCATAGAGACTCGAAATGTACGACATTCTTGTAGTCCTCCCAGATGTGTTGAGAAGCCAAAGGATAAATGTTAGGCCATCACTCTAGAGGATTTTCCTTTTGGCTTTAACGCAATTTCAACTTTCTTGTAGAATAGTTACTCCTCTCTTGAGGATGAGGAAGATATGGAAGAATTTTCATGAATTTTTTTATCATGGAATGTGCAAGGTCTTACAGACCTCTCCAGAAAGTACTATGTCAAGGATACCCATCATAAACTTGGTAATTTAGATTTTCTCTCTATGCAAGAAGTTAAGATCTCTAGTTTCATGCTTTCCTCTACATGTCATGTCATTTGGCCAGATGGAATTATGTTTTCCTCTTAGCACAATTCTGGTAGAGGAGGTGTAGTTACTCTTCTATCACCTTGTCTTCATTCTACTATTATTTCTCATGGTTTTGACTCCATGCTGAGAATCATTTGGCTTTTGCTTTCTATTAACAATCATTCCTTGGAGTCATTAATTTTTATGCTCTAAATGATGCTGTGGAAAGATCTCAATTGTTGGGTTGGTTGAATGACAACTTGCCTCTAGCTACTTGGGTTATGTGTGGTGACTTCAATATGGTTGAGTTGGCCTCTGAAAAAGATGACATTTTTCCTTTTTGATGGACAGCTAGGGAAAGGGAAGCCTGGTACTACATGCATAATAAATTGGGCCTTTTTTATCCCTATACTAACCACCACCAACATAGTGGGGTTTGGCACACTTGGTCCAACTTTTGAGCTTGCTCTGACCACATTTTAAAATGTCTCAATCGTGCCATGATTACTACACAATTTATTTTCTCCTTTTCTGAGGATTGAGATTTTCTTATTATTCCCTTGCCAAATGTGACATTTTCAGACCACTATCCCATTTATTTTTCTATTTTATGGCACACAGCTATCCATCAAGTTGTCAAGACTCAATTTTTCCTCAACATGTTAGTGCTGATGCATGCTTCCACTATAGCTCATATCCTACATGTCTGGCATTTGGAGACATGTCTGCATTTCTAAACATGGTGGATTCAGTGGTGGAATGATGACATTTCCAAAACCACTCACTTTTTGTGCATCTATGGGTGGTAGTTTTCATTTTTCAAAAGGTGGTCTTATGAATCCACTGCCACTGCTCTCAAGAAAGCTTCTGAGACTTTCACCCTTAACCCTTTTGATGTTGATTTGAAAATTCAACTTGCCAAAATTTACCATGGCAAACAGGTTGTGGATAATTATGTTGCTCAAGGGGCCCAAATCAAAGCTCATCTCCATTGGTTGGAGGTTGACAATAAAGCTTCGAAGGAGTTCTTTCAAGCTCTTCGAGCCCGTCATACCAATTTTGGGATTAAAAAAATCAAAAAAGGAACTTCTATCCTCTCCAATCTCCCTAACATCCTACAAGATTTTGTTCATCACTATGAAAACATGTTTGTTTCATAGGGAAATTCAGTTTCTTGGGAGGAAGCCCTCAAAAAGTGTATTTCTATTACTCCAAACTGCCTAGTAATTTGAGCAATGTGCTTTCTGTGAACAACTTCTTAGCCTCTGAGACCTTAAAGAGACATTTTTTTCCATGGATGATGACAAGTCCCCCGGGTGTGATGGGTTTCCCTATGAATTTTAAAAACACCTCTAGGAGTATATTGGTCCCAATCTGCACAAAGTTTATCTTGATGCCTATCATTCTAAAAGCCTAGGAACTATTATCAACAAAGGAAACATCAAATTCCTACCTAAAGCTGGCGATCCTGAGGATATTTGTAATTGATGGCCCATTACCATTCTTCATGTGTCCTATAAGATTATTGCTAAGGCAATTTCTCTTAAAATTCACCATCTCCTTCCTTTAATTGTGTGGCCCAAGAAAATTGGCTTTATCAAATCCAAGTATATTCTTGACAACATCATTGATATTTAGGAAGGTATGGAGTGGGCTCACAATTCCAATCAGCCATCCATTTTTTTGAAAATAGATTTTACTAAAGCCTATGACTGGATTGAATGACCTTTCATTTTGGCTATGCTTTAGGCTCTTGGTTTCGGTCCCAATTTTCTACAACCTGTGGAGATGCTCTTTGGAGATGCTAATGCTTGCATTACTATCAATAACTCCCAATATGATGCCTTTGGTCTTTTTTGTTCCATCAGACAGGGTTGTCCTTTGGCTCCGACATTATATGTTCTTGATGCTGAAGGGTTTGGCTACTTGCTAGCCCACTTTGTGTCTTTAGGTTTGGTTCGTGGCATTTCTTTACTAGAGTCCTCTTTCGAGTTGGTCAATGATCATTTTGCTGATGATTCTTTTCTCACTATTTTGGAGGATGAAGAAAACATCAATAATGTCTTGAATTTCCTTAACACTTTTTATCAAGCCTCTAGCTCTACTATTCAATGGCATAAAATGCTCTTTTATCACTAGTCATTTTTGCCAGCTCCACCTTGGCTTAACTAGTTTGAATGGGAATGGGTCACACATGGGGAGATTTTTTTCTTTTTAGCCATTCCTTTTTCCTTCCAAGCATCATCAATGGATATGTGGAGCATTGTGCTTGCCAAGATTACAAAGAAGCTAGACTATTGGCTTAGAAAACTACTTTCTCTTGTAGGAAAATTTTAGATTCGCTCTAAAGTTCTTGCAGCTATGCATGTATATTATTCTTCCTATTGGGCTCCTTCAAAAGCCTCCTATCCGAAATTAGAGTGATTTCTCTATGATTTTATTTGGGCTTCTAGTTCCAACCATCATGGATTTCACAGAGTTTCTTGGGGTTTTTGTTGTCTCCCCAAAGAGTCTAGAGGCCTTGGCCTTCTCTCCACACAGAAGGAAGGCCTTGCTCTTTGTGCAAAATGAATTATTCATGCCATCACTAGAGATGAAGCTTGGAAGATTTAGGTTTGACATTGTATTTCCTTTGAGTTTCCTGTTAACAGACCTACATTGAAGGGGATTGGCTTTCAAACCATTCTCATTATGTGAGAACTCATGCACATACAAGGCTCTTTTGTTATCAAGAGCATATGGAAATCTTGGGAAGTTATTAAGCCTTGGATTCATTAGTCTAGTGATGAGTTCTGTGATGGGCTCTCTTTAAAACAGTAGAACATTTGGTGGCCTCCTCTATTTTTCATCCAAGGTATTCCCCTAGCCAAGACTCAAGGTGCTAGTGCTCTACATTTTTTTAATGAGGTATAAAAATTCCTAAAGATCTTTTCTCTAGAGTCTCCATGAGTCTCAGATCTTGGGAAGTTATGCAAGTCCAGTACCATCTTGCCCATTCAGATCGACAGACTTTTGACTTGTTACTTTATATAATTCCAGGACACTTAATTCATAAAGTGGGTATCTAGTCTATTTGACATTGGTGGACTAACTAGAAGTGGTATCCTGCTAGTCCTTTCACTAGCTACAAGCCAAGTTTGGGATATAGATGGCTTTGTCCCTATCTGCCAATGGTGGATACACTCAATCAAAGATGGCATTTGTAATCTTCCCTTTCTCAATAGAGAAAGCGCTTTGACACTATTTGGAATGCCATTATAGAACCCAAGATTGCTCATTTTGCTTGGTTCCTGGCTTTTCAAGGTTGTAATGTCCCCTTCTTGGGACATTTATATATTCTCCCATTTTCATCCGTACAACTTGATAATCTTCCTATCTGATGATTCTTCTCCATAGTTGATTCTATATATATATATTATGTCCTTTCCTTATATCAATAATAATAATATAGTTATATTATATTAATTATATATTTATATTAATAAGTTTTTGATTAATTAATATAACTATATTAATAAGTATATCATATATATTATTTTAATAACTATATATATTATATTATATTATAATACATTACTAATATAGTATTGCTATATTAAACATATCTTTATCATTATTTATTATTTCATTCGTATTACTATTATAATATGACATACATAATATAATTATTATAATATTACTTATAGCATAATATTATTATTTAATATTATTTATTAATATTACTTTATATAAAGTATCTATTATTATTTAAATTACTTGCCAAAATGGGGACATCACAGTCCTCCCCTCTCGAATTTGCTTGTCCTCAAGAAAAATTATTCATACATAACTCCATAGATACAAACTTATTTTTATATAGAAGTTCTAAATTTTTTATGAAATATACATCTTAATGAATGAAAACATGAAGCAAACAAGGTGCAGACAGATGAAGGCACGAAGAAAACACAATGAAGACACATCATACATAACCTTAGTTAGATCCTAAAATTAACAATACACAATGACTATACTTCTTCATTAGGCTTATGAACCCTGCAACCACAAAATAAGCATCAGTACATGCATATAAAAATATATATAGAATTCAAAGAAATTTGAATAATAATAAGTTAATCCAAGCCAATTCCATACTATGTCCAAGAGTGGACTTTGGCCCCCTTGGCCCCGATGGTAGGTTTTAGGCATCCACATGAGGTGGTCTACTTAGTGGATTTCTTGTTTGGCTAGAAAGGTTCTTGTGAAAAGGAGACATTACTATCTTTCCCTTAACTAGCACTACAATAGGGTGTCCTAACCACTCTCCCTTGATTGCAAACTCCATAGGAAAGTTTGTAGGGTGCCCTTGCTATCTCCCCCTTAACTAGTACTGCAATAGGGTATCATAGTAGATCTTTCCCGATTGTAGACTCCATAGGAAAGTTAAATATGGCCTTTCGCTTAACTAGTAGTACAATAAGGTGTCTTAATAGACCTTCCTTAATTGTGGACTCCATAGGAAATTTATATACAACTTTTCCCTTAACTAGTACTACAATAAGGTGTCTTAACAAACCTCCCTTAATTGCAGACTCCATAGGAAAGTTAAATATGGCCTTTCCCTTAACTAGTACTACAATAAGGTGTCTTAACAGACCTCCCTTAATTGCAGACTCCATAGGAAAGTTATATACGGCCTTTCCCTTAACTAGTACTACAATAAGGTGTCTTAACAAACCTCACTTAATTGCAGACCCCGTAGGAAAGTTATATACAGTAGGGTTTCTATATAGTTTTTCCCTTAACTAGTACTACAATAAGGCATCTTATAGACCTTCCTTGATTATAGACTCCATAGGAAAGCTACTTGAAATTCCTAAATCATTTCTCAAATAATCAATTTTACACCTTTATGATTACATTAATTAAGAAAACTTACAATTTCATATTTTAACTATGGTTGAACTTCCTCGAAGCTCCATGTTCTTCCCTCCTTGCTTCAGTATTCTCTTCCACATATTTACCTTCTAATTTTATGTGCTCCTTGTTGGGACTAAAAATTGCGTGGTCGATTTTGAGAACCATTGAAAAAATCAAGCCCTTAAATGCTTTTAAATGAGATTGTACTTGGTTGTCAGTCCGAGGCCTAAGAGGTGTTTAATGTTTCTAACACCTTTCATTTAGTGCATCTATGTGTTCTATGACGTTAAACTGACATTTTGAACCATTTTGTGAAGTCCCATTTTGAGCTAGTGTCAAAATTTGCAATCCTGCCCAAGTGTGAAATAGCGACCAGTGGCCCAGTTTGCATTTGAATATCTCACACCCAGGAATGTGTCATGACCCACCACTTTGAGGATGTTTAGTGTCCATAAGAGAGAACCTATGTTTCAGTTTTCATGTCATTTTGAATCTGTTTGACTAGGTTTTGAACCCCTCAAAGTTGGTCATTTACTGTTTTGTACATTTGTGTAGTTGTTCACAATTTTGGGAAGCCCTGTTCGACCAATCATATCTTTGACCCAGTTGACCCAAATGAAGAAATTATTTTTGCATTATTTTCTAGGGGTCAGACACTTCATATGTTCCAATTTTGAGATCATGAAGAATCCATTTGATCAGTTTGCTAACATGATCAAAAACCCAGTTTATATTATTTTGTTACGGCTAAGGTATCCTAATTGATCCGTAGCCCTGTTTGGAACATTATAACTTTGATCCTATGATTGGCTTGCCTAAATGAATTGTACCATTGTGTAGTGTCCTAAAAATCCTTGAAGTATGCCAGTTCTCAAGTCATTATGAAACCATTTGCATATTTTCATATGTCCGTACATTTGCCAAAAAATTACTTTTTGACACATTTCTCAGTCAAAATTTCCAAGTGCTTGTTTTCAAAAATTCGCCAAATGTGCCCTGTGATTTGTCATGAGCCCAAAACATGGAATTATATTCTCTTCATGGAAAAGAACTTATATCCTAGTTTTCAGAACCCCAAGTGATCAATAACTCAGTTTATAATGCCGAACCCAAGCCCAGTTTATGTTTTTTAACATTGTTTGCCTATAGGGTAATTGAAGTATGGATGTTCGGAAATTAAAATCTCTTGACTGGGAATTCATCATGGGCTAAAAATTTTCAGTGTGATAGAGTTTGCAGGATTGAACACTCATGTCGATTTGCGTGGCTTGGTTACTTGATTGAATCAATTTTTAAGGCCAGCTGGTAGGCCTCCGGACACAAATTCACAGTTTGCAGGCAAGAAGTGAAATAAGTTTTTAATGATGAATTAGTGCTCAAAATTAATTCTAGGTTTTCAAAATTGGAGAAGTAGCTGGCAAGTCACTCTAAAAGCAAAGCTTTCAAACCTTAAAAAGTGAAAATGTCTACCTACTCATTGAATAACAAAGGAGATTCATAGTAGCAGAATTTTGGATTTGAGCATAGGATGAAAGAAGGAAAATCATAACAGCAAAAAATTGCAAATGAAACAAGAGATGAGGCAGAATATGCTAAAGTACAGCTCTATTAAAGGGCAGAGGAATCGATGATGAAAAGAATGAGGAGGTGGTGTCTACAAAAACATTATCAAATAAATAAAATATCAAATCCATCCTCTATTTGGAGTCCGCCCAATCAATTTATTTTGATTTATGTGGGTCCAATTAAAATATTTTAACAAGAAGTTAGAGGGGAGAAATAAAGTGTGAATACTTTATATTAAAACATTGCATTAAACATAAAAAGCGTAGCAAATAAAGAAGGCATTTGTTTTAAATGACAAAAGTTGCCATTTTAAAAGAGCTCCATAGGCAAAATGAGATAGAGCACGTGAATGACTGGGAAGTCCATGTTTTTAGTGCAGGGGGCATCCAACAGCAGATATAAACAGGGAAGCAAGCAGATAGAAGAGGGTAGAGAGAGCCCACATTTTAAGCACAAGCTGCAGATATAAAAAATGTCATGCAATGAATAAAAACACCCACATTGAATAGGAACTCCCACGCTAGAAATGGGATCAGCCCACGCAATAGAAAATCCAGCACTGAGAATGGCTAAGGCATTAAGAGCATGAGAGACCCCATGCATAGAAGCAGCAAGGACAGTGTGTAGAAAGCTGCCCACATCCAGGAGACACCCCATGAGCATAAAGACTCAACACGTTGCAACATGGGAGCCACAACAAACAGGAGCAGACAATGCTAAAGAAAGGGAAGCTCATAAAATGATGATAGTTATTGAAAGAGATTCACGCCAAAATAGCAGATAGGAAGTTGGCCAACGTGATTAGAGGAAAATAAGTAGCAAAACGCTAAAAGAAAGAAGACGCCTGTAGTGAATGAGCAAGAAAAGCCGACAATGAAAAAAGACCACGTGTAGAGGAAAGCACAGGAAAACGATTCAGATGTTTTATCCCACATGCCCCGTGGGTGAATCTTGATGTGTTTAAATACAAATCAACACATTAGTCAATGTGAATTTGAGTGAGAGCTCTTGGAAAGGCTGCAGTTTGTAAGTGGGACACATGAAGTCGACCTGCGTGATGTCAGCGCAAGACGAGTAGCAAAATTTTAATCAAAGATGCCAGTTCGCTGATGTGGCGAAGAAGCTCAAATGACGACTCATGGATTGATCCGACGGCGTGTGCATCCCCGTAAAAAGAGTTGCGCTGAGGTTAAAAAATGTGAGGATGTGCCTGGGCGCCATGTGGCATGGTGGGTCCGAGGAATGATGATGTGGTGAGAATGAGCAGATCAAGACGGAGGCACAGGATTTTGCCATGTGGCGAGATCCGACGGTCCGCGCATCCCCACAATATGAAGTTGTAAGAATTTAAGTAATGCGAGGAAGTGCATTCTCGACACATGGCACTGGGTCCCTGTGGCGTTGACGTGGTGTCAGAGAGTAGTGGTTGGCCAATCAGAGGCCGCCACATGGCAGAAAGGCTTGGTCAATAGAGGTTTGACCTCGGATTGGAAAGAGAAGGAAAATATATAATATTTAAAAAGATAAATTTTTAATATATTTTCTTCAAAAAATGCACGTGATTGAGTTTTATTTCAAAAGGATGCATTTTATAAAGTTTGGACATTAGATTTTTAAATTTTTGAAATAAATTTAAAAAAATCAAATGTGAAGACCATGTTTTTTATACCAGAGGGGTCATTTTTAAAATGATTTTCAGTGGGTTTCCGATAAGCTAGATATGCACTCCAATATACCATCGGAATCAAGAAAAGACGAACTATCCGATTCTGGAGTCAGTTTTTGCATAGGTAGTAGCTGGTTCAAACTATAGGGGGTTTTCTTTCAGGTACCTGAATTGCAACCGTTTTCAAATCAGGAAGTTCAGACTTGATTTTTTGTCAAGGTAATGAGTTGAATATTAGTAAAAGGCAATGGAAATTCAGTTAGGGTCAAATTGGTTCAGATGTACTCAATAAAAACTCATTTTCACTGGCTTTTTCATGGGGTAATTAGATATTTTGGTGACCCAAAAAGGTTTCATCATTTCAACGGAGATATTTCTCAAATCAGTTATAGTAATGACAAAGCAAAAATCAGATCAGAGGGAGATGGAAGAAAGAGGTTGATCAGTTGCCAAGGGAAGGAATTCTGAAGGGACACATGTCGGCTGTATAATGAATTCGAGATTTTGTTCTTTGATATATTTATTCTTTCTTCTTCTCTGAAGGGAGGTTGTTGGTTGGTTTTCTTTTTTCCAATTCTTGGAGCTCTGCTCAGGCTATGAAAGCCACACACCCAACATTCTGTATGAATAGCATTGATATTTCACAGATAGTTCTATTTTCTTTGTGTAGTTTTGCATTTTATGTCATGCATTCTAATGTATCATGTTTCAAGGGAATAAATATAAGTGCAGAATCATTTGAAATTTAATTATAATTCTGTCTCCTTTCCTCTCTAAATGTGTAATTTTATATGTTCAAGAACAAAGAGCTTGAACTTATTTACAATTTCCCGGTTGTATGTTTGAAGTTTACTTGCCTTTGACTCAAGGAGTCATATAATTGCTTGCAATCTCAAGCAGGGTTTCAGATTCATTTGAGGGGGATGATTCAAAGTATGAGATTATACTGAACACAGTTATTTGATTCATAAGGTGAATAGATCGAACAAGAATGTCTCAATGTATGCTTATATGTTGAATGATGTTCTAGGATGTATGATTCTGATGTGACTCTATTGCCTAATGAATAAGGCATTGATCATTTGTAGGATCATCAATTTTTTGCTGCATATTAGACATGTTGTCTTTTCTCAATATAAATCAATCTTTTTCCCTTCATGTTGAAGTGGACATAAAAGTGTAAACCCTCACTTAGTTTATGAATAATATAGTTTTACACCTAGCTATTGTAGAATCTGTGTTGTTTCATAAGCCATTAGGAGATATTAGGGGTTTCATCTGCTATCATAATAGATTCAGTGTATGCTTTGACAACTGGTACCATATAAGGAATCTATAGGTCCACCCACCTAGGTTTTGTAGAGCCTGAAGAAGAAGAAGGGTCATGCCTTATAGTTGGCCTGGTGTCTGAATGGATGTGTTGATAATGGGAGTTAGCTACCCCTAGATGCATATTGTTCTCATTAGGGTAATTGGAAACGGGTAACGTTTTCAAACACCAACACTCCTTATCTTTGGATCTATTTTTATGCTTTAGTTGGCTTCAATCTATTCCTTTTTTCAGTGGATTCATTTATGCTTTTCAATATATATATTTGCTGACTGGTTCTTATACTTGTCATATTAATGGTAGTATGCTCAACATTCCACTTGACAATATTCTTATTCCATTTTCAAACTAGTGGAATTGGATAATGGATATATTCACTTTTGAATATTTATTTTCATATCTCCTTTTTCATGGCAAGGACATAGCTCCTCCACCAATTGCGATCAAATTCTTGTGCAATCAATATATACTAACTGTCTGATATATCATTGATTCTATATTCCATAACTGATATCGTGGCTTTAACTGTTATCACGTCTTGTCTTCTCCACTCACGTATGATTTCCACCGATATTATAAGTTCTTAAGGTTTTTTCGTGTAATGAACCTTCATGAGCTGGAGGTTGATTTTGCTTCGGTATCCTCCCAAGACATGCCCAGGTAGCAGCAATGAAAAAAGTAATTCCTTCCTTACCATCTTCTTCTTTTTCTCCATATCTTTTCCATCCTATTCTCTCCTCCATACATTTCCATTAGTGAGTTTGGGATATAGTAATTTGGCAATAGCTTTATGGTCCACGGTCTTCCAATTTATATTTATCACTTAACAGATTTATCTTTGAAATATTTGTGATACCTATTCATTATTACTCTTGGTTTCACTTCTCTATTAAGAATTACATTCTCCCATAGTTCTTGATACTAGCTATTCATCAGTTCTAAATGACTGTTATTCATACGGCTAATGTCAATAGCAGATGCATCATTTTCCACTTTCTCACTATCTTTTCTATTGAGTATTCCCTTCCAATCTTGACTGTGGATGTTAGCAATGTTTGTGCCCCTCGTGAGAAATGAATGCAGATAAGCTTTGTTGTTTGTATCAGTGCACCTTGTGCTTACATTATTTTTTGTAACTCTAGTAGGTTTAACAGGGACATCAAAGGAAGTGTCAGAGCATCATAGATCAACTAGTCATGAAAAGGATGTTCAGAAGCAACATTGTGAGACATGCACACAAAACAAAGGAGACATAAGGGCATCCCCATCATTTTCTGATTGAGTGGCGTAATGCAGAGCTATTTTGCCATCAAAATCATGACTTCTAAGGGATGTGGGCTCAACGGTCACTTCAGGCTTTCAATGTGGATTTAATGATGGGTGTATGAAAGGAAATTTGAGTATAGAAATGGTGCTTTTGGTTTCTAGAAAGCCTCTAAGTGGTGGCATTGTAATATAAAAAATCTTTTCTAAATACCAATGACAATGCAGTCAGATCGCAAGCTCTAGAGTTTATTTATTTCCATATGATTGATTTGCATAAGCTATTCTTCACAGGTTGGCAAGAGTTCTGCTCTGATACCATTTGTAATGTTCCCTTTTTGGGACATTTATATATTTTCCCATTTTCATGTGTACAACTTGATAATCTTCCTATTTGATGATTCTTCTCCATAGTTGATTCAATATATATATATATATATATATATAATTTTATTATAAGAGTCGCGTCCTTTCCTTATATCAATAATAATAATATAGTTATATTATATTAATAAGTTTTTTATTAATTAATGTAACTATATTAATAAGTATATCATATATATTATTTTAATAACTACATATATTATATTATATAATAACACTTTACTAATATAGTATTGCTATATTAAACATATCTTTATCATTATTTATTATTTCATTCGTATTACTATTATAATATGACATACATAATATAATTATTATAATATTACTTATAGCATAATATAATTATTTAATATTATTTATTAATATTATGTTATATAAAGTATCTATTATTATTTAAATTACTTGCCAAAATGGGGACATCACAAAGGTCTTCCCGTCGAGCTTCAGCTTAAGCATATTGGTGTTCTGGACCCTCAATGTCTATTTTGTGGCCAACTAGAGTCTTTCCTGCATATTTTCTGGTTCTGTAGACATGCTCAAAATTATTGGCACTAGATTTGCGATATTTTAAAACCATTTTGGCCTGAACCCTTTTCTTGGCATATGGTTATTTTGGGTGATTCCCCCAGGATCGCTAGAAAATTTACCCAGATCTAGCATACCTTCAGGATGGAGATTTTGTTCACTCTGTGGAAAGATAGAAATGTTGTTCTTTTCAGTCACTATTTTCTTGATATAAATATTGCTATGTACACTAAAGCGTGCATTTGTAATAATGTAATGATGCAGATACAAGTGCAAGAAAATAAGGTGGTGTTGGAGGTGGCCCACTTTCAAGAGATTCTCAATCACTAGGGTAATGCCCCTTGTACTATTGCTAGAGTACCTCTAGATGTCTCAGTTGATACCACACCACCCAGAGGCCACCACTAAGGGCATAGTTCTTCAGGCCACCACTCACACATACTGTGTTTGCAGGCTTCCTACCACCACTCTCTCAGTAGTGGCAATGGTGGTTGGCAGCATCACTCAGTTTTCCCACCCTGTGGTGGTATAGGATCATCCCCAACTCCTCCTCCTAATCCTCAGCGTGTGGTTTCTAGAAAGTGGTCCTTTTGCTTGGAATTGGCCATCTCACCTCTATGGCCTGACACAAAGGATGTTGACCAGGCCCCCGATGATGTTGCTAACAGTTAAACTATTCCCAGCCTACCTACCAAACACAAGGATTATTGGGGATTTCATGATTATGATGAACCACCCCCATCAGGCGGCACTGCTTTAGCTGCCTGAGGGTTGATTCTTATATGGTTTTTTAAATGAATAGTTATTGATTCCGACCTAGACCATGTGAACTCTTGTAAGGTGATCTTGTATCCCCCGACCCTTTACGGTGAATTGTAATCTTAGTATATTATTTATTAATAGAAAATGACTATTCATCAAAAAATATATAATATTTTAATCAAAATAAATCTTATATAGTTAAATTCTATTCATTTATATTATATATACTATTATAAATAAATTATAATATAAATATAATAATATATAATAGTATTTCTTTAAATATTATATAATATAACTATTGATAATATTTTTAAAAATATTTTATTGTTAAAAATAGAATATTGAAAGTATAAACATCTAAACTAACTTACTAGCAAATAAAAATATTTAACTTTAATCTTGCATATATAAGACTCAAAATGATTCACCCAATCAAATCATCAAAAAATATTTAATAGCAATTTCCACAGATGAATCCATGTAGGAATCTTTATTAATGACTTGTTTCCCTGGCCATGAATAAATTCGAGCCATAGGAGGTCAGTTTCAACTATAAAATATGTAATTTCTATTCCAAAGGGACGAATCATAGAAACAATGGAAATAATACCTAGGGATCAATCTGCAACTGCTGCTAATTTCCACTCTGCAATCCTTTCACAATCCAAAAATTTTTTTTTTGAACAATTTCTCACTCATGTTATCGGTTAATTCTATTGGATCCCGTGGCTTCCAGCCTAGCATTTTTTAATCTCCCTTGTGTTAGTTTTAGGTAGCTTGGACAGTTGTTCATCCATGTGTGATTAATTGTCAAATAATTGTTAGAGTTATGAAAAATATTTGTTAAGTAATTGAATCCTTCTAGAAGCCACTAGTGACCTATTGGTTAGGTTGATTTAATCGAGAAGCAACTAGAAACTTCTTGGTTGAGTTGTCTCGATCAAGAAGCAACTAGAAACCTCTTGGTTAAGTAGTATAAAAGGGGGTCAAGGGAGGCATTTGGAGAACATAATAGAACAAAGAACAACAAGAGTTGTAGAAGCATTTGTAGTGTTAGCAAATGAGTTTGTAGTGATAGAAAATAGTCTTGAAGTGTTAGCAAGGGCACAATGATAGCGTTAGGGATAGCAGTGGGGAATATCCACAGGAGAAATTAGGAGGTTGTTTGAATTCTACTAGTGAGAGGCAAGGAATTTTGTATCCCTTGATTTGGTAAATTTAATCTATTTTCCATCTGCAGAACTAGTTTTCCCTCAGGGGATTTTCTAGGGACAATTTGTCCAAAAATATTGTGTTCTCTGTGTTCTGAATTTATTTCCATATTTTATTGGTGAAGTTGTAGTTCTGTTAGTTTTTGATATTAGCTAGGAATTTATTTTCAGCAATTTAATAATCATTTATGATAGGAGATCAATAATCAATGATTGCAATAGTGTTAATTTTCACATGGTATCAAAGAAGTGTTGAAGGTAGAAGATTTTTGCTCTAGGAAAGAAATTAAGGGTTTATATAACCTAGTGTGATCTCTTAAAAATTATTTCTTTAATCGCTTGAGATGGCTTCAGCTAGTTTGAGAGATCATGACAGATTGGATGGTGCCTCAAATTTTGGTGTCTGGAAGGCTCGAATTTCTTTATTGTTGGAAGAGAATGGTATCAAAGATTATGCTACCACTGGTATAGTTGTATCGACAGATGTTGTACAACTTGCAACATATAAGAAGGATAATGCCAAGGTGAGGAGGATTATCCTTAATGGTGTCAAGGATCATATTGTTCCACATATCGTAGAGCTAGATACAGTGAAGAAGATGTGGGATGCCATTTTGAATCTATGCCAAAATGCTACCACCAACAAGAAGTTGATTCTCAGAGAGAAGATAAAGAATACCTGGATGAACCAGGGAGAAGATGTTACAAGTTACCATACCAGACTTAGACTTGTCAGGGACAAGTTAGCAGTTGTTGGAGATAGTCCTAGTGATGATGAGCTAGTGAGAATAGCCCTAAATGGGTTTACTAAAGAATTGAGTGTCTTTGTTCAAGTTTTCAATGGACAAGATACCTTATCGAGTTGGGATTGACTATTGGCTGATTTTACTCAAGAGGAGTTTAGACTAAGTCTTATCAACGAGGCCAACAAGAGTCAAAAAAGTGAAGTGGAATAGGAGAATGTTGCCATAGTAGGGAAAGGGAAAGTAAAGAAGGGATCTAGCAAATGATCTAACTCAGAAAGTTAGATGAAGAAGAATGACCTTTCTAAGGTCAAGTGCTTTGGATGTCACGAGTATTGTCACTATGTTAGTGATTTCCTAGGTGGAAGCTTTAGCAAGTGTAGATGAACTCTCTACTAGAATGGAAGATGAGTTTTCACTAATAGCTTGTATGGTGAGCTCAACCTCATAGAGTATCTAGTATATAGATAGTGGGGTGTCATTTCATATGACAGGAGTTAGAGAGTACTTCTCTAGTTATAATGAGGAGAACGCCAATATCCAAATTTCTATGGGAAACTTGTTCAAACTCAACCCAGTTGGAAAAGAGACTATTCAGTTTCAGAGGGAGAATGGAAAGATAATTCAAGTTCAAGATGTGTTGCATGTGCCAAGATTAGGTATGAATTTGATTTCCATATTTGTTCTTCAGGATAGTGGGTATAATGTACTCTTTAGAGGGACATATGTGTTGATTAAGCACAAGGATTGGAAATCACCCATAACTATTGGAGTTAGGAGTGGTCAGCTTTACAGGTTGCAGTTCAACACTCCTAAGGCACTCATGAGTAGCTCTAATCATAGATATCTTTTAGAGATATGGCATAGGAGGATTGGCCATATTCATCATGGAGCACTCAAATTGCTTCATGAGATGGGGACAGGTGTTCCAGAGGAGAACACAGAGCATGATGATGTATGTAAAGGATGCGTGTTAGGGAAGTTTGTGAAAGAATCTTTTCCAAGGAGTGACACCAGATCTAAAGGTGTTCTTGATCTAGTACATTTAGATGTTTGTGGACCGATGTCAACAAAGTCTATCAGAGGATATGAGTACTATATTAATTTTATCGATGATTTCTCTAGAAAGACCTGGATATACTTCTTGAAGACCAAGGATGGGGTTTTCAGTCATTCCAAGTGTTCAAGGCTCTAGTGGAGAATTCGACAAGAAAGAAGATAAAGGTTCTTTAGTTAGATAATGGAGGCAAGTACAAAGGAAATAACTTTTAGGATTTCTGTACTAGGGAAGGAATCAAGAGAGAGTGGACTATTCCTTACAATCTATAGTAGAATGGAGTTCCTAAGAGGAAGAATCATTCTATATCAAAGGCAACAAGATCTATGCTACATGACCAAGATATGGCTCACTAATTATGAGCAGAAGCATGTAGTACAATAGTCTACATTTAGTATAGGGTTACATATAAGGTGCTAGGGAGGATGACACTAGAGGAAGCTTTCATAGGTAAGAAGCCTAATGTTAGCCATTTCAGACTATTTGGGAGTTTAGCATATTGTCATATTTCAGGTGATAGATGTACCAAGTTAGATCAAACTGCAAAGAAAGGGTACTTTGTTGGGTACAGTGAGACCTCAACAAAATATAGGACTTTTATCCCCAGGACTAGAAGAATTATTTTTAGACATGACATCAAGTTCATGGAGGACAAGGCATTTAGAAGGGCCAAAAATTTGCTAGCAGATGATCAGAATGAGCAGCTAGCAAAAGCTCTAAGGCCTAGTCAAGGGTAGTAGAGCATAAATATAGTTACCAGTACAAGTGTAGGCTCAAGTGGTGAAGTTTCACATAGCATGAAGCAAAAAATGCAATAGAAAATGCATCTAGAAGACTTAGAGGTTGTTATTTCATCCTCTACAATTGGTGTTAGGAACTGTGAGGCACACATGCATTATGTCTGGCTAAGTTGCAGTCAAATACATCAAACTTCCAACCATACTCTTGTATAGTGTTGGATTCACACTTTTTTTGCAATCTTCCTTGCTCAACTCTAGACCTACTACTATTGTTGTTAAGGCTATCTTACTGTTCTACATTTTTAATCTCTCCAAGATCTGCCTTGCATATTTTTCTTGAGAGATGAAGATGCCATCATGCATTTATTTTACTTCTATGCCTAGAAAGTAGTTCAAGAGGCCTAGGTCTATCATTTCAAATTCATTCTTCATGGCCTCTTTGAACTCACCAATTAGGAAATTATCATTTCCAGTGAAGATTAAGTCATCAACATACAATACAACAATCAACACATTTCCATTTGCTGCCTTGATGTATAGTGTGGGTTCACCATCATTTTTGCTAAAGTCATTACTCATCAAATATGAGTTAATACTATTGTACCATGCTCATGGAGCTTGGTTGAGCCCATAAAGATCTCCCTTCAATCTATAAACTTTATGTTCTTCACCTATAGCCTCATAAATAGGTGGCTACTCCACATAAACTTCTTCCTTCAATACACCATTCAAGAAGATAGACTTTACATCCATTTGATATTTTTCATTTGTGTTCGGCTACAATTTCTATGATAGAACACATGATTTCTGTTCTTGCAACTAGGGCATATGTCTCATCATAATCTCTAGCATACTGCTACTTGTACCCATTGACCACTAATCATGCCTTATGCCTATCTATTTTTCCTTCAACATTGCACTTGGTCGTGTAAATAGCTCACATGTCTCATTTCTTTCAATAGCATCTATTTTCTCATCCATGACATTACACTATTTCTCTTCATTTAGGATTTCTTCAAAATAAATTGGATCACTATGAGAAAATAATGCAAAATTTACACTCTCATCATAATCTTGATCATACCTTTCATCTTGGTATATCTCCCTTAGACTCTTAGTCTTTCTTGACAATAGGGAGGTGAAAGTGGGATCTAAATTCTTAGTATTACTGCTACTACTATTTTGCATACTAGCTTGGGGGTGTCTTGATGTTCTTGGAGCTGTTGCTTGGCATGTTAAGGGCTACTTCCTTTTTCCCTTTTTCTGCAATCCATGTTAGCTACTCCATCTTCTTGCTGATCACCAATGTCATCTTCTTCCTCTTCAATAGTAGGCACTTTACTTGAAGTTCTTGAGGATTCATCTAATGAGCCATCCCATGATTGATTTTCAAGAAATTCCACATCTCTTGAAATGATGATCTTCTTGGCGATTTGATCATATAGCCTATAGGCTTTTGATTCTAAGTTGTACCCTATGAAGATGCACTTCACACCTTTATCTTTCTAGCTTTTACATTTTTTCCTTAGGCACATGTGCATATGCTACACATCCAAACACTCTCAAGTGTTCAATTATCCATCTATTCCATGACCAAGCCTGAAGAGGTATCTTGTCACAAACTAATTTTTTAAGACATCTATTAATCAAATATATTGTTGTTGCTACAGCTTCTCCCCAATATTCAGTTGGGAGCCCTTTTTATTCCATCATGCTTCTAGCCATTTCAACAATGATCCTATTCTTCCTCTTAGCCACTCTATTTTGCTATGAAGTATAACTAGTTGTAAGCTCTTTCTTTATACCATTCTACCTAGAAAAATTTACAAATATATTGGAGGTATACTACCCTCCTCTATCTGATCTAAGGACCTTAACATAGTGTCCACATTCTTTTTTTAGCTAGAGCTTTAAATTCAACAAATTTGTCAAATGCTTCAGATTTGTTCTTCAAAAAATACACCCATGTCCTATGATTTAAATCATCTATGACTGTCATAAGATAAGTACTTTCCACAATAGAAGTAGTTTGCATAGAGCCTACCAAGTCAGAATGTACCAATTCTAATGGTGCTCTAGCCCTTCTAGAATTTCCAAAATTAAAGGGAAGCCTCTATTTCTTACCCAAAATACAAGTCTCACACTTGTCATAGGAATCTACTATGCTTGGTAAACCATCTACCATTCTTTTCTTGGACAACAAATTTAAACCAACAAAGCAATTATTTCCACACTTGAGATGCCAAAGCTTGGAAGGGTCTTCAATCATGCTCCTAAGAGCTTATTGCTAATGTACTATTGTACATGCATGCTTGGGAGGTGAAACACTGAATTGAGAAGAGAAACATGTCTCTATCTTCAATTGGAAAACATTCGGTTCTTTGTCATTTGGACTACTACAAGTAATCTATTACTCTCATCCTTCTCATGAATGGTACACTTGTCATTTTCCATTAGCACCTTGTACCCATTTTGAATGAGTTGTCTAACATTCATCAAATTGTGCTTCATATCGGGGGAAAAATACACATTTTGAATCTCCTTCTTCTCACCTTGCTTGGTGCAGACCATGATAGATCCTTTTCCCACTCTAGGAATGGTTCCATTATTTCCCATCTTAATTTCAGACTTGTCTTATCAATGAAAGAGAATAAAATTTCATTACCACTCATGTGGTTGCTACATTTTTTGTCTAGGTACCATATGTCATGGTTGGATTCTTCACCAATATTACACATGATGAAAGCTATGGGATTATTTGCATTTCCCATGTTCACATTAGCCACATTAGCATTATGCTTTGACTGATCACTCTGTTTCTTCCAGCAGTCACTTGCATAATGCCCATACTTATGATAGTAGTAGCATTCAGCATTGCTCTTGTTAGAGTTGTAATTCCTCTTACCTCCTCTAGAGCTATTTTGAGAGGTGTTTGCTCCCTCTTAGTTTCTTGTTCATCCTAATCTTTTTGCACTAGCATTCCTTTGACCATTCTTTCCATGACCTCTACTTCTTGAGCCTCTACTGGAGCCATTTCTTCCTCTCCCCTACCTCTTGAATTCTCTTGATCCTTGAAAAAATGCTCTTGGGAAGTTGGTGCTGATCTATTTATTCGGTGCTCATGGGTTTGAAGAGTTCCCATCAACTCATCCATGGTCAATGTGGTGAGGTCATTTTCTTCCTCAATGGTCATGACTAGATTGTCATATTTCTGAGGTAAACTCCTCAGTATCTTCTCTATGATTCTCTACTCTACATAATCTTCTCCATTTACTTTGAGTTAATTTATCAAAGTGGAGATTCATGAGCTGAAATCTACAATAGGTTCATTGTCCCTCATCTAAACGTTCTCAAACTTCCTTCTAATCACTTGTAGCTTTACTACTCTGACCTTATCAATCGCCTTGAAATTCATCTCAAGGATATCCCATGCTTCCTTCACATAATTTGCTACTGCAATCTTGGGAAAAATTGTCTTTGTCATTATTGCCTCAATCAGACTTAATGCCTTTGCATCCTTTCTCCTTGACTCTTTCAATTGAGTCTTTTGTGGGTTTGTGAGGGTAACATATAGTGCTAGGACTGTAAAATCATTGAATCCATTGATCACAAACCCCCTCAAATCATTAGCTACCATTATGGTTTTCATCTTCTTTGCCCATGTATCATAATTCTATCCATTAATTCAAACTTTAAACTTACAACTCTAATGGTTGCATACAACAATGCTTGGAGCAATCACTACTTTATAGGTTGAGTCAAAATAAACTTATAGAATAACAAGAAGAAAAACATACAACTGCAAACATGAAACTAACTTCCTTCTATCCTCTAAACTCTAACTTGATCTACTAATCGACTTCCTTCTTTGCTCTATGCTCTTGCACTTATCTGCTCTTCTCTCTCCAACTCTTCTACTCTTCTACAACTCATCGAATGAAAAAATTACATTCCTTTTTGTCTCTTGGTAGAGATGTTTTCCCTCCTATTTCAAAATTTGAACTCACCTACCTTCATTCAATATTTTTAACTATTTTGTAGGTCGTCAATGTGGTAGGTGAGCATTTGGCTCTAGGGACAAATGACTAACTGCATTAAATTTTTGACACCTAATGCATTACGAATTCATCTTTTGCAATGCAACTTGTAATAGTTAGATTTGCAAAAATTATTTTTCTTGAGCCAACTTGAAAAATATTACACAAGTTGGTTGGGATGTACATTTTTGACAAAAATTCTCATTGCGACAAATTTACACTACAAAATGTCACTTTCTCCTTTCTGTCAATGGTGATGATTTCTTCAATGTTTTCACTTTTAGAGAGCTTTTTGACCTCAACTAAAATCTAGTTGAAAAAGAAAGAATCTCAATGTTTTCCACACTAGGTTCTGCACAAGTCAAATGAATATATAGATTGTGGCATTTTTAGACCAAAAGTATCGTGCTAAAATCAAATTCATATAGCCGGCGATTCAACTAACAAGTTTTCCACAAGTTGTCTGATTCACTGATATGTAAAAATTATAATGTTTATTATATAATTGTTTACCTATATCCTTTGTGAAATCTATTCATATTTGACTGTGTCTATCCAATATGGTCCCTTCCATGGTATGCACCAATACAATCTTATGTTTACTCTAATTTTATTTTATAGGTAAAAGTCTGAAATAAGATATGTATATCAATAGAGATTTGGCAATATACTCTTGTAACCCACTTGGATAAAAAAACTAAAAATGCAGCTCTGCTATATTTTTTTTTATTGGAAGACAAAACCCAAAAGCCACCTTAAATCAAAGATGTTGAAATAAGTAATAAAAACAAGTTTTTAAAAATGTATAAATACAAGTAGTATAGAATTGAACTTCAAATTCTTAAAATTTCTTTTCCTCAGCTAAATTATGTTCATTTTTTAGAAATCTAAATTTGTTACAGCCATAGTTCTGTTATAATTCTTTAGAATAACTAAGAGGGGGGGTAAATCAGTTATTCAAGGTCCAATGCCACTTTTTCACAAATCCTTAATATCATATAACTGAAACTATCATGCATGTAATTTAAACATTTAAACAACTATGAAAAGTAAACATGCATCACACCATAACACTAAGAATTTGATAACCCAAAAACCCTCTAGGAATAAGAAGGTAAAATTGGGGTGGGGATGATACCCACAAAATAACTGCACAATTGATTTCAACCACTTCACTTGGAATGTCACCCTATTAAAGGATTTACAACATGGCTATTAAACCAACCTAAGTCCACAATTGATTTCAACCACTTCACTTGGAATGTCACCCTATTAAAGGATTTACAACATGGCTATTAAACCAACCTAAGTCCATAGGATTTATCTTAACTGTTACAATTGCTAGAGAGTAACAATAATGACTTTTGATCTAATACAACTTACAACATATCTTGCAGATTACAGATCACACTTTGGTTCAATCCTTTGCTTGGCTTTAATCACTTCAGTTCTAACAGCTTGTTATCTCACGCTTCATCTCCTTGAGTCTTCTTGCTCATTATACCAATGCAATCATATCTATGGTCACCTATCAAAGAAGAGTATCTGTGCTCTCTTCCACCTTAGAACCTTCTTCAACACTTTATGATTTCATGCTTGACCACCACACTTTGCTTCATGACCTTATGACTCCTTAAATAGAAATCTGGAATATCTTTCCTACTCAATTCTCCCTCTCCAACTTTAGGGTTTTAATAGGTTAGATAAGATACAATGTATCTATCCCATATTTTGCTCTTATCTAGAAACTTCATCTAGAATCCAATTGTATTTTTCAAAAATGGTTTACATAGTGTTCTGTGCCACCATCTCATCATCCTTATCTTCTATCTAATTCACAAAATTCTAGATAACTACTATGTCAGCTTAGATCTTGTGAATCTTTGATTTTCAAAATAATGCAACAACTTGGCATTATTGGTTTATTGATGCTCAAATTCTTCTATGTTACTCGACACTTGTATCCTACTTGACACCTGTATCTTCAGTCAGCACTTGTTTCTTGCTCGGCCCCTATTTTTTTTGCTCAGCACTTGTTTCTTGCTCGACACTTGTTTCTTGATCTTTGACATGTCTTAGTGTGTCCATCCTCTCTGTCTTAGAGTATGTCATCAATACACTATTTCATCAATGGCTTAGCTAATCCTTATACTTTATTTCAACATCATAACTTCAACCTTTCTCTAGGTACTCTAGTTACATCTTATTGATTTCCACCTCCTTGTCAATCAACCAACTTATTGTATTTGCACCATTAAAGCAATTGTCATTCCTACAAGAAGCAAGTTTGACATCAATGACAAAACAATGATTGAAAAAATTCTTTACCAATTCCATTACTCTTCATTCATGAGCTTTTCAATAATTTCCAACAATCTCCCTCTTTGGCATTGATGGAAAACCAAACTGATCATTTGATCAACTTAGTTACCACCAAAATCATATTCGTTTCCTGCTACATTCTGCTTCCTTCTTGACTAATGCATCCTTTTCTACTGATCTCATTTATCTCCATATCTTTACTTTTTAGCTTCTCATAAATCTCCCTCTTTCATATATATCTCCATCATGAGTATCTCCTTCTTAGTTTGTATTGATCAGTTTTCTACATATATCTCCCTCTTTGACATAAATACCAAATATGTAGCATCTTTAACATGTGAAATATAAGCTTTGCATCTCATGTTTTCTCCCTCTTTCACCATGCTTGTGACTGATTTGGAGTTTCTTGTTTCTGTTGTCATCCTCTGCATCATCCTTCTGATACTTCAATGATTTTCTCCAGTTGATGCAGGGCAACTTCTTTGTTTTTAAACTATTTGAGTTAGGGGGATTACCCCCAACTTGCCTCTTAGATATTAATAAGCATCCTTGGGCAATGGTTTGGTGAAGATATCTGCAGTTTGTTCCTTTGTGTGAATGTACTCCATCTTCACTTGTTTGTCTTTTACCAATTCTCTGACATAGTGATACTTGATTGTAATATGCTTGGTTTTTGCATGCATTACTAGATTCTTGGATATGTTTATAGCACTTGTATTATTATAGTACAATGTCACAAGTTTGGTTACCTCTTCTTTCATTCCTTTCAATAGATGTGTGAGCCACACAATGTTTGTGCAATTGATTGTTGCTGCCACATATTCTGATTCTACAGTGGACTGAGATGTGCATGCTTGCTTCTTGCTAGTCCAAGTAACTAGTCTTTTTACTAAAAATAGTGCTCCTCCACTTGTGCTCTTTCTGTCATCAATGTTACCTCCCCAATCTGCATCTGTGTAAGCATTGAGCTCAAAATTTTTGTTCTTTTTATAATATAGGCCAAAGTCATCAGTTCCTTTAAGATACCTCATTATTTTTTTTACTGCTATGAGATGGTTCTCTTTAGGATTAGCAGAGAATCTAGCCACTATTTCAACTGCTAATGCTATGTCTGGTCTGCTATGTACAACATATTGTAGTTTTCCAATCATTGATCTGTACATTTTTTGATTAACTTTAGCTGATACATTATTTTTGGATAGTTTATGTCCTGTTGCTTTTGGTGTGTTGACTGGTTTGGAGTCTTCTAATCCAAATGTTTTAAGTATCTCTTTTATGTACTTTGATTGAGTCATAAATATACCATGTTTTAGTTGATGTACTTGCAAACCAACAAAAAATTTGATTTCTCCAAACATAAACATCTCAAACTCATGTTTCATTTTGTCAGCAAAACTTTTGCAAAGCACTTCCTTTCCACCAAACACACTGTCATCCACAAAGATTTCAAATACAATAATATCCTTACCTTCTTTTGATTTGATGTACATGTTGTTGTTATCATCAGTTCTTTCAAATCCTATTTGCACTAGATACTTCTGAAGTCTCTCATACCGTGCTCTAGGTGCTTGTTTCAGACCATAGAGTGCTTTATGTAGTTTACAAACCATATCCTTGTTGATTTCATCAACAAATCCCTCTAGTTGTTCAATATAGACTTCCTCTTCCAATATACCATTCAGAAAAGAAAACTTTACATCCATCTGATAGACTTTAAAACCTTTATATGTAGCATATGCAAGTAAAGTTCTTACTCCTTCCATTCTTGCAATAGGAGAAAATGTTTCCTCATAGTCTAATCTTTCTTCTTGAGCATAACCCTTACATACTAGTTTGGCTTTGTTTCTAGTAATCTCTCTATTCTTGTCTAGCTTGTTTCTGAATACCCACTTGGTGCCAATCACATTCTTGTCAACTGGTCTGGGAACTAAACTCTAGGTTTTGTTCTTCTTTATTTGATCAATCTCTTCTTCCATAGCTTTATACTAGTCACCATCTTGTAATGCATCATACACTATCTTAGGTTCAAATTTTCTTAACAGACATGATTCATTTCTTAGTTTATTCCTTGTCATTGGTCTTGCATCTTTATTACCAATTATCTATGTAGTAGGGTGATGCCTCTTTACATATTTGAACAATCTTGGTTTTGTCCTTGTTTCCACGTTTGATCTTTCAGATTCAAGATCACTATGCACTTCATTGTTAGGTATTTCTACATCTCTGTCATGTGTACTGACTTCAGAGTCAAAATGAGCATTTCCTTCATTCTATAATTCAACTTCTGAATGCAGTTTGGCTTTCACTGGTTGTAACTCAGCTGAGTCTGAAATTTGCTGTTGAATCCCAATTTGGTTGGTGGTACCCTCGTCAATAGGCATTTCTTCATAAGAATACACAAAGGTTCTATAGTCATCCATTCTCTTTGGTTTTTCAACTTGGACATCTGCATTCTCATCAAAGTTTACATTTGCACTTTCCACAATTTTGTCAGTGTTAGTATTTAAATACTTGTATGCTTTACTTCTAATGGAGTAACCAAGAAATATGCCTTCATCACTTTTTGCATCAAATTTTCCATTTCTAGTATCTTTAAGGATAAAGAATTTGCAACCAAATACTTTGAAATTATTTACATTGGGTGAGTGACCATACCATAATTCAAAAGGTGTTGCACTTGTACCTTTCTTGACTTGTACTTGGTTTAGTGTATGAATGGCCACACTTACAACTTCTCTCCAATATTTTAGAGCAACAGACTTTTCCATCATTAATGTTCTGGCACAGTCAATCATAGATCTATTTATTCTCTCAGCAATTCCATTTTTGTGGGGGAGTTCTAGGAGCTGATGTTTGTCTCTTAATTCCTTTGTCATTGCAAAATGTCTCGAATTCATTGATGTGAATTCACCACCTCTATCTGATCTTAGGCATTTCAAACTCTTTCCTATTTCCTTTTCAACTCTAACCACATACCATTTAAACATTTGAAAAGAATCGAATTTTTTCTTTAAGAACATAACAATCATCATCCTAGAATAGTCATCTACAAACAACATTATATATTTATCTCCTTTGTAGGTTTTTACTTCTATTGGACCACATAAGTTAGTATGGACTAACTCAAGTACTTCTTTAGATGTATAGTTTTTACTTTTGAAACTTGACTTGGTCATCTTTTCTAGCTGACATTGTTTGCACATGATATTGTTAGGCTTCTTCAGTTTAGGTAAACCTCCGACTTTCTTCATTTTGTTGATATTGACCAGATTATCAAAGTTGACATGACATAGCTTTCTATGCCATAACCATACACCATCAAATTTTGCAACAAGAAAAGAAGCATTTTCCATATCAAGATAAAACATATTACTTCTTGTTTGATCTCCTTTTCCTATCAATTTACCATCAGTATCATAGATTTTTGCAGTTTTGTTTCCAAATTCTACTTTGCACCCTACATTGCCTAACTGTGAGACACTTAGCAAATTGTAGTTTAGTCCTTCAACATAATATGCATTATCACATGAAATTTGTTCTATTAGCTTAATGGAACCTTTTCCTTTGATTTGACATGGAGCATTATTACCAAATCTAACACTATTTCCATCATACTGAGTAAAGTTAACAAACTTACTTTTATCCCCTGTCATGTGATGTGAGCATCCGTTGTCTATGATCCATCTATCATTCTTGTTCATACATGTTACCAGTGCTGTAGGCTCTTCTTCATCAGATTGGTCCTTCATGGCCACATAAACAACTTCATCATCATTATCATCAGAATCCTCTTCAAAAATATAGCACTTCTTGCCTTTGTTTTTGTAATCTCTCTTATCATCTTCTCTTCTATTTTTGTACTTGTTACCTTCCTTTTATTCCTTTTTCTATGTACACTTTGCAGCAATATGTCCTACTTCATTGCAATTGAAACAAATGATAGGCAACTTACCCTTGAATTTTCCTTTGCCTCTGTGGAATCTTCTAGCTAGCAATTCTTCCAATTATTCCACATCTTCCTCATCAGTGCTACTATGACTGGATACGTATTTCATCTTTCTTCCCTTCTTTGATTTCACTTGATCAACATCTTTCAATGATAGCTTGGCCTTGAAATCAGATTCAATATTCTCAGGTCTGTAGTTGTCAAAGTTAGATAACTTAAATGTAGTGAGTCTACCCACTATTCCTTCAAAACTTAGATTGTTTCTTGGCACACATCTTAACTCTTGTATAGCTGATACTCTAATAGCATAGATAGGGAGCAAGGTTCTTAGGAACTTACTATTAATAGTATCATCATCTAATTGACCACTCAAACATCTTATTGCACTTACCCCTTCCTTTATTCTAGCAGCATACTGAACAACATTCTCACCTTCTTCCATTTTCATATCATCAAAATTTCCTTTGAGGCTTTCTCTTTTTGCTCTTTGAACATTCTGATCTCCTCCATAAATTTTTGATAGGGCTTTCCACATTTTGAATTTAGTGTCACATCCTTTGATATCATCGAATTCAGCATAGTTGAGTGCAGAAGCAATTTTCAGCATTGTCTAATTGTGTTCCTATTTTTAGTTTAAATCTTCTGCAGTAAGAGTACTAGTTGGATCAACATGTTTAGTAACAATTGAATTTTGGGCATAATCTCCTATGGATCCAAGATGTAGCTTCATCAAGCTTTGCCATGCAATAAAGTTATCTTTGTTGAGCTTGGGAACTTCTCTCTTAGGCATTGTGATCTTTTCTGCTTCTAGTCCTTCTAAACTAAGTCAGCAGCAATGCTCTGATACCAATTTTTATAATATTTAGAATAACTAAGATAGGGGGCATGGGGAGAATCAGTTATTCAAGGTCCAATGCCACTTTTTCACAAATCCTTAATAGCATATAACTAAAACTATCATGCATGTAATTTGAACATTTAAACAACTATGAAAAGTAAACATGCATCACACCATAACACTAAGAATTTGATAACCCAAAAACCCTCCATGAATAAGAAGGTAAAATTAGGGTGGGGATGATACCCACAAAATAAATATGTAATTGATTTCAACCACTTTTGATGGTCTTCCCTATTAAAAACCTGCCCTGTTAAAGGCTACAACACATTGTTAAATGTGACCTTGTTAGAAGATTTCACCATACTGTTAGGAATGGGCCTAGTTAAAGGACTTTGGAAAATTCACTTGGATGTCACCTTGTCAAAGGATTTACAACATGGCTATCAAACCAACCTAAGTCCATAGGATTTATCTTAACTGTTACAATTGCTAGAGAGTAACAATAATGACTTTTGATCTGATACAACTTACAACATGTCTTGTAGATTACAGATCACACTTTGGTTCAATCCTTTGCTTGGCTTTAATCACTTCAACTTTGAAAACTTTTCATCTCAAGCTTCATCTCCTTGAGTCTTCTTGCTTATTATACCAATGCAATCATATCTATGGTCACCTATCAAAGCAGAGTATCTATGCTCTCTTCCACCTTAGCACCTTCTTCAGCACTTCATGATTTCATGCTTGACCACCACACTTTGCTTCATGACCTTATGACTCCTTAAATAAAAATCTAGAATACCTTTCCTACTTGATTCTCCCTCTCCAACTTTAGGGTTTCAATAGGTTAGATAAGATACAATGTATCTGTCCCATATTTTTCTCTTATTTAGAAAGTTCATCTAGAATCCAATTGTATTTGTTAAAAATGGTTTACATAGTGTTCTGTGCCACCAACTCATCATTCTTATCTTCTATCTTATTCATATAATTTTAGATAACTACTATGTCGGCTCAGATCTTGTGAATCTTTGATTTTCAAAATAATGCAACAACTTGACATTATTGGTTTACTAATGCTCGGCATCTTCTATGTTACTTGGGACCTGTATCCTGCTTGGCACCTATATCTTTAGTTAGCACCTATTTCTTTCTCGACACCTGTTTCTTGATCTTTGACATGTCTTAGTGTGTCCATCCTCTGTGTCTTAGAGTATGTCATCAATACACTATTTCATCAATGGCTTAGCTGATCCTTATACTTTATTTCAACATCATAACTTCAACCTTTCTCTAGGTACTCTAGTTATATCTTATTGATTGCCACCTTCTTGTCAATTAACCAACTTATAGTATTTGGACCACTAAAGCAATTGTCATTCCTGCAAGTAGCAGGTTTGAAATCAATGACAAAACAATGATTGAAAAAATTCTTTACCAATTCTATTACTCTTCATTCATGAGCTTTTCAATCATTTCCAATAGTTCTACTTTCTAGTAACTTTCATTTACACTTTATAGAATAGCCTCCTTTGGAATAATAGCGAAGGTCATAGTGTATATAGCCAACCAACCTTCTCTTCTAAAACACCTAATGTTGCAGTCCACACATCCAAACATTTGATGAAAAAAATATTAATACTACACACAATTTTTGAGACATGAGTATTTTTATTTCTCCAATTTATAGATATGATATTTGTCACAACTTGTTTCCTTATGTACCAATTAAATAGGTGATCTTATTGCCATCTGTAATTTGATCTCAAAAATAAAATTGAAATGAAAATATTTGAGATAGTGGGGAACCATTATCAAATATCAAATAATGCTAAATCATTCGCAATAACTAAATTTCAGAACTTGCATATCATGCCCATTTTCTTGAATCATATTATCAGAGTGAATTAGTTAAGGTAGTTGTATTTCCTTCTTCTTGTTTTATTTTAGGGGAGAATTTCTCGCTAGAAGGTTTTTAGTAAAATTTATCTAAATTTTTTACAAAAACATCCCATGTAATAGACAAAAGAACTCTCAAAGGATAAGGTGTTCCATTACTAGAACATGGAGGTAATACGAGAATTTTGACTTTGTCACTAGATCATTATCTCATGGGGCTTTGAAAATATTGAACTATTGCAAGCATCATGAATTACAAATTCACATGTAAATTTGATCTTTCTTTATTCCTCTTGTTTTCACCTATGAGAAAACTAGGATTTTAACAAAGCTAATGATCAGTTGAGAATGGATGGAATGAATGAGAATCTGACAAAGAGATGCAACATCATAGTGAACCTAATTCAGGCTTTTCCGACTTCTAAAATCACACATTCCTGAAAAGACTGCCTTTTAGAATTAGTATAGGCAAAGCTCAATTTTATGTCCCACCCACCCATTTTTTTGAGCCCCATAAGAGAAGTGGAGGGGCTAGAAACTTGGAAAAGTTTGGGAAAGGGAGGAATTAGAGAGAAAACATGGGGGGTGAAATGAGAGGTAGTGGCTAGGAAAAGATGGAGAAGGAAGGGGGAAGGCAATTGGGATGGAAGGAAGATAGACAAAGAAGTTCAGATATGTTGTTGGCACCATTAGGCTAATTTCTAGGTTCCATGTTTCATTTTGAGTTCCTTTGTCATTGAATCTTGAGTTTCTATTCAGAGCTATGCATATAGATGTGAAAAGAATTAGTTAAACACATGTAGATTTAATCTAAGTTAGCAAATGAATAATTAGTGTGGTGTGTTGTTGAACATTCTATTGATTGATTCAATACATGGTGTAGACTATTATTGGATGTGGACAAATCTATAGCTTTTTTAAGGACTTTATGATTCTCCATAGTTTTATACGTAAATATCATACCACAATATCATGGTAGCTAAACTTGAAAAATGAAATGGTATATACATATATGCCTATTGTGAACTCACAAGTTGTCAACCAAATTATTCTTAAATACAAATTCTTGAACCACCATTTTATCCTCTAGCCATCAATTCCATGAGTGGCAATTGGTTCTTAGGGCTTCATAAGCAAAAGAAAAATGGAATATTGTAGGAACTATACCTTATTTTCTCCTTGAAGATGTTGGAAATAATCAAGACTAGCTAGGTTACTAAGAGGGGAGGGGTGAATCAATAACCTCAAATTTTTTTAACAAATTTAGGACTTAATCAATATAATCTATTCACCATTAATTCATCTAATCTACTACATGCATGAGAAGTTTAAAGATAAACATTCATAACACATGAACACAATATTTGGTGACCCAGAAACCTTCCAAATAGAAAGTGAAACTGGGGTGGGGATAATACCCACAAAACTTCAATACTACATTATAAAGTTGGCCTATTAAGGTTTGATCACTTCTGATGATCTTCCTTGTTAGGAGCAATTAGGATTGCTAGGTCCACCTTGTTAGGGGTTTTAAAAACATACAATGAAGTATGCTTCTGTTAAGAAATTTCAAGAAAGACTGTTAAGTCTACCCTATTAAAGCATTTGAATCTGATTAACTTATTAGGATGAAACAATATATTTGACTGACTTACAACTTGATTGCTGACTAGATCCTTGAAGTACAAATCACCTCTTATGATAGATGTAAGTTTATTGCTCCTTATAGACCTTATTGAATACTCTGTTCTATTGTTGATTCGCATTCACTCTTCTCAAAACATTACTTCGTCATCCATACATACATTGGGTATGATATAATGCATTACATATATACCATTCCAATTCTCATATTTGCAAGGTTGGCCAAAACATAACTTAACACAAATATTAATAAGTTATCCCAAATGTGGAAACTCGGGTTCTGAATAGCTCACTTGGTGACCTTCTGATACTCGGTGTCCACTGCATTACTCAACATTGTCATGCATTCGGTAGAAGTAGAGACCTAGTCCATACTAATTACTCAATGTAGCTTCAAACTCAGTAAACATTGGAGACTCATTAGATATAATGTAACTTAGTAGAAACTAATTTCTATGTCTACCTTGCTTGCACTCGGTAAACACTACTCATCCATCACTTGGTTGACAATGGCTTCACATCACAAAAATTGATGACTCAGTAGATATTGCAAAGCTCAGTATCCACTATCTATTCAGTCTAAACTACTAGAATTCACACTACCTATTTTCACTTAGTAGCTTCTAGAATGCTTGGTGTGAATTGCTAAACTATTGAACTTACTTGGCAACCACTAAATGTTTGGTATGAACTAGAGACTGAATGATGAACTCGGTAACCATGCAGAATTATGAATAAGTGTTGTCACTAATGGAAAACGTAACTTAATGCCAACAATCTCCCCCTTTGGCATTAGTGACAAAAAAACTTATTAGCGAAAACTTATGTATAGTGACATGCTGATTTTTTGATTTTTCAAAATTTGTCTTTGTAATTCTATTGTATATACATTTGCACATATCTCCCCCATATAGTGTACATATTATATAAGGCATAGTACCATACTGTATATACAAGTCTCTTATTATTATGTACTATACTTATGTTTCTCCTCAAATATCTCTTTCTCTCCCCTTTTTTGATAGTAATGCCAAAGAATTATACAAATTATTTATATAAAGACACCAAAATGTGAGAGAAACTCAAAATGTACCTTGAGAATAAGAGCTAGTGTCTTATCCTAGTTCTCTTGCAAAATTTTGCAAGTATGAAGTGCCATTTGTACTTCTACTAAAAGTTCAATCATATGATCTACAATAGAGAAATTGTTATCATGGATCAATGTTTTTGAATAGGCTATGTGTTTTTGCATTGTGTCCATGATTGGCAGGATCATGTTTTGGATGTCTATTAATGTAGACCTGATCCTTGCTTCCTCTCTCAACAATTCAGCCTATATGTCTGATAAAAATTTGACCTTTATGTGATGTGCTGAGCTTGATCTGGGGTCAAGCTACAACTTTTGAGCGCTAGCTTTTAGATCCTCATCAATTTTATTCAGTTTTACCTTTATTTCCTTGGTGTACTCAGTAACATCAAAAATTTTGGCAAAGAGAAATGTTACATTGGTAAAAGAATTTTCAAGATTAGCCAAAATTGAGGAAAGCTCTACTTGATTAATAGAAATGTGCTGAGCAATGTGCTCAAGCACCTTATTGTCAAACTTTTTCTCATCTTTTTTGTAACAACTTTTCTTGACCAGTAGAGTCCTCATTGAATTTATTCACTGCTTCCTCTAATTGTAGCAAAATATGTTGTTTAGAATTAACATCCATGCCTATAGCCTCTATCAAAATATTCTTTGCACTCTTTATTATCCTAAATTATCTATCCCTTTCCTCTCTGAGTTGCTTCTACCTGGCTTTCTATTCCAAAAGTTGGCTAACCAATCTCATTTGATCAATAATGGCATTGTCAAAATCCAACTTAGGAATTTCAATTTCCTTATCCAAGTCAATATCTCCATCAATTTCTTTTCCACTATTAGAAGTTTGAGGGATGTCCTTGGTTCTACTTCTGATATTACTACCTTGGACTTAGAAACAGAAACAATTGTAGAAATTGCAAGGCTTGTTGTGAAAACTTGAATAGGGCCTATTGAAGGAATACTGACAGGAGTGATAATAGAATCCAAAACTGAAGTGCTATCCAAAATTGAAGTAATAATAGGTGGAACACTAACTGAAGCACATACAATAGGAACACTGGTAGAAGTATTTACAAATGAAGTACTTATAGGAGCATGCAAAATTGAAGTTGACAAAATTGTAGAACTTGATGTTGTATTCAATGCTGATGTCCCTGACTCAGGAGCTAAAGAAGAGGAGGTTTGCAGCTTAGTGGATGAAGTGGTATACACTTCCATCAAAGATACCTAAATCTAAGAGGGAGAAAAGAGTGATTGAGTACATGATGTATCTATTGATGTTACAATCACACTTGTTGAAGCTGTCTCCATGCTAGATGATGTAGTAGTCTTTGGTGGAGAGTGAGGAAGGGAGGCTTTAACTTGTGCAACTATCCTTACTAGATCCTTTTCTTCATCTCCTTCCTTATCTTCCTCATCAGCTTCTTCTTCTTTCTCTTCTTCATCATCCTTCAATGCCTGATAATCCTCAGCATTAAAAGTGACACAAGGTGTATTATCTTCTTCAGTGTCACTATCATCATCATCATCTTTGATCTCAACTAGATCTTTACTTGGCTTATGCAAATGATAAAATTTTTTCCACATATCCGTAGCATCTTTAACTATGAGCTCAATATCTTTGAACAAAATCAAACAAGTATGAAATCTCATCATCATCTTCTCTTCATTTTTCTTCATTGTTTCCTTAACTTCTGCATTAGTAAGATTCGGTAGCAACTGTCTCAAAGATTGTTCAAATATGTCCTTGAAAATTTGAGTAGCTAATTCCCATCTTGGTTTCAACCTTTCTAATAATTCATTAGAAATGAGTGGGGCAATTTGATCTAGGGAATATTTCCATTTTCCCATCTTTGACAACACTAGCTCCTCAATCTGCATCCTCTCTACATTTTTCCTGGTTTCAAATTTTAATGCCTTGAAGTTTGTAATACCAACACCATCATCTAATTGCTTTAATATCTCTTGGAAGGTGAGAGGGGGCTTAATAAGCATAACTTCACTGCCTCCTTTCTTCTTAGATCTCCTAGTAAATATAACTATGGAGGCCTTGGGTGACTTGGTGATAATCACCTTGCCTTTCTTTTTCACAGGCTCTTCCTCCTTTTTAGATTCTTGCTCTTCATCCTCTGATTCTTCTTTATCATCTCCTTTTCCCTCAATAAGCATAAGAGGGGCACTTGCAATTTTCAGCTTTGCTATCTTCCTCTTACCTTTGTTTACTGCCTAAGGTAGCTTGATCTCAAGCTCTATTATGGTTTTTTCTTCTTCATAAGTTCCAAAGATGAGTAACTTTGGATCTACTAGCTCATTCACTAGGGCTTCAATTATATCCTTGGTTTCATCAATATTAACCTCGTAGGGAAGAGCTTTCACCCATACAATTATGGGCCTAACTGCCTAAATGAACAATCTGTCATAGTCAACAATGAAACAAACATCATCCTTATAGTCTTCAACTAGTTTTGGTGGAATCTAGAACCTGTTATTCCTTTTATCCTTAAAAACTTCAAAATAGTTGTCCATTGTATTGTCAAAGTTCTCACCCATTTTGTAATAAACTCATTGATTTGGTAAGAAATTGGAGTATCCTTTCTCCATACCACTAATCTTTTGGACGGGAAAAAAATTTGTACATAAAAGAACAAACAAGTTAACAAGGAGCCAAATTTATAGGGATTATTCTTTGAGGTCCTTATGCTGTCCATGTTCTTGTTCAACTATTTCAACAATAAGTCTACCAAATCATACTCCAAATTCTTCTTAACTACCTTGTATGCTAAGTCCACAACCTCACACATCACATTGTTCAGTCTGCTAGAGTTGTATATCTTATGTGCAATGATATGAATACCAAACTTAAGTTCCATGTCACATACATTGCTAATCTTTAGTCCTTTGTCGTCCCACTCGGCTAGGGTTTTCTTTTATAGCTCATCCCGACCTAGGGTTTTGGTAAGATTAACTTTGTTGAGCATAGGGAGACCTGTGATTTTGTGAATCATCTTCTTTGTTATCAAGATGGGTTTCTCTAACCACAACTGACCATTGTGCACATGGCTCAAAATATACTTAATCCACTTAATTTGGAAGTTTCTTGGTAGATGCAAGATATGGGTCAAGCCTTTCTCCTCTAAGTGCTTATGCTCAGGTTTTAGGGTTATATCCAAACACAATTCTCCTAGGGCACTATCCATTTCTATGGGTCCAATTTCTTGCACAACACACTTAAAATGAGTATGAATATCATTTATGGGGAGTACCTTTGGTGGAATTTGAGATTGAGCTCCATTAGGGTCGAGTGATTCTACAATTGTTGGTACCAGTTTGAAGTTTGGAGCCTTCCATTCAACACCATGCATCAACATCATAGAACCTTTCTTCACCTTACTACTACTACTGGTGGATGCCATGATCCCTCAGTAGATTGATAAAATCTCCTTCAAAAATTTTGCTGCAAACTATGCTCAAGATTGCTTGGATGCTCTGTAAATCACTTAGCTCTGGATATACTAAATTCATGGTGAAAATGAAATCAAAATTCTTCCCTTTTGATGAAAAAGCTTCCATTAATGATGAGAGCCATAATGACATAGTGCTTGATGGGTTGTCATCCACTATCTATGCAAATAACTCAGTAGAACCTTGTAACTCAGTACAAAATCTTGTTACTCTCAACCTCACTCGGTATTATCTAGCCTTGCTTGATGAATACTAATACTAAACTTCTTGTGATCCCTCTGTATCTGCAATACTATTTTGGATCTTCTTCTTTCTTCCATTGGAACTACTTAAGATGTGGCTTGAAGATACAGTTCTAGTTCTTTCTTAAGAACCTAATTGGAAATGGTGGAGTCACCCACTTCTTGAGTGACATGGCCATTATTTGAATTGGCTTGCTTAGTAGACTTGGGAATCCACTGTTGTCTCATCTACTTCCTAATGTTACTAGCTTTAGCTTTATTTTCATCTTCAAGTCTACCTATAGTCATGCAATTCTTAGCTATGTGACCAAGTTTAGTGCATGTATAACATCATATTGTTGTATCATTCTTTCTCAAGTGATGCCTTGCACAGTTTATGCCAATGTGTCCATATTCTCCATAGTAATGATATCTACACCAAGTATTATACTCCCAAACAAATATTACCTTTACAAATTGTTCAGCTAGATTGAATGGTATAGGTATGCATTCAGATGCCTTGTAACCTTGTTTCTTGCATTTGTGACATTTACCTTCAAATTTTGATTTTTTGTTGCATTCATTAGCTGTATGACCATGTTGACTGTAATTGTAGCATTTTCCATTGAATTTTGGCTTTCCATTGCTCCAATTTTTTTTTTTATGTATGACCTATCTTACCACAGTGATTGCAAGTAGGTCTTTGATTCCTTTGATCACCTTGTTTGGAGGATTCACCTTCTTCTTTGTATCCAAGTCTTGTTTTACCTTTTTGCCTATATAGATTTTGCTCACTTTGCTGATTTAATTGATCCATGTCTACTTGGGATTTCATTATCCTTTCATTGAGTTGCTTCTTAGAATTTAGATCAACTTTCAATCTTTCATTGATTTGTCTTTCAGTGCTTAAATCATTCCTTAGCCTTTCATTTTTAGATCTCAGATTTATGATTTCCTCATTTGCATTGCAGAGTTGATTGATAAGACTTTCTTCCTGAAGGGATTAATTTTGAGTTGCTTTGTTCCTTGCCTCCAAGTCTTCACTTGCCTTATTCCTTTGTTCCAAGATTTCACATATTCTTATTGATTGAATTTCTTGTTCTCTTTTCAATTTTCTTACCTCTTCTTGCAAGGAACCATTTTTTTCTAGGAGTTCTTTGATTGCCTCATTTTCTTCATCTGAACTACTTGAAGGGAAAAAGTCTTCAATATTTTCTTCAACATACTGGTGGTCATTCATTTCTTTTGCAAGTTCCTTCCTTCTTTTTAGGGATTGGGAAAGATGCTCTTTTTCTTTCTTGAGTTGAGCTATGGCCATCTCTAGATCTAGCTTCTTATTGTCAATAGCTTTGTCAAGTCTAAATATCTCCATTGTCTTTGATCTTTGCTCAAGCTGTCAAACTTTATCTTGAGAACCACAAAGCTCTGATACCAATTGTTAGAAATAATCAAGACTAGCTAGGTTACTAAGAGGGGACGGGTGAATTAGTAACCTCAAAGTTTTTAAAAAAATTTAGTACTTAATCAATATAATATATTCACCATTAATTCATCTAATCTACTGCATGCATGAGAAGCTAAAAGATAAACATTCATAGCACATAAACACAATATTTGGTGACCTAGAAACCTTCCAAATAGAAAGTAAAACTAGGGTGGGGATGATACCCATAAAACTTCAATACTGCAGTATAAAGTTGGCATGTTAAGGCTTACAATGGTCACTTTTTATGATCTGCCCTATTAGGAGCAATTAGGATTGCTAGGTCCACCTTGTTAGAGGTTTTACAAACATACAATGAAGTATGCACTCTGTTAAGAGATTTAAATAAAGACTATTAAGTCTACCCTATTAAAGGATTTGAATCTGATTCACCTATTAGGATGAAATAGTAGATTTGACTTACAACTTGATTGTTGATTAGATCTTTGAAGTAAAAATCACCTCTTGTGATGGATGTAACTTTATTGCTCCTTATAGACCTTATTGAATACTATGTTCTGCTGCTGATTCACATTCACTCTTCTCAAAACATTACTTCGTCATCCATAATTACATTGGGTATGATATAATGCATTACATATATATCATTCCAATTCTCATATTTGCAAGGTCGGCCAAAACATAACTTAACACAAATATTACTGAGTCCGCCCAAATGTGGAAACTTGGGTTCTGAATAGCTGACTTGGTGACCTTCTAATACTTGACATCCACTACATTACTCGACATCATCATGCATTTGGTAGAAGTAGAGGCTTGGTCCATACTAATCACTCAACATAGCTTCAAACTCAGTGATCATTGGAGACTCAGTAGATATAATGTAACTCGGTAGAAACTAATTTCTATGTGTATCTTTCTTGCACTCGGTAAACACTACTCATCCATCACTCAGTTGACACTATCTTCACATCATAGAAACTAATGACTCAGTAGATACTATGAAGGTCAGTATCCACTAATCTACTTGGTCTAAATTGCTGGACTTCACACTGCCTATTTTCATTTAGTAGCTTCTGGAATGCTCGGTGTGAACTACTAAACTATTGAACTTACTTGGCAACCATTGAATGCTCGGTATGAACCGTAGACTAAATGATGAACTTGGTATCCAGGCAGAATTATGAATAAGTGTTGTCACTAATGGTAAACATAACTTAATGCCAACAGAAGAGTAATTTTCATTTAAATTACATTATCATGTTGGTGTTCCATATTGAAATTGATACCAAATTCTAAATTGTCATTTACCTAATTTCATTTATAATTATGGACAATACCACTTGGTTGAATTCTATGGTTAACCTAATGAACTAGTTACTCTAATGATTGATGTCATTGGGAAAAGATCCCCCTTAATGGATTTAAGCAGCAATACATTGTTCCCTAGAGTGCTATTGGAACAACAGTTGTGTGAGTGTTTCCACTTCATCCAGGTACCAAACAAATTAGTTTTTAAGCCTCTCAAAATAGACATGTGTAACCTATAAAGGAAATTAGTTAAGCATCACCAAGCAATGTATATTTTAGGAAGACTTCACTTGAAATTGATGACAATGTGTAGTGCCAGAACCAATAGTCAAACCTTCAATAAATTTTTTCTTTTCTCCTTAACCTAGATATCAAATTTTTAGGACAAAAGAAATCAAATTGGTTGATTTCATGGGTGGAAAGTATAGAAAGAACTTACTCTTGTAAAGCTGAGCCTTGGCTAGTAAATAGCTATGTGTGAAAGGGAATTTTTTTTTTTCAAGTGGCATTCGGAAAAAATGTATATTATTTAAATGGATTGAACTAAAGTAGTTATTCTTTCATGTGGATGTGTTATTTATTTTACTTCTTGTACTTATAATTATTTTAAAATGAAATGTAAATGTACTTGTTAAGGAATCGTTAATGAATGTAATCTCTTATGTTTTTTTATGTAAATTATTGTACATGTTATTTCTTGCTTAGTAAAACTTTAGATTAGTTCTTTGGATCCCTTGGCTAGGAATCATTTAGGATTAACTGTAATCCCAATTTTAACAAAAACTCTAATCATAACTCTTACTGTCATCCTAACCATAATCTTAATTTGCTAAAACCTACACCCTAATATATAAATAATTAAATAACTATCCTAAGAACCAAGTACTAATTATATAAATGTCAAACCATAATTGTAACCTTAAATGATAAACTAAATTATCCTAGAGGAGCATCATATCTACATCTACATGTCATATGAATCTTAAAAAATTTACATATCTAATTACATCATTTATTGCATAGGAAGGATTAAAAAATTTCATTATATTATCCATGCATATCATATCAAAAGAACCATATAGAGACATGCCATTTACTACATCCATCATAGATAATCAAGAAGGGTACTTAGGTAAATTTATATATAACACTATATTATAAGAAAATAAAAACACCATATAGGAGCATCTCATGTATAAACTAAAAAAATTGACCATGACACATGTAATGAGATCATGAATAATATTTTTAATCATCGTATATACTATCAATGTATGGGGGAGATATAATCAAAATATCAAAAAATGAGTGATATTAGAGCATTATCAATATCAAGGTCTCAAAATGATACATCATAAAAAAATTAGAAGAGAAGAAGGAATTAGGCATCTAATTAAATAACCCTCTCTCACCATCAAGAGGTGGAGGTGGAACATTAGTGTGAGTAGGAGGGACTACACCCTTGGATGCCTATGAATATATAAAGAAGTGAATAACTTGTCTTTCCACTAGAATAGTTGTTGATTATTCATCATAATAGTAAGCCTCTCTAGAGTAATGATAAGTGGCCTCACCCTATGTAATCTTTAGTTGAGAAGTTAGCTCTGCAATCGACCTATCATGATTAATTACCATGTTATCTCAGAGGACCTCCTATTTCTAGACTATCACTTGGTACTGTACTACTCTCAATATTCTTTAGAGTCCCCTAATGATGTCTTCTTATGTGGGCTCTCCTTTGACTTCCTACTCCAAAGGCCCGTGATAAAACATCAATAATTTAATTTAATTTAATTTAATTTAAAAAGGGGCATTGATTCATTGAATTAGTCCTAACATAATTAATCAAATCAAATTTTTAAATCCTATGGCTAGAACTATTAATTAAATGCATTAATTAAAATGATCTATTATCCATATCATCACTAATGGAAAATGAAATTAATTCCCACCAATAAAGCTTAATCATGTATTGATAAATCAAGTATTCAACCTCCACCACTCATGGAGAATGAATCCAAACCATTGAACTCCCAGAGATTTCTATAAATGTGCCATCAACTCAAGCTTTTGAGATATCTACATTTTTTGTAATAAGGTTATGCAAATAATTCTAGGTGATTTGCAAGTGCTTTTGAGTGAATTATGGGCATTTGAGAGCTAATCCATATTACAAGATCATAATCTCATTACACTTTATAGCTATCTTGCATCATGTAGGGTTTATTTAGTGTGACTTCAGTTCACATGATTACATCCATTTTATGATTGCACGCACCTAATTTACAAAATACTAAACCTTGACATTCAGTTTTAAATTCTAATTATGTCAAGTCTAACCCTTATCCTAAACCTTTAAATCCTAAATTCTTAACCCTTAGATTAACTAAGTTATCCTAAATGCTAAACTTTTATCCTAAAAATAATCATAAATGCTAAGCCCTTCTCCTAATTCTAAATAAAAATATTAAGCTTAAATGTTAAACCCTAATCTTGACCTTAACTATGATTTACATGTATAGGGTTAGGGTTTAACTTTTAACATTTAAGATTAGGATCTAGCATTAGGATTTGTATTCAATTCTAGAATATAAATAGGATCTATGTATTATAATTTAGATTTTATAAGTATATTTATATTTATGATTAAGGTTTATAATTAAGCTTTATAATTAAGATTTATGATTAAGGTTTATGATTAAGGTTTATATCCAACAACTCATTAAAATACCTTAAGAAAAATGATAATTTATTAAGTTTAAGTATTATGATTAGAATTAGGATTATTATGGTTAGGGATAGGGTTCATGAATTAGAATTAGGACATGATCTAGACTTATAGTTTGTATTAAAGTGGATAATATTTAGGATTCAAACTATAATCATAAATAATAATCAAATAATAATTCTATCTCTAAGATTTCATTCTAATTGTAACCTTAACTCTCATCCTAACGCCATCTATTATATATCCTTTAAACAATAGTCCACCATAATAAATTTCCAAAACCTAAATATAATTCTAACTAAAACCATAATCCTAGGTAAGTTTCCTAACATTAAAGTCATAATCATTATAATAATCTTAAGCTTAGCCATCATGAAAATCATAAACATAACAAAATTGTAAACCATAACCTTGCCATAATCTCAACTTTGTTTGATCTTGAGATGAACATATAATCCATAATGAGAATACAATCCCCTAGTGTCACAAAATAAGTGTACATGAAAGAAATTAGCTAGGTGGCTCTTGTTTTTAGAAAAGAAACCTTGAAGTAACCTATATAGTTTTTTGGAGTGTTATTTTATGATTAGACTTAAATTCAGTATTTAATGTTCAATTAGACTTAAGTGTTTAACTTTATTTATTTAATTGATATGATTTTAAAGATTTGCACATTTATATAGTTGATATTTTAGAATAAAATTTTATTAAATAGTAATTTTGTCAATTTTTATGTTGTTTAAACATATATGTAGATTATATTTGATGGACCCGTCGCCACCCCCTCCCCCTCCCACACCCCCGCTTTTGTCCTCTCCATCTCCACCTCCACCTCCACATCCACCTCCACCTCCACCCCAACCTCCACCACCCACCATAGATGAGCTCTGTGAGACAATCATGCATAACCTTAATGACCTCATGCGTGATATTGAGGTTATTCGACGTGAGACCCACCCCCCTCCTCACCTACTATGCCTTGCAGATAGCATGCAAGGCATCATCCACTCTATAAAAAATTTAGATTGTTACATAGATACATTCAGATTGTGGAGGCAAAGCATGTGTGCCTTCTATTCTGACGAATTATCATATAGAGAGGTTCATAACCTCAATATAGGTAAAGGGAGTTTTAAAAGTTATTTTTTAAACCCTAAGATGGGTGAGGAAATTAATGAGAAGAAGCCTCCCATTTCCATTAGGTGGTGCACACATCCACATATAGCAGCACATTTTTGGGAGCGGTGGTGGATGGTATTTGACCATCCACCACACACTAATGATGAGGTGCCCATGTACTTCCTTAGGAAGCTATGGGCTGAGTTTGAATTGGGTTTGAAACCCAATTATTTTGATATGAAAGCATTTCAGGGGGTTGGTGGAGGGATGCCTTAGGATAGGCCTGGGGCAAAGTTGAGTGATAGAACAAGAAACTGCAGGCAAGCTCAACACCTTGTACCTCTTCCTACGCCTATTGTACTAGCTCCTCATCATCATCAAGTAGTTTCATCTGCTCTTACCTCTTTGAGTTCCCTTTTGGGCAATTTAGTACGATAATGGATGTAGGTGACACATGTTCATCCACTTGGACATATTTTTACTAGCTATGGAGGCATATGCACAGGCCCCCAAAGTGATGTTGATGCAATGCATAATGACCATTATGTTGAGGGTGTTGATTTTGATGATGACGTATACACTACCCATGGTGATGGTAGTGATGAGATTGATGTGTCATCATTTGTTGACCTCATGCAGTAGGGAGAGCCCTAAGATAGTCAAGAGAAGTACGTAAAATTTTAATTTTAATTTAAATATAAAGTACACATAATTATTTAATTTTTTCATACATGTGTAATTCTATTAACCATATTAATTTGTCCTTTTGAAATAACAGAGGATGGATGATACTATTCCTCCTAGGAGGCAATATAGTCCTTTTTCAAGACCTACAGATGTTGGCATCCCTCATATGTTATGCACTTTGAATTATACTATAAAAATGTACATTTGAACTTGAATTTAATAACATGTGCTCATATGTTCTTTTTATCTAATTTTGTAGGGATTTTTCGCTGCTACATAGTTTGATGTTAGTACAAGTCTTGCTCCAATTACCACTGAGGCATAGCCTCAAATACATATGGTATGAACTTTTAACTAAAGACAAATAGTTTGTACTATATTTATGTATGTACATTTTCATTAACTTATAATCTAAACAATTTTGACTTACATGTATATATATTTTATGTGTTTTGATTTTAGGAACAGGAGCCATATCATACTCATCCATATAGGCCTCGATATAGTCTATTTTTGACTCCATCTTATGATCATCATTCTAGCATACTTGTAGACACATCTGTGACATTGGCTACTACTCAAGTATGATATATATACATGTTAAATTTATAGTGTATAAAAAATGAAGTGTACAAATTATGTACTTTTTAATTTTCATACTTTGTAATTATTCATGTATATATAATTTTGACTAAACATTTATGTATCCATAATTTTAGGACTATGTCACCATGAGTGTTTCTACTTGAGCATAGGACTTAGCTAGATGGAGGTACCTATATCATCCTTTGAGGTCAGTATTGTGATTTATGTACATAATGTATAGTTCATTATGCTCTAAAATCAAATTTTTAAAATGTATGTATTGTAAATTACAGGACCTCACCACTACTGCATTTGGTAGTTTTCACAGTGTGCCTCCTCCCATTACTGAGGGAAACCCATCTCATGTGGTATTTATTTTATTAGGTAGTGAATATTTAATTTATTTGCAAGCAAGATTTTAAAACCCATTTCAATTAAGCATGTACATGAAGAGATGTGCCTAATGTTACACAGGGTGATCCATCTACCTCACAGTGTGTCCCACATGATGAGATAGCTCATATTACACATGATGACCCATTTGAGTCCTCTATGTATGGAGTAAAGAGGACATTCAATCAAATAGATTAGGTCTTGTTGGCACCTATAGAATGTGTTTTTATGATGTATATTGTTTATTTTGATACACTTTGTGTTAGGACAATTAAAACTGTATTATATATGTATTTTTTAACTTCATAAATCATGTTATGATGTATGTTAGACCATGTACTATTTTTTTACGACTTCTTATCATGATTTTGTATGTAGTTTATATTAATCATGTTTCATCGTGTTTTAAGTATTCAAACCATTTTTTTTATTGCGACATATTTTATTCATGAACATATGACACATTTTGTAAGTATATATGCTAGATGAACAATAATTTTAACTATTTATAGAGTATTAGTACTGATATAAAAAATATTATTGGATAAATATCACATCAAATTTATGCATTGAGATTCATACAAATAAAATTGACCTACAATTAAATAAATATTTTTCATCCTAAAATTCAAATTTATAAAATTTAGCTAAAGATTGAAGACCTAGGACTATTATAATGCCTTTGGACATTAGGACCTAGTAGGACTCCCTAAGTCCAATTAACACACATATGAATTGGAGTACCTAGAAATGTATCATAAGAAGTCCTTATGTGTTTTATGTTAACATAAGACTAATTATTATGTACTAAGACATGTTAAGACCTATTAGAACCTATAGCACATATTAGGACCGAGTAAGACTCTCTAGGTCCCCTAAATACAAATATGGATCTAAGTACCTAGAAATGTATCATAAGGGGCTCTTATGTGTTGTTTGGTAATTAAAGAATCATTATTACCTAATAAGACCTATTACACCCTAATAATACATATTAAGACTTATTAGAACCTATAAAAAATATTATGACCTATTAGGACTCCTATGTCCCCTTAAGACACACATGTATGGATAACATACCTAAAAATGCATCATAAGTGATCTTAATGTGTTGTTTGGTAATGTAAGACTCATTATTACCTAACAATACCTATTAGAACCTATAATAGACATAATGACCTAGTACGACTCCCTAGGTCCCCTTAACATATATATGGACAAAAATAGCAAGAAATGTATCATAAGAGGTCCTTATGTGTCATTTGGTAATGTAAGAATAATTATTACCAAATAAGACCTATTATATCCTCATAATACATATTAAGACTTATTAGAACCTATAAAAAATATTATGACCTATTAGGACTCCTATGTCCCCTTAAGACACACAAGTATGGAGAACATACCTAAAAATGTATCATAAGTGATCTTAATGTGTTGTTTGGTAATGTAAGACTCATTATTACCTAACAATACCTATTAGAACCTATAATAGACATAATGAACTAGTAGGACATCCTAGATCCCCTTAACATATATATGGATAAAAATACCTAGAAATGTATCATAAGAGGTCCTTATGTGTCATTTGGTAATTTAAGAGTCACTATTACCTAATAAGGAATAATATGTCCTACTAAGACATATTAAGACCTATTAGAACCTATAACACACATTATAACTTGGTAGGACTCCCTATCTCCCCTTAAGACCCATTAGGAACCCTTATAATCCATACACACCTCTTAGAAACCTCTTGGAAACCTCTTGGACTCGCTCACTCTCTTTATCCTTCCCTCCCTCTCACTTAACATGGTTAACATGGTTAAACATACATGTCAATTATCAACATAACAATAACATATAATCAATACAATGAGTAATGATCTTTAATTATCATGTACAAGTGACTTGTTTAATATTACAATCAAAAGTAATTTGAAACTTCAAAAAAAAATTAATTTAAACATGCTTGAATGTAAAAGTAATAGAACAAAATAGGAGGTCATTACTTAAATTAACAATTAATTTATAATTTATCAAGTGCACACCTTTAACTTTCAAATAGAAGTAAATTCTAATTTTTAAATTAGTTTGTACAACATATTTCACAATATATGTAAGACAATGTCAATGATATATTTATAGAAGTGACCTCAAAATATAAAATTGGTTCAACACATCTCTTCAAACGAGGTCCTATAAAATAAAATTGTAAAACAAAAACACGTGTTAATAAACACATAAATTAATATGAGGTATTTGAACTATGTAAATGTATGTGTAATTTGTATGCACTTACTATGTGAAATTGCACAAGATGTTGATGTTTGTTCCACTTTAACATTTAAATTTGCATAAATTGTAATTGAGACCTGAATAAGAGGTATATATAAGTTCTCTAAATTTGTATTGACAACACAAACATACATGTAATTAAATTATATAAGTACATATGTGTGTGTGTGTGTGTGTGTGTGTGTGTGTGTGTGTGTAATTTGTATGTACTTACTATGTGAAATTGCACAAGATGTTGATGTTTGTTCCACTTTAACATTTAAATTTGCATAAATTTTAATTGAGACCTGAATAAGAGGTATATATAAGTTCTCTAAATTGGTATTGACAACACAAACATACATGTAATTAAATTATATAAGCACATACATATATATATATATATATATATATATATATATATATATATATATATATATATATATATATATATATATATATATATATATATATATATATATATATATATATATATATATATATATATATATATATATATACATATATACATACACATATATATATACACATATATATATACAGACATATATATACATACATATATATACATACATATATATACATACATATATATGTATATATGTATATGTATATGTATATGTATATATATATATATATGTATATATATATATATATATATATATATATATATATAATACAATAAAGAAAAACTTACATGTGTTTGATTTAAATGTAGTCATGCCACTATACCATCTACATCCTCTCTCTTTTGCAATGCATCTATGATTGTCTTGTGCTCGTCCATTGAAATTGTCCATAATACCTTATTGGCGAGTCTCCCTTTGTATCTTTCTAATTTCATATTTGTTGTCACAACCAAATGAGAATAGTGTAAAATCTTCTTTTTAATTTGGTAGTCTTCAAATGTTGCTAAACCATTTCTTCTTGTTAGGTATCTATGTAGCTAGGTGCTAGCTCCAATGATAGACCCAATTGGATACTCAAAACCATCATCATCTACTTGATGACATGTCAATTTTTTCTTAGGTTTCACACATCTAGCTAGCCAATACTCAGTCTGTTCATCATTATCACTAGGTGCAATAACATCATAAAAATGTCCTACAAGATAAGATAAAGTACACAAACACTTTAATCACATGAGTACATATGCAGATTATATAAATTGAAGCATGAGATCACAACAAAATCTAATTAAATTGTACATACTAGGTTGTATGAGGTCTGGAATATGACCATAGTCTTCTGATGCAAAAGTAACATTCTGGCCTTCATTTACTGTATCATCTTGAAAATGTGTGTTAGTAGGTGCTAATGATTTTTGTTGCCAATCTTCAACCCATTCTGTATTCTTGCATTCTTCCCATTCACCAAGACAAAATTGACAAAACCAAAAAAGTTCTCTAGTCCATATAGTCCAAGTGTTAGAATCTGAACTCCTAAATGAATGCCATTTAGCTGACCTACTGATTGCATCATAGTCATATCTTGAAAGGATATTCTTCTCTTCAACTAGGTAGAAGAAAAATTTGATTGTAGAGTTCTCACTTGATCATATGTATAGATATTTATTACACCATTCGACAATCTCATGTGCATTTTTGAATTTGTCTTTTTCCTTAAATTTTAATTTCTCTCTACTAAGGGCTCTCTTCACACATGCACTAGCACCATCATGTTCTCCTTTACCATGTCTAGCCTAAAAAAAAATTCCACACATGTTGGATATTAGTTTGCCTATGTGTCCTACTCAACCAATAGAACATTCTAGCAATCTTGAATTGTCATGTTCAATTATCTGACCATATCTAATGTTGTGTCATTTGAATTTGTCTCTCTTCTAAATTATCATAAAAGACCTTGAAACAATATTGGACAAACTTAGATGAATAAAGTTTATTATCACTCATATAGAAATGGTACTCTCAATATTTTTCAATCCTCCTCTATACTATCAAGTGCATGCCTATAAACTATATGAACATAAATTGTTACTTGCACTGAATTGTAATATTGTGGTTGCATCTCATCTTGTGGTGCAAGTGTGTATTTCTCTTCAAAGTCAACAACTAAAAGTATAGTACTAATTTGAAATGTATTCTTACATATTTGAAATTTTCCATCAAGCCATCTAGCATATTGAGAGTGTTTAATATATTTTGGTATGATCACACTCTTAAACTCATCCATAAATGCACGACAACTAACTTTATCTATAACTATATCACACCTTCTTCTAGTCTTCTCATCTTTCAATAGATATTCAATAGTTTTGAATCTTTTTACATCAACTAATTGTTGTCCAAAAGTAGTCAAAGCATTTTCATGCAAACATTCATCTAACAAAGAAAGATTGCAGCACATATCGCATGTACCAGAAAGACATGTATTGGAAAGAAAGTATTGATCATTGGTGGCTTCCAAAACAAACCTGATATGAAATCCTTTATAGTTTGAGGTGGTATTTTTATACCACATTCCTACAAGATTTTTTTACTATACATGGTACCACATATAGATTGAAATACATCATAATGGTAATGAAATTGAACATGGGTTTTACAGCAACATGTGATTCTTTCCTTGATAATCCTTACATACCATGGTTTACACTTTTCAAAAGGTCTTTGACTAATGGTAATAGTTAATACTTTACCATCTACAAATTTTTTAAACAATTTAGTTTGAGTCATGTCCAAAAGGTGTTTAGGATGTGGATCATGTATTTTTTGACCCAACTCTCAATTTAAGAACATCTCTTGAATTAGGTGATACTCTTGTATTATCATGCCAAAAAATTTCAACCAAACTTTTGACTTCACTAGTAAGTTTCATATCACATCTTGGGAGTCTACCACTAGAAATCCACAAAACATTTGTTAGATCACATTCAAAGTTAACCCTTCTCTTTACAGCTCTTTCTAAAGTCTTATGATTGACATTAAGATATCCACTTATTTTGCTAATCGATCTTTTGTTAGTTGTTGATTTGTTAACTAAAGCTATTGTTATTGCTCGTTGTGTTGCATTCTTATCTTTAGAGTGACTTCTCTTTCCAATAACACCAAAGGCACTAGCAACAATGGATACAACTTGTTTTAAAGACTCAATTTTATTTTTTGGTTTTACATACATTCCTAACCTTCTCATTACTTTTTGCATTTTAGACATTTTAATTAGTTGCAACATCAATTGACATTGAAACCCAAATTTCTTATTATAAAAAAAATGTCTATATAATTTGTTTGCATGTGTCCTAATTCGTCTCGATGAAACGAATCCCTCAAGATTATCTAGCACATCATTAGGAAAATGAAAATTATGTTTACACACTTTACTATCATTCTGACATGTTTTTTCAGTAGTTGGTGTTTCTATGTCTACATTCATGCAATTTCTATTTTCAACTATTATTTCATTTTCATTGGTATTTGGGATTTGAATCTCATTTTCAAATTTTCTTGGTATTTCTTTTGAAGCATGCATTTCAATTCAAGTTTGTTGTGTTGACAAAATATTCTCGTGAAGAAAATGTAAATCATTTAAATTGTAACTTGCTTCTAAAAAATCATCAATTTCATCACGAGAAAAAAATTGAGGGGTTGGAGACACACCTGTATTGAATGTTTGATTAAAATGTCGACCTAAATTTTCTTGCATTGGGTTCTCTTCTTCGGCCTCTTCATCCATCGTGCTATCCTCAATGTCTTTCTCCTTTGAAACATTGTTCAAGTCTTTAATTCTTTTTCTTCTCTCTCGTTGATGTTGTGCTTCATTTTGTTTATTTGTTGTAATCTCCTCATCTTTTAGAACTTTTGTTTTCTTCTTTTTTTGTTGTTTTAATCCCATGTTTGCACCAGTTTTGAATTTGAATCAATAGCTTGCGAATCGCAGAAGAGGACAAGAAAATAGAATAAGTGTGACAGAAGTCACTGCTGTAGATCAAAACTATTATTCAATCATTTTAATCATTGAAAGTCAGCCTATGGGGCAGCTTTTGGGGCCCAACGGGTACATTAGAAATGGGTACCCAATTGCTTAAAAATTGGGTACCCAATTGCTTAAAAATTGGATACCCAATTTTTAAGCGATTGGGTACCCAATTCATAAAAAATCAGGTAACGATTATTTAGCAATCGGGTACCTAATTTTCAAATTACAAATTGGGTGCCCGATTTGTGAGACATGAGCAAGAATTTGGAATGGCTGCGCATTTTGCAATAGGTTTTGCCTTGGGGAAAGGCATGGAATAGGCTTGGTCCCACCATGCCATGCCTTTGTGAACCATTTTTTTCTAAGGCATTTAATCAACAATTTCAGAGATTGTCGTAATTTTATATGGTCATCCCCATTTAATTTTTTGATGAAACAAAAACTTGTTATAGGTCTTACTGTTCTGATTTCAAAAATGTAAATTTTATAGTGTTATTAGTTTATTTTCTATTTTTCTATTATTTATTAATCAAAATTATCTCTTAAATGTTAAAAAGTGACATTCGCTAAAACTTTACTAACTTTTTTGTTTTATAAGAAAAGTCTTGTCCATCATACCCTACTCCTGTTTTAGATTTATTAGACCTGAACTATGTTGTTAGAGGTTCAATGATTCCTTTTCCCTTTCCCTAAGGGACCATCTCCCATGTATCCCATATTTTTTCATTAAGTCAAAGCCTTCCTCATGTAGGTGGGAGGAGATGTCAATGTCGTGTTGATTGATGTCTTCCATTGGGTTTGGAGGTGTGCCACTTGCTTTGATAAAATGTGCATGATATGGTTTGTTGGAAGTTAGTTTTCCATGAGACCTCGAAGAAAGTGGGTGATCAAATAAGGAGATTGAGTACTCACCTAACCCTTTACTATGCAACTTACACTTTTTAGCAAATTCCTTCATTAGTTTATCCATTTATTCATAGTATAGTTGTTTATGATCTTTTGATGATGATGGTGGTGAAGGAGTGGAAGGACTTGAACAAACCCCTTTCTCTTTACCCTTAGTTGATGTTGATAAGTGGTTCCTCATTTGGTTAGTGGAGTATGAAGTGCCTACAATTGTGGACTGATAGCTGGCATCTGTTGGTGTATCAACTTCTCTCTTATGAGGAACAAGTGAGTTACAATATTGGGCAAAGGGTTGATCTTCAAGTATGGTTATCTCTTGACCCATATATGGAAATCTAAGGCACTAGTGGTAGGTGGAGGGAATGGATTTCATGTCATGATCTTCCCATTAGGATGTTGTAAGTTAATTATAGGTCTTAGACTTGTCAAATAGTTTCTTTCATGACTGGCCATACTCTTTCTTCATCGGCATAAGCCTTGATGGTAATCTTTTTTCTTGGGTCAACAACATCCTCTACATACTCAAGGGCTTTCACTAAATTGAGAGTGCAAATATTGAGGCCAGCCCTACCATCGACTAATGCTCTCTTAACTCGGTTCCTATGGATGAATACTTCTATGTGCAAAGGAGAATTTTATTGCTATATGATAGACATGTCATCTTGAGCTGAAAAAGACATGCAGTGAGGAGCGACTAAATTTTTGAACATATTTTGGAAGTTACTCATATCTAGGTCATTTGGCACTAAGGCTTTGGTGAGTATCTCTTTATGCTTTGGGAAGATTTGCAATAGTTCAAAAATGAAGATGTGGGCCAGAGTCTTGAGTAATTGGTTAACCAAGTTATACTTGTGCATGGAGAAACTTGGAGCTACTCGGTCAGGATTTGGCACAGGCCCTGGTAGGATAATTTTGGAGGCTTGACCTCAGGTGATGGTGTTTGAGGACTATTTTTTATTTTTATCTTTAATTATGATGATATTTACAATGTCATCAAATCAAAAAATCATGCCAATGGTATTATCATAGTGGTGTACATAATTAACCTTGGTTTGCAGAGGTGCATTTTGATTGGCCTTGGAAGATTCCCCCTTTTCATGACTCATGACGGGGTACTTGAATGATGTATGGTCTTCATTGTTACTAAGATTATTTATTTCAATGGTTCCATCATTTATTAATTTTTGGATGACCCCCTTAAGGGTGAAACAATTGTTTGTCAAGTGCCCCCAATTGTGATGTTAGGCACAAGTGTGTTTCTCATTCCACCATTTTGTCTTGACTTGGGGTTCAGATAGTTTAGCCTTAGGTAACATGATGAGGTCATCAGCCAAGAGTTTTTGTAAAACACTCTCATGAGACACCCCTATGGGTGTATACTTCATAGGTATATCAAAAGACTAATATCTTCATTGTGGAGGAGCTTTATTGTAAGAAACTTTTTGATTAGATGTAGAGGGAGTCTTTGTGTTATGTCAATAGGATAGGTAGGCTTTATTTTGTTGAGGTGTTGCAACAGGACGCAATTGATTCAAAGGGGGTTGAGTTTGAGTTTTGACATGATTGGCTTCAACCACCCCAACATGTGTGATGTTTTTATTATTGTTTCTCCATGATGATTTCTACTTGTTAGTGCACTGATCAAAGGAATTATGTGCTTGTGTAGAATTGTTGGTGAAAACTTTACCATCTTTAGATAATTTAATTATGTCATTGTTTACCAAGGTTTCTTCCACTTTAGCAGCATTTTCTAAGGTGGTTTAAAAATATTTAGGCCCTTGGATATGGAGCCTATAATTCATCAGTTTTGAGAGACTATTAATGAAGATATCTATCTTCTCTTTATCTCATATGTCCCTATAATATTTAGCAAGCATGTGCCTCCACCATTATAGGAAGACCTTGAATGATTCACCTATGAGTTGTTTTGTGTTACATAGATCAATCATTGTAACATCTCTTTCAATGTTGTAAGAATATTGGGTGATAAAAATGGAGGCCAATTGATCAAAGGTTTTAATATTGGAGGGTAGTTTGGAGAACCACTCCATGGCTTGCCCCCTGAGGCTCCTAGGAAATATATGCATTAGGTGTGTTGTGTCAAGGAAAAACTCCATGCTTAGCATATAGAATTTCCTCAGGTGATCTTGTGGATCCATCATGCCAAAATATTTGTCATACTTTGGTATCTACACATTTGGAGGAAAAGGTGCGAAGGTAAAGTTTTTATTGAATGTTAGGGGACACACCTTTTCGAGGCCAAACTTTGTAAGTTGTGTTTTTCCTCTTTTAATCTTTTCCATTTCTAGTTGTAAGTCTTGTAGTTTTTGTGGGAATATGTCTAAAGGTGAATCTTCTTCATCTTGTTTTAGATTGGTCACATCAAAATTAGATGGCAATTTTTCACCTTGTTGTGCTAATGTGAGTATGTAGCGTTCTTTGTGTTTTTCCATAATCTTGTCCATGATATCAACAAGTTCAGGATTTTGCTAGAAATCTTCAATTTTAGATTCAATACTTCTATCATCCCATGTATGAAATGAGCCCATTGTGGCTAGGGATTCTAAATTTTGATCAAATAAGGATGATTTGGGAGTAACTTCATTCTATGTGCAATCTGTTGCTATGCTAGATTTTAGGAGGTTTAGAGGTTCTGTGTGTTTGACGGTTCTACTTGCTATCCTAGAATTTACTCATATGGGTGACCATTTCAGTTTTTTTGGTACACTTGTTTTGCATGGTGGCATGAAAGTTGAGTTGGATTCTTTTAGTTTTTAGGAATTTTTCAAAAGGTGAAAGTTTTTGTTGACTACAATTTGTTTGCAACAACAAGTTAGATTGGACAAGGTGTTTGCCAATGTCGATAGGATAAGGTTCACTTTTGCAAAGTTAGGGACATATGCGTGTTTCTGAATGTTCCTGGCTTGATGTGCAAAGTGAGGTAATGGTAACTGTTGGCTTGATGATGATGTAGATTTTCTTATTTCAAAAAGATGTTTTTGGTTAAAGACAAAAATTCTCAAACTTTGTAAAATACTAGCACAGAAAAGGGTATCCAAATTTATTGTTTGTTTGCAAGTATCATGTTTGTAGATAGCCTCTATTTCATATTTTTTCTTAGATGCATCATAGGAATGCTCAGATGCACTATTTTATTAGTTAAATGCGTTGTTCCTCTGTTTATATGTTCTATTTCAATGCTAAGATGTGTTATTTTAACTTTCATATGTGTTGTTTCCTAAATTGGATGCACTATTTCAAGTATTAGATGTGTTGTTTATGGTGTATACATTATAATAGAGGTCATAAGAGTCACAAGAATGTTCAGAAGCACTATTTTATGTAGCATATGCATTATTTTAAGGATTGTCTAGCAATATCTTCATTTTAAACTTTGTTTCTCAATACCAGTTTGAGGGTTATCTTGTTGGAATGTTTATGATCATCACTAATGTTCATTATTATGTTTTAAAGAACTTTCAAGCACAATAGTAGTGAGATCAAAACAAAATGAAAAATCACATGCACCTAGGAAAAAAAATGGCTTCCTAGCAAGGTTATCTAAGGCCAGTGACTAGTGGGTCTTAGTGTTCCAACTATGTTTAGATTTACCTCTCCTGTGAGAGAGAGCTTCCCACCAATGCTAGGGAGGTTTCGTGCAATCCCTTGCAGGACTATGAAAAGAAGGCTATGCACTGAATATAGGTGGCTTTCTTTCAATTAGGAATACAAGATTGGGGGTGATCCCTCTCATTGGCCCTGCTAAGGCAACTCAAGAGGTAGTCCTTCTATGGATAGGTTATGCTACCTAGTGAAAAGCAAGAAATGGAAGTCACAAATAGGTCTAGGAATCTAATCACTCAAGAGAGTGAGAGCATATCCCTACTATTTTGGCTCCCCAAACATGTTAGGCACAAATGATTAATTACTAGTCCTTATACTACTAAAGACAGGGGGGGCTCCTAATTAGACTATGTGTAGATTATTTTCCTTGTTCATTTGCAACCTGATCTTTATAGAAGGTCAGGCATTCTGATCAACTCAAAGGAGTTGAGAGCATAGGCCTATTTCTTTATTAGATTAGTGAGATTGAATGTTCCTATTAAGCTATGTTTGAAAAACTAAGAAATGCCACACTTTTAATTGATAAGAGCTAAGGTCCACCTATCTAATTTGAGGCTAGCAAAGGCTAGGTGCATTTATGAGGGTCTTCATTCTTGTTGCACACTGCCTGCAATTTGAAAGCTCATTTGTTAATGCAAAAGGAACTTGTAAGCAAAGATATTCAGATTAGGAAATTAGATTCAGGAAACTGCAACTTTTATCAAATGTGCTACAGAAATGCTCATATACATCACAAAAAAACTCATATGCACTATTCTATTATGCAAATGCACTATAAGAAAGTTAAATGTGCTATGAGATGTTTCATATGCTCTACAAAAATGATTAAATGTGTTAGAGAACTCTTTAAAAGCACTATAAGAATATGTAGATCCATTCTAGAATAATGCAGATGCATTACAGAATAATGTATAAGCACTACAATAAGATTAAATGCATTAAAACAGAGTTCATAAGCATTAAAATATCTCTCAAAAGTGCTGAAATAGAGTGCAAAAGCATCAAAAGATTCAAATCCATCCCTTCTATGCTTGAGAAAGACTTTGGAATACTGTTCTTACTGATATGAGGTCTCTCAAATGTTGTAGAACCTGTATTTGATCAGATCTGCACAAGAAAATAGCAAGAAAAAAATAGATCTATACTAGAAATGAAAGATTATGCTAAAAAGAACTTGAAAATAGAGAGGCTTTTAGTTTAACCCCATGGTGGGTGCCATTTTGTACATGGTATGAATGTGTATTCATGAAACCTTATTGTAGAAAGAAAATGGATTGATGAAAAACTAAACTAGACCCAAGATATCATCATCAGAATGTAATTTCTACAAGTGTCTCATGTCTCCCTAACTACAATTGCTAAAATAGCTCTCAGACTAGCATCTTAGTGATAGTCCTAGAATGGGATTGTGCTAAAAATGTAGATCTACAATGAAAAGTGTAAGATCTATGACTAAAAGTGGATTATATGTGAAATACAACTCCTACAAATGCTCTTGAAATGATCATGCTATGAACTAAATATGCAATAAATGAAGCTAAATGATACAAAATGATGTTAAATGACACAAAATGATGCTAACAATGCTATGAAATTACCACAATGAAAATGCTAAAACAATGAGTCTAAATATGCCTATAGTGTAGATACATAAAATCTTGGGTCCCTTGCCTCTTAGATTTCCCTCCTATTTATAGGATTTTGGAAGGGGTTGGGTAAGAATCAAGATTTTAACTTTTGACTGGGGGTGAAAGTGAAACTAAAAATATCTCAGAAGAGGCCAGGAGGAAGAGTCCAATAGACTTGGTTTTGAGGATAATGTGAGGATTTTTCAAATTCTTTTAAATGGTAAAAGGAAGATTTTCAATCTTGTGAAGATAAAATGATTTTATTGATTTAATAAATGACTTATTTTCAACACTTTGTCTTTTTCCTTCCTCCCTTTTTGAATTTCATTTTATGAATTTGAATTTTTTTCTTCCTCTTTTAGAGTTTATTTAGGTCTTGTTGATTTGATAGGTGATTAATGAGTTGATGTGATTTTTGATTTTCTCTTTAATTTGCATTGATTGATCAGAATCACATGATTTAAGTCTTTGCCAATTTTTGGGTGTCTACAATACTATTTTTCTATTTTTCTTGTCCTCATAATGAATCTACAGATGAAACTATAGTCAAAGTTGAAAAAATTTATATTTTGGACATAAAGATGCTTTTTCTCATTGGTATTTTAGATAACTAAACTCGTTCATTTTCCTTCAATATTTTAGATATGATTTTTCTCATTTGGACTATACATATGAATTATATCTAATTTTTCTAAGTAAATCATATTTTGAATCTTAAGATTCATAAATATTGCATGAAAGAGGCCTTGCTTGCATAATTCCTTGATCAGATTTGGGTTTGGTATTAATATCCATTTATCCTATTTGGATTTTTCTCATCCATTTTCAATTTCACTAAGACTTATGTTTGGAAGCCCTTATTTCTCTTGTATTGAATGACTTAGGGTGAAAGTGTTTAACTTGTCCTATCTAGTTTCCATTAGTCATTGATGTCATTTCCCACCTAAATATTTTAGTAAATCCAATGTGAAGCCTTCTTTGTTTTGTCCTGGTAGTTAGATTCTTCTTATGCATTACATTTATATTTTTGAAATAACATTTGATAAACATAAAAATTAAATAAAAACTTTCTTTGTTAGATTTGTATTTTATTTTTATTTAAAGGAAAAAATTAATTGTATTTCATATTTATTGTGAGTATCATACTTTAATGTGCAAGATGTATGATTTCTTTCATGATTATTTTCATAATTAATTTATTAGTTAACCTCATGAGGTTTTCATTACTAAAGTTTTGGATCTAACGAATGAGGTCTCTAAAGGTCTAATTCTTCCATAATCTTCCTTTACATCTTTTTAAGCTAATCTTTATGATGATATTTTGTCATGGATTCCTTTGTGTGAGACTATTTGTAATATTGATCTTGTAAATTTATGTCTATTTTACTAGCCTCTTATAATCCTCATACAATTTCATCCTCAAAACCTACTCATTACTCATAAGGGTTATCCTCAAAATGATGAACCTCTTATAGTTCCTCAAGGAAAGCCCTATTATACTATGGTAGCCCATACTTATCAAACATGGAATAATCATCATCCCACTATACTGATTTCTCCTTCTTTCATACCCCCTTCTCAACTAGTACTTCCTCAAGAACCCATTTTGTCTAGTTCATTAAGGAATGAGTGTGATATTTTTGAGAAGTTGCATGATTCTCCTACTAAGATCTCTTTATGGAAACTTCTTCAAACTTCCCCTACTTATCATGAGACTTTTCAAAAGGTTTCATCTACTCTTCTTTCCCTACCTCCTTAGCAAGGAAATATCCATTCCATTTTGGAATGTATGCATTGTTAGTGTAGTTTTTTATTTTTTCTATTTTGCTAGGTTTTTCCTACACTTTTAATAATCTCGCTTAGGTTAATAAAGCATGTCTTATTAGGTGAATGGTTGTGAGGTGTCACCTTCCTATATGTGAGCATCCATTAGCTATCTTGGGAAGATACTTTTCTATCTTTAGTCCAATAGGTGGTTGCTCCTCATTGGTTGGTGTTGCCACCTCCTCCCTCTTCCTAGCCTATATAAGCATGCTACCTGGCTTGTATTTGCATCTCTTGTTTTTGCATCCTCTTAATGCTATTTTGCTTCCAGCATTTGCATTACTCTCTTGGAGACTAACTCTATGATGCTATTTTGATTTTGTCTCATTTGCATTCATAGTTTAGATATTTACTCTTTGCACTAGTTTTCTGGGTTATCAATCTTTTTAGATTCTAACATGGTATTAGAGTTTTTCTATGTGCAAGAGTAGATTTTAGTTTCCTTATTTGAGAGATTCAAGGGGGGAAAATAAACTTTATTGTAGTTTTTTGAAAAATGAAGTATGCTCTTCTCTTGCATCTTTGGATGATCCTAAGAATCAGAAAAGTTTTGACAAAAACAAATTTTCTCTGGGGTTTCAATCTCAAATCTGACAACCAACTTGCATATTTGGAGTTTTCAATCAATTTTGCAAGTTCCAGCATGTCATTGATGGACTTGAGAAGCTGATCCAACATTTGCATGTCATATTTTGGTTGCTGGGGTCAGTTTTTGATTTTTGGAGCCATTTTTTACTGTTAAAGGCATCTGATTTACACTACAGCAAATTTTCAGAGCATTTTCAGCCCAAACGAACATTACCATTGGATCTGAAAATTTGTTTGTAGTCAGGATTCATATAAAGCTTTTCAATTTTGGACACAGGGCATTTTTTGAGATTTTTTAACCCTCTAGGGTCGCTGTCGTATGGATCGTATGGTCGTAGTGCAGAAAAAAATCAATTTGCAGCGCACCAGTGGGCGGCCACCGCCGCACCACCCAGCGGCCGCCATCGCACACCTTGTCAACTAGTACCATCGGCAGTGCCGCCACAGAGCCACTACGGATTAGCGCCTCCCCCGGGCCACCTCGGCGCCGCTCAGTCTCCGCTACTGCGGCCACCTCCGCTGGTGGTTTTTTCGGCCACTGCTTCAGTTTTGCCACTGCTGCCGGAAGTTGCCGCCCATTTTCTCTGCACCGCCCAGTCCCAGTCAATAGTCTCCAGCGGGTGCCCTGTCAGCAACAGCGTGGCTTTTTCTGCCCAGTGAGCAGCCAGTGCGCGTGACACGTGGTGGGTGTGCCACGTGGCCCTTGCCATGTCATCAGCCATACATGCCACGTGGTGACCTTTTTTTGCTGTGATGGCTGACGGACCATCAATGTTAATGCCATGTTTTGCTGACATCAACATGACATCATCCTGCATCAGCACCTTCTTGCACCTCTCCTAGGGTCATTTTGGACCTACCTTCAGTTTTTTGGCCATAACTTTTACATACGGAGGTATTTTTTTGATCCAAAAGAAGTGCCAAAAAGTTGGTTCTGAGACAGAGATGCTAGAATAGGTTTTTTTGAGTTTTGATGTAGTTTGGTTGCCTATTATGGTAGTCAAAGCTGAATGTTCTATTTTGCACTCTAGGAGGCGTATCTTGAACTTTCGATCTCCGATTTTGGACTTCTTTATATCACTGGAAAGCTCTTTCTGTGCTCTTTCCAGTGATGCTGGTTGTTGTTCCAGATTCTATTCCAGAAACATCCTATTTAGTCTTTTTCATTTTAGCATTTTGGTGAATATTCTGTTTGTTTCAGGTCCGAAGATCAATTTTGTTGCTTCAGTTGGTTTGTTTTGGGCTTTACCTTTTGTTGTTTCAGCCTTATGCTTTTTCTGATCATTATTGATATTCATTGTAAGAATCTTTATGCAACGCACTAAGATAAAGTGCCACTCTTGCATTTCGGGATCCTTTTCATCATTGTGATTCGTTGTACTCGCACTATTATATAAAGTGCCATGGGGGGGATAGTTGTTTGCCACTTATAGGCCCTCTTTCTCTAATTCCTCATGTAGTGTCGATGACACGTGCCTTTATTTGTGTTTGTACCTCACTCTTGATGTGTTTGGCTCCTATGTTGTAGGAGATTTTTGGCCCATATTTTCAGTTGCCTATCACCTCACCTGCCTTAAGGGGAGGTTATATTGTTGTTCTATGCTTCTTTGGTTGATGGTTCATGCCTTCTATTTCCATGGAGGTTCCTTTGGTTGATGGTTCGTGCCTTCTATTTCCATGGAGGTTCCTTTGGTTGATGGTTCGTGCCTTCTATTTCCATGGAGGTTCTACAGATCAGCATTTTGACAGAGTTTTGTGGTTCTTCATGCTTCAATGATGCTGCTTCTTCATGATCACTCCTTGTTCCTGTTTTAGGGGACAATTTCCCTAGCGGGAGACTTCTTTAGTTCTTCACTAGGTTCTTACCTCTTTTTGGGGGAGGGTTTTTCCCATGTGGTTTTCTCTCTTTCCCCACTTTCAGAGGTTGCATCTTCTTGCATTATACTTGGGTACCTAACATGGCCTCGTTTCCGGGACCCATTTCTACATCCACCTAAGCTTCGCTTATGGGGGGGTGTTAGTATAGTTTTTTATTTTTTCTATTTTGCTAGGTTTTTCCTACACTTTTAATAATCTCGCTTAGGTTAATAAAGCATGTCTTATTAGGTGAATGATTATGAGGTGTCACCTTCCTACATGTGAGCATCCATTAGCTATCTTGGGAAGATACTTTTCTATCTTTAGTCCAATAGATGGTTGCTCCTCATTGGTTGGCGTTGCCACCTCCGCCCTCTTCCTAGCCTATATAAGCATGCTACCTGGCTTGCATTTGCATCTCTTGTTTTTGCATCCTCTTAATGCTATTTTGCTTCCATCATTTGCATTACTCTCTTGGAGACTAACTCTATGATGCTATCTTGATTTTGTAACATTTGCATTCATAGTTTAGATATTTACTCTTTGCACTAGTTTTCTGGGTTATTAATCTTTTCAGATTCTAACATGCATTCTTAGTTGGATCCTCTTTAAAATACTTTTTATTCAAGAGGATTCTCCTCCTTAAGAGGTATAAAATTAATATGATTCTGTTAAGGTTGTTTTTCTCATTAATGATAACCTCATTCATAAACCTTTGATTGATAATGGTTTGGGTTTAAATTCATGTAGTTTAGACATACTAAAAACCATAAAGGTTGATAACATGTCCACTATTGAACCACAAAACATTCATATTCAAGGCTTTAGTAATATTTCTAAGAAGCTTTGGGAATCACAACTTTTCCTATCAAGGTGGATCCAATTATCCTAGATACTCCAATCCATGTGATGCTTATGCCTCTCAACTATGCAATGTCCTTTTGGGAAGACCTTGGGTGCATAATATGTATGTTATTCCCTAAATGTTTCATCTTAAACTTAAATTATTTGATGTATACTATTCATGCAAACCATTAGCCTAAAAATTATTTAAACAATGAGTTTCCTAAATTATGCAAGGAGGGATTTGAATAGCTAGGGCTAGAGGGACACCTAACTATCCAAACACTTTGTTCAGTAAACACAACAAAAGAAAACACATAGAGAACAATACCAAGGAGGGGGGGAGGGAGGGAGAGAGAGAGAGAATTATTTTTAGTGATTTATCTAATTATCATCATGCATGCCTAGTTTTAAGGCCAAATGGGTTACAACCAGATACAAAATACAACTTAAAGATCCATGATCGAGCCTCAAATTTACTTTTGTAGAAACATCTACTTTGAAATCTCTAAGACCACCCTAATCTAAAGCTAAACACCCTTATTTATACTTGCCAAAATGGCTTACATAAGATTCTAGATCATTACATAATAGAAAGGGTGGCCTTAAAATGGTCTACACATATCCCAAGACAAGATCTTATCATTAGATTCATGATCTAAATTAAATATAGAGGTCAGCTCAAAATAAGAGCCAATCATAGATAGACTTGGTCAAAGAAAGGACTGAGCATCAATAAATATCAAGCTCACTCGACACAAGAATGAACACTCAATCAATACTAGACAACTTGATCAACACTAGAAAACTCGATCAACATTGGAACTTGGTCACCATTGGCATCATGAACCAAAAGAGTCGGATAGAAAGGCAACCTAGGATGCTCCTATATCAGACAACTAGGATTGAAATAAATGATTCTCTTGAATCATGTAAGTATCACAAACTGAGCTTAATCCAAATCAGATTGAGAAATCCATGTAGCATCTTCAACTGGTCTATTCTTCCACTTCACCAAATACTCAAAGTACTCTTTACCTCATGTCTTCTTTCCAACTCTCTTATCCAATATGTATTCAACTTCTTCAATCTAATTTTTAGGATAATCATCTAGTATAATAACTTCATCATCTGACTCATGATACTTAAAAAAGTTGACAAAATTGAATATAGGAGATATATCAATGTCATTAGGTAACTCAACTTCATAAGAATTACCACTATCAAAATTCCTCAAGATATTATAAGCTCCAAACTTCTTTATTTTTAACTTATTATATGTTCCAATAGAAAATATGCCTCTCTTAAATGAACCATCTATTAGAAATAGGGAATACTGTGGAGGGGGGAGGGGTGTGAATCAATATTCTACAAACATTTTTCACCAATTGGATATTATTTGTTACTTTGAACCATGCATAAGAAAGTATAAAAGTAATGTTGAATACTAGTAATGACCATGCATAAAGAGAACTCATAACACCATATTTTGTTAACTAGGTGTTGGTAAAAAAATTTGTTCTTTTAAATTATAACTCTTGAGTGCCCAAACTTGGAACAATATCTAGTTACAAATAGTTGAAAAGCCACTTGTGGATAAATTGGCTTCTCTCTAAATTGGTAGGTACAACTCCCAAGAATAGATTTGCACTGAATTATATTTTTCTTCTAAACTAATTTGGGGTATGTTCTTGACCTGAGAATAGAAGAGGTAGAACCAAGCTAGACCTAAATAGAATCTAACTCAGGAAAATCTAAATTTTTGAATTTCTAAACAAGTTTATGAATTTGCACATCTTATTAGTTCACAAAGCTTAACGAAGTAATAACTAGTATAGAGCTAAGTTAATATGAATCTGAAATGCAATTAAAAAATGAAGAGTGCTGAAGGGATCTCTCTTTGAATGAACAATAACACTACCTATCACATTCATTCATTGCTTCAAAATAGGGGAAGTGAAACTCTATTCTTTCCTCATTTTGACTCAAACAAAAGAGAAAGCATAAGACTGAATCTAACAAAAAATCATTGATATAAAATATCATTCATTTGTCTCTGCAGTAAAAAGTACTTCACACCAAAAAATTTCCGACCCTTCATTAATCTTTCAATCTTCTACATATACAATTTTGAGATGACCGTTACAATGGAAGTTCAATCGGTTCATCTTCTCAAGATTGACAAATGGCAAGGCACCAATTTGCCACATTTTAATAATTACAAAAGAAAACAAAACAAAAGGTATAATGTGAATCACTTCAACTTCCTCCCCTTTTTTTTAATTTTCTCTATAGGGCTTCATGGAAACTATGATTGGGATGCACTCTTCATGCCTAGGCAAGTGGATATTGGAATACCTTAAGAGCCATTTAGAATGCTCTCTAGAAAATTTCTTCACATCATTTAATTGATTTGGCAGTTCCTCTTTGGCCACATGTATGCATTTGCTAAGTGCTTTTAGTTCAGCAACCATATCTTGACTATGGGAAGATATATCAAACAAACTATCTAGAAATTTGGAAAATTTCTCCTTCATGACATTGATTTCAATAAGTTCTTTTCCTTGGTTCCTAGTTTGAGAATCTATATGTAGTCCCTTCATAAGTTCAAATCCTTTGTCTTTCATCTTCTTCACTTTATTCTCTATTTCTTTAAGCCCTTTCTCTACAGACTAGATCATCTTAGTCTTAAACTGCATGCTTTGAAGCCACTTGAATAGAGGTTCATCTCCCTTTGGTAAGATTTTTGCTTCAACCACTTCCTTGGCCTTTATTTGGATGATCATTTTCAACAAGGAGATGCAATCATCACACTTCACCTTTTCTCTGGCTAGAGTATTGGTATTTGATATAATGTTATATTTTTCTATTTCAAACCTTAACATAACATTACCAATCTACTCCACAATAGCGGCTCCTTCTAATTTGAGCTTCTCAATTGATTCTTTACCAATCTAGTCAAAATGCCTTTCTTCTTGGAGCTAAGAGATGAGGGCTTGAACTTTAGCTTGAGTGGTTGCACCTTTACTCTAGCTCCTCTTGGTTGTCCATTCAACCCATTTCCCCATTCTCTTGATGATCCTGGCCATCATGATATCAAAATTTTCCTCAACATCTACATACAGCTCAGAACTGATAGGAATCCACCTTAACTTAGTTAAATATGTATTTCTATACATGTTTTGGCCATCATTCTCTAAGCCTTCTACATCAAATTTGATACTTTATGTTTTGATTTGCTCCACTATGAGCCTAGCAAAAGCATGATCTCTACTTTTGAGCTCATCTCTATAGTTTGCCCCATAATCTTCAATAGTAGTAACATGTTTGATTATGGTCCTAATCTACAACACATCACTTGCATACTTATTCAGGTCAAAGATAGGTCTTATGACCTCATATGCTTCTAATTGGTGTTTAGTCTCAAATTCTTTGAGCATTTTTTTGCATCAGAGTGAGACTCACAACTATAAGCCCCAACCTTCATAGGATATTCATACCCTTTCTTCTTTAGGCTTGCACTCAACATATTCACCTAGATTGTTTTCCTCATGATCTCTATTAGCATGGTCATATTGCTCAGATACCTAGGTAGCTTTAGAGAAAATCCATTGAAAGATGCAAGATGAAAATATGAAAAGGATGAGAACTAGATAAAATAGCTACCAAATTGACTGATGGCCACCATTTCCTCTGAGCTAAACCTCCTCTCTAGGCATCCTTGGATTTCCCTACAAATTCTCATTGTAAATGTGCCATTAAAATTGACATATTCTACATAGCTATTCTGCAATTGTAAGCATGGATAGAATTCATATCTTTTCACATCATTAGGGAAGTTCTCTAATTTGGGAAGGCCTGGCCACAATTGTAGAGAAGCTAACATGTAAATAAGGAAAGAAGACATGTAAAAGGTTTTGTAAAATTTTGTAATGCTAAGGGCTCTAGACAGATGCTCACTTACCTCTTAGGCCTAATCAACATACTGTGTATCTAAAAAGATAATTTGTACGAGAAAGAAATACTATTCAAAAAAATTAAGTGCTTCTACCTCACCTTTCTATTTATGCAAGAGAACCAGAATATCTACAATCTTGAGCTTGAGATCAGCCCCAAATAGAGTTTTAGGAACCTTACTCTTACCACCCCATGACTTTTGGCACTAGGACCTCACTCTTTCCTCCACACCATTTTCTTCAAGGAGAACTCAGACATTTCCCCTCCTACTATCAACTCAAAGACAATTGACCATAGTTTTCCTATCGATAGAGATTAGAACTATAAGATCAGGCAAAAAAAAAAATTTAGTATCCAGGTTGTAGTGAATTATGCATTCAACAATCAACTCAAGAGCTTGAACTGCCACCGAAAACCTCGTTGCCTCGACTAGCCCACTTCCTTGGAGCTTCTCAATTATAGGATGAATTGGCTTCGACCGTAGTCTCCTTTGAAAATCTTGCATGTCATAGAAACAAAGCGAGGTATCTGTGTAACTCTGCAATGTGGATTTTATCCCATTAAGCCCGTCAAACCCAACAAATCTGGTTGCCATTTTATATGAGGTAGAAGTGAATCAAAACTTTGAAATTGAAGGAAGTGCAGAGGATCAAATTTGCAAGTATAAAAGATTTTAAAATGTTGTGCGATTCAATAGCATAATAGTTCAAGAAAAAGTGGTAATTGAAAAATTGTTGTCTTTGTCTCTCTATATAGAAATCCTAATTCACTTGTTAATCTTCAAGATCCATGCCACACGAATGAAATAAAGGATAAATCTATTGGATTAGTAAATGCAATAATTTCTAACAGACTTTTCCATGTCTTTTCACTATTTTAGTTGGCCCAACGGTAACTTTCCTTTATTACATACTTACCTTCTCATTTTTCACCTAGTTTAGGAGAATTAAGAACATAATACTTTGTAAGGAAATATCCACTCAGCCAGATTCTGCTCACTACACTTCTCCAACTGTGATTAGTTTATTTCCATTATCATCTTAAGTTGTCTTACATGCAATTTGTCTACCCAATTTTCTTACAAAGTAAATTTCTTCATGAATGTGGAAAATCACCTTCATGGGTTGAAAGCCCGCCAAGGAGAAGGCAATCTTCAGTTTTTCACTCAAGCTTTATTTACCTTCTAACTTTTGGGTTAGCCTTTTGTTTGAGTTTGGAAAACCACAAAAGGACTATAGTGATCAAAAGAGGGCCTGCTTCTTCATTTTTTCCCTTTACAAATGCCTTTAGCAGAAAAATGACTTCATGGGTTGAAAGCCCACCATGGAGAAGTCATTTTAGAGTTCTCCACTTAAGGTGATTCTGAGCACCATGATGAATCCTAGATGTTGTCCGAGGCAGAATACTATGATGAAAATAAGGCTTATCTATAGAACAACTCATTCTCTTCTTACTTTAATCCACAAGCCACATTTATTAACCTCTACAAAAAATCACCTTTATGGGTCAAAAACTTGACAAGGAGAAGGCGATGTTTGATTCTCCACAAGCTTCATTTTTTTCACGTGTAAATCATGATAAGCCATGAAAAATTCCATCCTTGAAAATAAATTTGTGAACATCATTATGAAACATAAGAATCTTCATTGAATTAGGTACTAAGCTACCCATACGACATCAAGGAGAAACACACCCGACTATGAAATGTGAGAGAATGGAAAGATGGGAAATTTGATGAAGAATATTTTGACCTAAGGAGGAAAGACTAGACTTAGAAATACCTAGACCAAACTAAGACACAAGATCTTTTCCACTTTGCAAAATGGGTGCAAGATGAAAAGTGGGGCAATAGCTAGTTCTGATTGGGGACTTGGTTAGAGCATACCTAAGCAGGGAACTCAAAATCTCTAGTTTCACAAAGAAGATAAAAGATGGCACCATAACAAAAAAGAGAGAGGAAAAAATAGGAAAATAAAAGGAAGGAAAGGAGACTAACTAGGAAACACGAAAAAAAATTAATTATAATACAATATAGGGGTTACATGTTCTCAATTTGCAATTTAATAAAGCTTTAGATCCTAACCATTATAGGTCAGGAGTAGTACTTTTCCATCTCCATAAGACAATTTGAAAGAATTATTCTCAAATGCCTGATGAATTCTAAATGGACCTTTCCACAAGGTGTCATAATACTTATGAATACCTTTTGGAGCACTTCACTTATCCCAAAGTAACACACTATCTCCTACCATGAATTTTCATGTTCTAGCATTATTATCAAATGGATCCTTCATCTACATATGATGTTGTGTGATGTGATCCACCATTTCTTTTGTTTCCTCTTCAAGCTTACTCAGATACAAAATTCTCTTCTCTAGACCATCTTTGTAGATATCATTTTCGATCACTGTTCTGAGTTTGTTTGCAACCTATTCTAAATGTCATGGTAGATTAGCTTCAGCCCCATACACTAATTCAAAAGGAGATATAAAAATTTCTCTTTTAAGTATCACCCTATTTGCCCACAGTGCCTCATGAATTTTCTTGTGCCAAGTCTTTTGATTGTCTAAGACCAACTTCTTAATAATATTTATCAAATTCTTGTTACTAGACTTAGCTTGACCATTTCCTTGTGGGAAATAATCAAATGAGTGACTAACAGTAATTCCATACTCAAAGAAAAAATTAGTAATCTCAATTGAAGAAAAGTAGGTTGCATTATCCATAACTAATTTGATAGGAACACCAAATTTGACCAATATGTTCTCCTTCACACACTACTTCAAAAGTAATTTTCTTGGTCACTTTGGCCTCCACCCACTTAGTGAAGTAGTCAGTTGTAGTTATGAAATATTCGTGACTAGCATTGGATGATGGATTAATAGGACCAATAAAATCAAGACCCCATTGTTGAAAGGGTCCTTCAATGATGATAGGTCTTAAAAGTAAAGCAACCAATTGAGGACATCCGACAAACATCTTACATTTTTCACACTTTGCCACCTAGGAATAGGAATCTTTGAACATCCTTGGCCATTAATAGCAATGTCTCAATATTTTGAAAGCTATGCCTGAGGATTAAAAATGCTCTCCACAAGCTTCATCATGAAATGTTTTCAACAACTTTTCTTGCTTTTGTTTGTCTACACAATTGAGAAAAGTGCCATCAATAGCCTTTTAAAACATTTTTCCATCCCAAATTATGTACTTAGCTACTTTCAACATAAGATCTCTTCTTTTTGTTACATTTAATCCTTCTAGACATTCCCCCTTAGTTAGCAGATAGGTAATATTTTCAAACTATGAATCATGAAGACCTATTGCCAACACTAGTTCCTTTTCTTCTAATTCTTCTAATTCTTCAATGATCTTATTTTGTGCAATTGCTTTACACAATGTGTTACCCCTTACTAGCTTGGTAGGCTTAATTTCTATATCATATTCTTGTGTCTTTACTATCCATGCTCCTCTAATATTGCAACCTACATATTGTTGTGTTAACACACTTTGCATAGCTACATCTAGGATAAAAATGATAGAGTGTGAATGCAATATATAGAATCAAAAATTCTTGAGTGCTTTGACTACTGCATAAGCATGTTTCTCAATCTGTAAATACTTCAATTCATGATTTTTCAAAGGTATGCTCATCAAAGCTATTGGAGCTTGTACCCCTTCATCATTTTCTTGCATGAGTATTACCGATAAAGTATGTTCAAAAGCATAATAGTAAATAAGGAAATCTTTCTTATAATTTGGGTGACTCAACACTAGGGCATTAGCATAGCAATTTTTATATTTTGAAAGGCCTACTTTCCTGCCTCATTCCATTTGAAATTAGAATTTCCCTTCATCATATCCACAATATGTTTAGTGATTTCTGCAAAATCTGGTATAGACCTTCTAAGGAAATTCACCTGCCCAAAGAATGACTTAACTCCTATTTTTTTTGGGGGAAGGCTTAACCTTTGAATGGCATTTACTCATTTGGGATCAATTCTAATGCCCTCTTGAGACACTGTATGACCAAGGAGCTTTCCCTCTGTCACACAAAAAACTAATTTCTTTGGATTGAGTGAGATTCCATGTTCTCAGCATCTCTGTAAGACTTTCTTTAAATTTTCCATGTGATCTTTTCTCTTTTTTGAAATCATAGTGAGGTCATCTAGATATATAACTATAATTTGATACTTTAAATCAGAAAATGTTTTGCTCATACACCTTTGGAATGTGACACAAGCATTAATGAGTCCAAAGGGTATTCTGCGATATGCAAACATACCCCAAGGAGTGGTAAATGCTATCTTATGCTAGTCTTTCTCTTCTACCTCTACTTGATTGTGACATGAAAATCCATTGAGCATAGACATCATTTTAGATCTAGCCACTGTTTGTAATAAGTAATCCATACTGGGAAGGGAAAAATTATCCTTTAAAGACACCTAGTTCAAATTGTGGAAATCAATCCAAATCCTTATTTCTCCATTCTTTTTTTTGACTGGTACTATGTTAGCTATCAAGGTGGAGTGATGGATAGGATAGATAATTCTTGCTTTCAACATTTTATCCACCTCTCAAAAATGGAATTTGTGACCGTAGGATTATAATTCCTTTTTCTTTTTTTCTAGAAAGGAACCACATCAGGTTTGAATGGAATTTGATGTTTTACCTTGCCACCTCAATAGCTTTTTAGATCTTCATAACTCCAAGAAAAAACATCCCTATATTCCATGAAAATTTGTTTCACAGCTTCTTTTTCTTCAGGTGAACAACATTTTCCAATGTTGATCATTTTAGGATCATGGGTGTCTCTGATATTTATGCCTTCATACTCTGCAATGGTAGGTCCCCTTTCTATCCTCTTCTACTTTACATAGGCATCATGTCTATTAAATAACTTTTCTGAGGCTATGAAGTATGGGGGGTTGATATTGCCTTGCAATTGAACTTTATCATTTTGGTTCTTCTCAACATCAGAGCTTTCATGATTTTCATTCTTGGATTTGCATGCAGAACTAGATTTTTCATTTTCTAGGAATAGTTGTAAGCTTTTGTCATCTTCAAAAACTTTCCAAGACTCTACATTATCTAGAATAGAAGCTCAATACACAATTTCAATCTGGTATTTCTTATCCTTAAATTTTGGGTGGGGAAGTAGTAAAGAAGAAAAAATTGCTAAAGAATTAGCTTTCATGTTCATCTCCCTTGGTATTGCTTCAATAGAAAAGGCATCTAGGCCTTATATTTCATCCCAAACTCTATTTCTATAGATCTTTAACTTGTGATTCTTCATAGAATATTGTCCTTTAATTTTCCTAACAATGAGTTCTACATCAACCTGAGCTCTTAGCATCTTTACTCCTCTTTCTTTTTATGATATTATCCCCAATAACAAATCCTCATATTCTATAGTATTATTCATATTCCCAAATTCCAATTTGAAAGCCAAGGGCTTAGGTTCTCCCTTAGGAGGTATCAACACTACACCTGTGCCAGACCTTGAGGAAGCACAACTTCCATCAAATTCAAGTTTCCATATGCCTGTTACATCTTTGTCCCCATTTGAAGTTCCTTTTCTTTGATCTTCATCCCTTTGTTAATCTAGAGCCTCTTTAGTAAATAACATATAATTACCAAATTCTAGTTCTTGATAAAGGATCTAGGCCTTAGGGTCATCCGATTTTATAAATGTGAATTTTTCCTTTTCTTTGGGTTCTAACTTAGCTTTCTTATTCTCGATAGGTATGACTGCTTGGAACCATTCGAGCTTAATTTCTCTTCCTAAACCTTGGTAGAAAATCCTACTTAAAAGAAGTCCATAGCTCACCAGAATATCTACTACTAGTATAGTCAATAATAGTTTCTTCTCTAGATGTGAGGCCAAAGCTACTTGGGCATCTTTGATTTGCCCAAGAAAATGGACTTGTTTGGCATCCATAGAATAACACCTCCCATGAACTTTCATAAGATTGAGACCTAGGGCTTTAGCTACAGAATATGGTATAACATTTTTTGATGTACTTGAATCTATTATGAAATTGCTGAGTTTGAACCCATTAATACACAATGAGATATAAAAAGGGTCGAGCTTTTGCCTAGGAGATGTTGCTAAAATAGTAGAATCTTCTTGATTAAATAGGCTAGATGTTAAGATTTCATCTCCTTTTTCAATGGTCACACTATGATTCAAGTTTAATGCATTCCCTTTACACCAGTCTACCAGTCTCTTTAACTCAAAAGGGTGAGACTTCAAATAATCTATAGGGGAAATTTGAATTTTTGATTCTTCACATAATTGAATGAAATCAAAAGGTATTTTATCCTTACCTATTTGTGAAGTGTATACTCCTTAATCAATATGGACATTACTTGTTGAAGGACTGGAATCATTCTTGTGAACATGACTGGAGGATTGATTCTTTAGCCTTTGGCCCCGAGTAAGCACTATATATGAAGTTCCATCAATGGTTGCATAACATTCACCTTTTGGTTCAAAATTTGATTTGTATTCTAAAAATAAATTTCTAGAGTTGCCATTTGAATACAAATTAGACTTTGAACAAGAAGTTGTAGTGTTCAACTCATTGGTAGATTATAATTGTATCATATGAGTAGTCTCTAGACAACTCTCACTATCATGATCTGTGGTCAAGTTAAAGATGCACATGTTTCCTTTCTTTGGGTCTGCTTCAATCTAAAACCTAGGTTGCGAGCCTGTGAGCTGCAAATATTTTCCATCATTGTTCTTTCCTAGAAAATTTGGATAATTTTGCTTATACGACTTATTGAACCTAGGTATCTATCTTTTTATTGTTATCAATTCATTTGAAACTTTTTGAATCATCTCATTAGATGATGTAGTATTACTAGAACTTCCTTTAGTTTGAAGTTCTCACTTCCATTTTCTTGTGGAAATCAAATCATCTTCAAATTCAATTGCCTTCTTTTGTCTGTCTGCTAAATCCATGGGATGTGCTCTTGTCAAATCATAATTGACATTTGGAGGCATCACACTGATAAAGAAGGTTTTAAAATTTTTGGCTGTAGGTCTATCAGTAGTTGGAATTCTGCTAATAATCTTATTGAACTTGGCAACAAAATCTCTCATACTCATAGTTGTTTTCTTTTTAATTGAAGTTAGTTGTGTTAACAAGGCATGTTCATCTTCCACAATTTTGAACCTTGTCTCAAAGGCCATTCGCATTGTATCCCAATCAATGTTGAGCCATCATCTAGATGATAAAACTAGTCTACCACACCATCTACCAAGGTTTCCAGAAATAATCTTACAATGACATCTTCATGCCCAACAACTAAGATGTAAGTGGCTGCAAAGAAAGCTTTAATATGTTCATCTATAGTAACCTTCCCATCTTTGGGAAATTCTTCCTTGAACCAGCTAGGAGGAGATGGTAAGCTATTAGTACTAGTGGTTTTGTTATTGTGGCCCATGGAGTAGCCATGATTGTTCTGGTAGTGTATGGTGGGAAATTAGCAACTAGAGGAGCAGTAATTTCATGTAGGGCCAATACTTGACAAGTAGAATGGAAAGTGCTAGTATCTTGATTCCTAACATGGGAAGGTGGTCTACTTCAAGTTTTCTTTTCACCTTTTCACTTTGGAACATCTAATATGGGAAAACCAAGCTCTATAAGTTTATCAAAAATAGGGTCTTTCCCACCTTGCTCTTTGGTACTTCTAAGAAACTGTATTTTTTCTAGGGTGTTGAGTTAATTTTGTCTCTAAGTTGCTTGTCTCAGTTGTCTTTCTACTCTTTGGATGTCCCTCCTTTGAATAACTCTTTCCAAAGCTTTAGCTCTTCTTTCTTCCTCTTCTAATATTTGACTAGCATTCCTCTAATGTTTAGTGTTCCTCCTATGTCTCCAAACAAATGTATTTAGGAATGAAATTATGTCTTCTTGATCATCTTCAAAACCAAGATTAGGTTGGAGTACTGGAATAATGTTTTCATGAGGGAGTACCATTTTTCCTCATGACATAGGCATTTTTAAGTCAAGTGACTATTCAAGTCCCCAATAGAGTTGCCAAAAATCTGTTGGTAAATAGATTTTTTCTTTTAAATTATAACTCTTGAGTGCCCAAACTTGGAACAATATCTAGTTAAAAATAGTTGAAAAGCCACTTGTGGATAAATTGGCTTCTCCCTAAATTGGTTGGTACAACTCCCTAGAATAGATTTGTAATGAATTATGTTTTTCTCCTAAACTTATTTGGGGTATGTTCTTCACCTAAGAATAGAAGAGGTAGAACCAAGCTAGACCTAAACAGAATCTAACTTAGGCAAATCTAAATTTTTGAATTTCTAAACAAGCTTATGAATCCACACATCTTATGAATTTGCAAAGCTTAACTAAGTAATAACTAGTATGGACCTAAGTTAGAGCTAAGTTAATATGAATTTGAAATGCAATTAAAAAACAAAGAGTGCTAAAGGGGTCTCTCTTTGAATGAACAATAACACTACCTATCACATTCAATTGTTGCTTCAAAATAGGGGAAGTAAAACTTTGTTCTTTCCTCGTTTCAACTCAAACAAAAGAGAAAACATAAGATTGAATCTAACAGGAACTGGAATGGAAAATCATTGATATAAAATACCATTCAATTTTCTCTACAACAAAAAATACTTCACACCAAAAATTTGCCAACCCTTCATTAATCTTTCAATCTCATACATATACAATTTTGAGATGACCATTACAATGGAGGTTCAATCAGTTCATCTTCTCAAGATTGGTAAATGGGAAAGCACCAATTTGTCATGTTTCAATAATTACAAAAGAAAACAAAAGAAAAGGTAGAATGTGAATCACTTCGACTTCTTCCCCTTTCCTACTTTTGCTCTGCAGGCCTTGGTGGCAACTATGATTGGGATGAGCTCTTCATAGCTAGGCACGTGGATATTGGTGTACCTTAAGAGCCATTTAGAATCCTCTCTAGAAAATTCCTTCACAACATTTAATTGATTTGGTAGTTCCTCTTTGGCCACGTGTATGCATCCGCTAAGTGCCTATAGTTTAGCAACCCTATCTTGACCATGGGAAGATATGTCAAAAAACTATCCAAAAATCTAGAAAAGTTCTCCTTCATGACATTGGCTCTAATAAGTGCTTTTCCCTAGCTACTAGTCTTAGAATCCATATGTAATCCCTTCATAAGTTCAAATCCTTTTTCTTGTGTCTTCTTTACTTTATCTTCTATTTCTTTAAGCTCTTTCTCTGCAAACATGATCATCTTAGTCTTAAACTACATGCTTTGAAGCCACTCGAATAGAGGTTCATCTCCCTTTAGCAAGATTTTTGCTTCAACTACTTCCTTGACCTTCATTTGGATAAGAATTTTGAAGAGGGAGATGCAATCATCACACTTCACCCTTTCTCTAGCCAGACTATTGCTATTTGATATAATGTTATCTTTTTCTATTTCCAACCTTAAGATAATGTTACCAATTTGATCAACAACAATGGCTACTTCTGATTTGAGCTTCTCAATCCATTCTTTACCAATCTAGCCAAAATACCTATCTTCTTGGAGTTGAGAGATGAGGGCCTAAGCTTTAGCAGCAGTAGGATTCTTTATCACTGATACTCCAAAGATGGCTACTAATGGAGTGACTAGGTATTTGATGAACCTATTTAATTCTTCTACCCCAACCTTCATTTCAATCTTAGACAACTTTAGACTTTCTAGCTGCCCCTCCATCACCTTGTTGGTTGACTTCCATAAGATAACTTTGGTGTCATGCCTTGCTTCTCCAAGATCCATAGAGTGCAGAGTAAAATCTTTAGTTGTCATGTCCTCAATCTATGCTCCTTTATTGGGCTTGGTGATCCCATTGTTAGGTGACCTATTTCTAGATCTTGCCCAAGTATGGACAAGGTTTTTTGCTACTTAACTCTTGTCACTGCAGACCTAGAGTGAATGTCAAGAGATACCATATCTTTAGTAGAAGTTTTCTCATATTTCCTTTCCCTTTTTCTCTCCAAAGTATCCTCCAACTAGGAGTCAGTACCTATCACCTTGGACATCATCATGAGTGATTCTATATTGAACATCTTCCTCTTAGATGGAGTGGCTATCATAGTAGTCAAAGAGAAAGGATTCTTTAGATCCTGGGAGATGAGTTTAGAAGAACTCTGACCTTTATCCACTTCTAGAATTATCTTTGTTGCTTTGTCAAACTTAGTAGACTCACTACTACTACTTTTTCCATCCCCAAATTCTAGTATCCATATTAAAGAGCCACTTGGTTGCAAAAGTTTAGCAGTTTTTGGTCAAATGGGACTATGATGAGGAGAGGGAATTGGAGTAGTATGGGGAGAAGGGATTGGAGAAACATGAGGTGATGGAAGTAGTGTAAAATGGGGGAATAGAATTGAGGCAGCCATGCTATCCTTTGGCTCTTCTATTTTCTTTTCTTCAGTGCCAGTCTGGGTTCCAATGATTGGGAGGGAACCATCATGATAGGTCTTGGCAATGGGGACATTCTTATCTAGAGGTTGATCACCTCCACCGAATGGTTGAGCTGGTTCTTGAGTAGCAGCTATTGTTATGCCTAGTCTAGCACTCTAAGATGAGTAAGGTGTTGTAGCTACTGGAGAAGTTTGAGTGGCTACAACTTTACTTTGACTCCTCTTGGTTGTCCATTCAAACCATTTCCCCATTCTCTTGATGATCTTGGCCATCATGATTGTAAGGAAACTCAGGTGTGGAAACAACTTCCTTCACTAATATCATAACGAAAGTATGATGCAAATCCTATTAAAATCTTCTACACTTACAGATTCAATATCATGTAACCAACAATATTGCAGCCAACCATGCATATAGAAATTGGACAGAGAAAGGAACACATAACACAAGGATTTTCTGGTGGGGAAAAATCTTTCGGTAAAACAACCCCACCCCTTCAGAACCTACACAATGTATTATCTTCAACACAAGGTTACAATACACTTGCAATGCAAGTTCAACATCGACAACAGAGGACTCCAGTAGCTCCTCGCAGTACCAACAATACACCTTTTTTGCATCGCATTTCTTCACAACCCTAAAAAAATTTATAACATGCACTTCACTTTAGGGCTACTCCCAAAGGTAAACCATATTAGGGTTTTACCATTCTTCGAGAAAATAGGAACCCCAAAAAAATTTCCAAGGCGATGCCCCGAACACCACTATTGGGGTAGAGTGTATAGTACCCAATTATCTTAGTTGCCACATGTCTTTACCTGTCATTAAATTTTCCTAACATAGCTCTTACATGTCATAGGAATCTGTCATAACCATTTTAGCCATGATCTCCTTACACACAATTCAAGATGTCGACACATCAACATCATTTGCAAGAAATATATTTTTCAAAACAAATAATAAGAATAGGAATTATACAAGGTTGAGACACCTTATTCCTAACAATGATATCAAAATTTTCCTCAACATCTACATATAGCTTGGAATTGATAGAAACCCCCCTTAACTTAGTTAAATATGTATTGACATACATGTTTTGCCCATCATCCTCCAAGCCTTCTACATCAAAGTTGATACTGTATGTTTTGATTTGCTCCACTATGAGCCTAGAAAGAGCACAATCTCTACTTTCAAGCTCATCTCTATAGTCCACCCAATAATATTTAATGATAGTAACATGTTTTATTATACTCCCAATCTACAACACATATCTTGCATACCCATTCGGGTTGAACATAGGTCTTATGACCTCATATGCTTCTCATTGATATTTAGTCTCAAATTCTTTGAGTATATTTTTTGCATTAGAGCGAGACTCGTAACTATAAGCCCCAACCTTCATATGGAATTCATACCCTTTCTTCTTCAAGCTTGCACTCAACACATTCACCTAGATTGGTTGCCTCATGATCTCTATTAGCACGATTATATCACTCAAATTCCTAGGGAAGTTCAAAGGAAATCTATTGAAAGCTACAAGATGCAAATATGAAAAGGATGAGAATTGGATAAAATAGCCACCAAACTAACTGATGGCCACCATTGCCTCTAGGTTGAACCTCCTCTCTAGGCATCCTTGGAACCCCCTTCAAATTCTCATTAACTTTGACATATTCTACATAGCTATTCTGCAATTGTAACCATGGATAGAATTTATAGCTTTTCATATCATTAGGGAAGTTGTCTATTCCTAGAAGGCCTTTCCACAAGTGTAGAGAAGCTAACATATAAATTAGGAAAGAAGACATGTAAAAGGTGGTTTAGAAATTTGTGGTGCTAAGGGCTCTGGATAGATGCTCACTTACCTCATAGGGCCAAAACATATTGTGTATTTGAACAAATAATTTGGACTAGAAAGAGATATTATTTAACAAAATTAAGTGCTTCTACCTCACCTTTTAATTTGTACAAGAGAACTAGAATATCTACAATCTGGAGCTTGAGATCAGCACCAAATAGAATTTTAGGAACCTTACTCTTAGTGCTCCGTGGCTTTTGGAACCAGGACCTCATAATTTCTTTTCTCCAAAATATTTTCTTCAAGGAGAACTCAGACATTGCCCCTCCTATTGTCAACTCAAAGAACTCTTGCCATTCTAGAATTTGGAGGCAATTTATCATTGTTTTTCTATAAATAGAGATTAGAACTATATGATTAGGTAACAAAATTTGTCTAGTATCTAGGTTGCAATGATTTATGCATTCAATAATCAACTTAGGAGCTTGAGCCACCAGTGAAAACCTTGCTACCTCCACTAGCCCACTTCCTCAAAGCTTCTTGATTATAAGATGAATTGGCTCTGACCTTAGTCTCCTTTGAAAATATTGCATGTCATAGAAATGGAGTGAGGTATGTGTGTAACTTTGCAATGTGGATTTGATCCCATTAAGCCTTTCAATTCTAGCAAATCTGGTTGCCATTTCATCTGAGGTAGAAGTGAATAAAAAAATTGAAATTGAATGAAGTGTAGAGGATAGAATTTTCAAGTATAAGAGATTTGAAAATGTTGTGCAATTCAATAGCATAGCACTTCAATAAAAAGTGGTAATTTGAAAAACTGTTATGTTTCTCTCTATATAGAAATCCTAATTCATTTGTTAATCTTCAAGGTTTGCACCACATGAACAAAATAAAGGATAAATCTATTGGATTAGTAAATGCAAGAATTTCTAATGGACTCTTCCATGTCTTTTCACTATTTCTATTGGCCCAATGATAACTGTCCTTTATTACATACTTACCTTCCTATTTTTCACCTAGTTCTAGAGAATTAAGAACTGAGTACTCTATAAGGAAATATCTGCTCAGCCAGATTCTACTCATTACAGTTCTCCAACTATAATTAGCTTGTTTCCATTGTTATCTTAAGTTGTCTTACATGCAATTTGTGTATCCAATTTGCTTACAAAGTTAATTTCTTCATGAATTCAAAAAGTCACCATGGGTTGAAAGACTGTTGAGGAGAAGGCGATCTTTAGTTTTTTGCTCAAGCTTTATTTACCTTCTAACTTTTGGGTTAGCTTTTTCTCTAAGTTCAAAAAACCACAAAAGGACTACAGGGATCAAAAGGGGGCCCACTTCTTTGTTTTTTCCCTTTACAAATGCTTTTAGCAAAAAATTGACTTCCTAGGTCAAAATCCCACCATGGAGAAGTCATTTTAGAGTTTTCTTCTTAAGGTGATTCTAATGATGAATCCTAGATATTGTCTAAGGTAGAATACTATGATGAAAATAAGGCTTATCTATAGAACAACTCATTCTCTTCTTTCTTTAATATGCAAACATTTATTAACCTCTATGGAAAATCACCTTCATAGGTCAAAAACCTATCGAGGAGAAGGCAATGTTTGATTATGTACAAGCTTCATGTTTTTCATGTCTAAATCATGATAATCTATGAACAAGTCCATCCTTGAAAATAACTTTGTGAACATTTTTATGAAACACAAGAATCTTCATTGAATTAGGTACTAAGCTACCCATACAACATCAAGGAGAAACCCACCCGACCATGAAATAGAAGAGAAGGGAAAGATGAGAAATTTGATGGAGAATCTTTTGACCTAAGGAGGAAAGACTAGACTTAGACATACCCAGACCAAACTAAGACACAAGGTCTTTTCCACTTTGGAAAATGGGTGTAGGATGAAAAGTGGGGCAACACTAGGGAAATTCTAGCCAAGGGAAAACCTCGATGGGGATGATACCCACTAGATGATGTACTAATATAAATGTTCCTTGTTAGAGGATGGATCTTGATAGGAGTCTATAAAAGCATTTAGTACATAGGAGTCCCTGTTAGGAGATTCCAACCTTGTTAGGAGTTTTAGTACAATGAATGCAAGAAGAACTCACTACCCAAACAAGTAATTAAACTTTAAGTTACTCAAATATAGATATATAGATGATGTTACTTCTTCTTCAATTGATCTTTGACCTCAACTCAATCTTGGATCACAAATTCAGGTTCTAGAAAACTTTGCATATATCGATTCATAAAAAGTTCGCATATGACTTTATCACATTACACTACACATTACTTGCACACTTAATGTCACAAGATATCCTTTGAATAAATACCATGCCTTAATAATTGATGCTTGGTCAGCTAAGACCACAATATACTTTTCCAACTTAGGGTAAACATATAGGATGTTAGCTCTAATTGGTCAAGTAATTATTTTGTAAACAAAATAATTCCATTATCTTTAATTACATTGTCCTGTTCACTAGTAAATCATGAATATCTCTTTTTTGTATGGTGCATACTAATGTTTAAGGTTATACACATCATCATCAATATGTATATTGCTTCCATATAACCCCTCTCTCTTAGATAACATCATATAAACATGTTATACATCAAAACAATGCATTGCTATAAACTAGTTTCATACTTAGACAATTTTCTGAGTACCAAAAGCTAAGTATCTTTATTTCTGAGTTTTTCTACAACATGTATATCCTGTGTTTCCATTAATGACAACAATTACATCAATACAAATAGCCAATTGTCAAAAATCTCCCCCTTTGGCATTGATGGCAACAAAGTAAGTAAAATTGGCTAAGTTACAAAACTTTACCAAAACTTATAATACATAACATCTATTACATTACATATACTTCATATTAAAATGTTCCTTCTTACGATATGATTACTAGATGCATAGCTTACTACATAATTTATTCTATACTTCTCCCCCTTTGACATCAATGAAAAAGGTTGAAAAGTCCAAAAAACCTATCCAAAACCTTTAGACACTATTAAAATTTCTATCTTGCTCCCTCAAACTACTATTATCTTCATACAATTATCAAAATTGTCCTTAAAACTATTCAAACCTTTCTCCCATGAGTCCTTTGCTACTGAGGCACTAGTGAACATTGCAAATAAGGCATATGATGCAATCTCAACTACATTAAGGTTAGAGTAGGTGAAATTGGCATAAGTGTCATTTGCTTTGACACAGTCTTCCAAATATCTTTCAATAGTTGATATCTTCAGAGCAATAGACTCTTTGAATTCTGATAGTCTTCTCAAAATTGTTTCTTTTTAAAGTTCTAGATTTTTGATGTCTATGTGAACACTGACAACTTGTATTTCAAATTTATCAACTTTGCAAGAAGGTTGATGTATCTAACTAGTTAGAGCTTCCAGCTCACTCAACTTCCCTTGAATCTTGCTATCAAAATCTTTGGTCAACTTATGAGATAAACTACGCTTGATGTACACTACCTTGCCAAACTATTGACATTTTTAGAGTTCCTTGATACAAGTATCAAGACTCGACATATCATTCTGAATGTTTTGACAAATGGTGCTAAAAAGATTAGCATTGTGTGAAATTTGAGCCTTAGACTCAACAACTTTCAACAAATTTTTCAACTCATCATCAAATGATTATATAACTACTTGAGTTCTTTTTTTAGGGTCTAATTTTGTATGTTTTAGTCACCTCCATTAATTCTCTCTATAGACTTTTGACTTTTCTATTCTTCTTAACAAGTTTAGATGCTCAAGATTAGGTCCACAATGGTCAAATCAACTCAGGAAGGACAAAAAACATGGTTACCCTAGAGCCCAAATGATGAATGATGAATTGTCTTTTTAACCAACTAGGATCAATTTTAGATTTATAAATAATAATCAGGCACATAGAACAACAATTAGGGATTTCAAGAAAATTTCTACAAGCAATGGACAAGGGACAAAGCAACTATGCACATGAACAGGAATAGTGTCGTAGTATGAATCTAATCCCTAGAACCAGTACTACGTATGTTCTCAAAATGTTTCCAATCATGCACATAGTCCTAGAAAATAAAATTTGGCAACAACAAGGTTCTTAGTAATGGTCAACTTTGGAGCTTTTTCAATCTAGAGTGGGAAAAATCCAATCTTGGCACACTAGGGTTTTGACATATTTTGAGAATTTAATCAACCAAAGATACTGAGGAAATTTGACAACCCAACAAAAGACTATAGCCCTAGGGTTTTCCCCCATAAGGACACTTATATAGCAATTGCTACTACCATGTCAAAAAACACCCTATTACCGCTTGAGGTTTCATCCACATGGTTGACCCAATAAATGGAAAGCCCACTATAGTTAACCGTTTCTAATCAAGGAAGACTCACAAAGTTGTACCACAAGGGGACTTGCTTTGGATTCAAGGGTTCCAAGTTTCTAATGTGCCCAAAAGGGAACAAAACATACTCCTCTAGCCTCTTCACCTAACCCAAACATAGCAAACATGATTCTTTGACATGCTAATTTGAAATCATCTAACCAACTTATTGGAAAATCCAACAACAAACACCACCAATCTCAAAAGAGAAAGTAATAATGAATGTTGAGAACAAATCCAAGAAGAATAGTGAGATAATGAAAAATATCCTTCCCTACCTACAAGAGGATCTTTCATCAAGAGGAGCTTCACATGTAAAGCAAGTGAATGAAGCTTAGTTTCTCAAGATCTCCCAAATAGTGTTCATAGGACCTAATTACTATGTGAAACACAGATGAGTGAAAGCAAATCTAGATCCAATTTTAGAGCACCAAATGAAGTGTGAATCTATGAAAGCATGTAAAAGCACTCAAGCTAAACACATGAGAGGGTTCATTTTAATTTCAAATCCAAATGTTATAGAGATCCAACAAATACCTAGTAATCTTTGCAATGCATCTTTTTTCTGTTGTACCTTTTGTTTACACTTGAACACTTGCTCGCAATGAACAAAGCAACACGCAAAACAAGCAAACACAAGATATGCAATATATATCCAATTTATGCAAAACTAACTTTAGATCTAAAAATCTATTTTTTAAGAGTGATAATAATAAAAAATAACCCAAATGAAAGCTCACATCATGCATTGATCCATTGTAAAAAATAAATGCAAGATATTCATTAAATGCCCTATTTTTATTGATTTTTAACCTAATCATCAAGATTGGACCTATATTATATGAATTTGGATCCAAAACCCTAAATGTAGAAAATAAATCCTTGTCAAAAATTTGAGAGATTTCCAAAAAAGTTAGAATTTTGAAAAGATCTTTTAATTTGTGCCCTAGAGAACCATTTTTTCAAAATAGACTAGTTTTTGCAAATCAAATTATTGTGCTCTAATATGATCTCTAAAATCAAAACACAAAGAAGCAACCCTAGTAGAATTTAGAGACCTTTCCAAAAATTTAGATTTTTCCCAAAAAATCACTAATTTTCTCCTTGATTTTTTTTTTTCATTTGAAGCTTTTCTGATATGTTGCCACCTTGCAAAACAAAATTCAAATCAAAATACCTAGTTGTTTGGGAGATATGATCAAATCTTTCAGATCTAGGGTTTTCTTCTTCAAGCAACTCTACACAAGGGGTTAGCTCCAAAAATACCCAAAACTAGCATCAAAGAGGTGGGTTGCCCCATAGTGGGTGCCAAAAATGTGTGTTAAAAATGTTGAAAAATATGCAAACACACTTCTATGAATCCTTATACTTGAAAAACTTCAAGATAACACCATGAAATTGTAAGGTCTCAAGAATTGACTCATAGCTTCCTATCATCAATGTGCAAAGACCTTCAAAGGTTTGTAGTGGTGCCTCTCATATGAACATTAGCCTTGGTCTTCACAAGTACATCTAATGAACAAAAGATTCAAATGATCATGAACATGCAAGAATGCTCCAAGTCCTCAAGTAAATCACACAAAAACTTCAAATAATGGTGATAATACAATTGTCCCCCTTTAAAATGAAGAAAGGATGTCTCCTTATATATAAAAGCCAAGAGGCATTCCCAAATTGGAGGGAAAATGAAAAGGTGTGACCCACATAAGATAATGTGTAGTTAGCATTTAATTAAGAGATGTAGAGTGTAAAACTCCATAAAAATTATAAGATGAGGGGTGTTTTTATTTAATTTAAATGTAAAATAATCCCTTTTCTTATAAAATAAAGTGTGTGGCATTTATTTAATTATTTCTTTTAAAATAATAATTGTTGCACATAAAATTAAGTGAGGAGGGGTTCTATTTAATTAAAAGGGAGAAAATTCCTTTAATTAAATAATACAAAAATCAAGATGATCCAACCATTTATTTAAAATTAATTAAATAAATTAACTCTAATTTAATCAAGGAAATTGATGTAAAATAATAATGATTAATTAAATAATTAAACTAATTTAATTTGATCAAATGAAATGGTGATGTAAATATCGATTCAAGCTTGACATAAATTATGAAATCAGGGCACAATAGTCAAGGTGACCATTTTGGGGTGCATACACATTTCACCTTGTTTAATAGTTTGTTTCAATCTTGAGATTGCTTGTCTAACTGCCTGTGATTCTTTGTCTGACATACCAACCTCAAATAGTGCTTTCTTTATTATAGTTGCAATTTTTTTATGAGGTGCCCTCCCTAATGATGCCTAGTAAGCTGATTGAGTTATCTCCTGATATGTTCCAAATCTATAGGATGCTTAATCTATATTAGATTTCAACAATAAATCAATATAACCAATAGCTATAACATAACTTAATTCATAACTTAAGGGATCAAGAAATGTTTCCCTTGGTTCAGTTGCTTCAATATATGTTAGGTCTATGTCCACCATAAAAAATATATTATTCTTAAATATATCAACAATTGTAGGGGAAATTTTGAATCTTTGTTTCATTTCATTTTGAAATATCCTCATAATTAGATTTCTATTGTCTGAGATTTTCTCTACAAGATGCCTTCTACACACATCTATTATCTTATCCATAGTGCATCTTTCACTATTCATAATATTAGTAGTTGATAAAAATGCAAATTTATTAAGTAATGAAAGAAAATATAATTAATCAAAGATTGGAATCTGAATACACAATTCTTAGTTCTCTTAATATTTTCCAAATTCTCAAGGAGTTGTACTCTTAGAATCTCACTTAAATTTACATGCTTCTTCTCAACACAAATTTTACAGGCTACATAGATAAATCCTACTAACAACCCATCACTCTTAGAACTTGGACAAATAGAATATACAATGATTCTACTCAAGAATCTTACATCATGTTGTCTAATGGTGCTGGTCACCATTACCTTACCATTATAAACTACCTTGGTATAACTCTCAACCTTTTTCTTAACTAGTTTCTCACCAATAGGTACACTATCTTGTTTGCTAAGACTAGTGACCCCATGAATAAGGTCAGCAGATATGTCTAGTACATCTTCTCCCATCCAAATATTTCTATTATGAATTCTACTTAATGTAATCTGAGCCCATTCTTCAGTATGTATTTTGCAGTAAAAGTGATATCTAACTAATTCTAAATCCTTCACATGCTCATATCTGAGCTTAATAGTCATATCATGATTGAAAACAATTTCCATATGTTTTTTCATAAACTCACTTCCAAGAGATTCAAACTTACTACATAGGTAGCTTCCTACATCTTCCAAGAAAACTATGTTTTCTAGAGTAATTGATAAAACTGAATTAGGGTTTTTCTCTAGGGTTTTCATAGGAAAAACCTTTAATTTGGGTCTATCAATATTATTAGCATTTTGAACTATAGACATATCAATGATTATACCAAATATAATTTTATCAAAGAATTTATGTGCAAAAAATAATAAAATACCTTTTTTTCAAAGTAGGGCTTTGCTCAAGATCACTTGTCAATTCATTTCTGGGTGCTTTAAGCTTTTGAGATAATCACAATGTAGAAATAATCAAGTTCGTACTCCATTTATTTTGATAGAACTTGTAGTAATTGTGTACTTGGGTAAGTGCACCAAGTTGTGGTGCCAAAAGGGGGGGTATAAGTGGCCACATTTTTTCTAAAATTAACAATTTTTGAACTTTGACAAGAACTTGAAGATAGTTACACTCAAAATTTTAAGATATGACAAAAACAAAGTTGTAGTCTTTTGAATCTAGTTTCTAAAAAACTATTTTTTTTTCAAAATGGTTTAATTTTACATCCTCAAAAAAGGGGGCCACAGGAAGTGGTACTATATATTTAGACAAAACATAACATAGTGGAAATTTTGGCCCCCCAAAAATTTCAACTTTTTTGTTGAAATTCTTTAATTGCTCTAGTGAAAAGTTACCTAACAATATGTAGTTTATCCCATATTTTTCAGGTGATTTTTTAATTTTTTAATTGGACACATCCCAAAATGTGAAATATCTATGTGCTCCCCCTAGAAATGATTAAAAACTAATCTAAAATAAAAACTTCTTTTTTTTCAAAGTGTGTAGAATGGAGTCTATTTTCTAAAATACTAATTTGCTACAAAATTTGATGAACAAGCTAAAATTTATAGCCCAATTAGTACACATTGGTTTTTGATAGAAAATGGACATACATTCAAAAGAAATTATAGTTGAAAGTCTTGAAATAGTTCAAATAAAACATAAATTATATGGTTATATAGCTCACTCAGAGACCTAAATGTCATGTAACCTAATTTTATTGATGCTCAACCATGAGGAAGCTTGAAGGAGAGAACACAAGAAAAATTAATCATTTTGTGTATGTTTGCAATAAAACATGTCTAAAACTAGTTTAGAGAATCCAATCCTTTTGGTTGGATCCCCAAGGAAAAACTAAGCCTTAGGCTTGGTAGAATCCAAAGCTTTAAATAGCATGTGCACTCAATAGTGTGTGCTCACTATTTAAAGCATTTTTCAATTGAGGCTTGCATATCACATATGCACTTTAGTGTGCACACACTCTTAAAGCCTAAATTTCAATAGAGAGGGAAGGAGAGAGGGAGAGAGGGTAGAGAATGAGAGAGATTAGAGGATGGGGAGAGAGTAGGAGGTGCGATAGGGAGGGAAGGAGGGAGAAATAGAGAGAGAAAGAGTAGGGGATTAAAGAAGGTAGGATAGGGAGAGAGGGATGGGGAGAGAGAGAGAGGGAGGGAGGGAGGGGGAGAGAGAGAGAGAGAGAGAGAGAGTAGGGGATGGGAGAGAGAGTAGGGGAAGGGAGAGGGAGTAGGGGATGGGAGAGCAAGAGTAGCAGGTGGGAGAGAGAGAGAGAAAGGGATGGTTGTGTGCATGTGAGAGAGAGTAGGGGGTGGGAGAGAGAGAGAGAGAGAGAGAGAGAGAGAGAGAGAGAGAGTAGGGGGTGGGAGAGAGAGAGGGATGGGATTGTGTGTGTGTGAGATAGAGAGTAGCAGATGGGAGAGAGAGTGTGTGTAAGAGAGATAGAGAGTAGGGGGGAAGAGAGAGAGTAGGGGATGAGAGAGAGAAGGGGATGAGAGAGAGAGTGAGAGAGAGAGTAGGTAGTTAGAGAGGGAGAGGGAGAGGGAGAGGGAGAGAAAGAGGATAGGAGTGTGTGTGTGAGAGAGTAGGGGATGGGGGAGAGAGAGAGAGAGAGAGAGAGAGAGAGAGAGAGAGAGAGTACAAGATGGGAGAAAGAGTGTGAGTATGAGAGAGAGTGAGTGAGAGAAAGAGAGTAGGGGTGGGAGGGAGAGAGAGAGAGAGATAGAGGGAGAGAGGGATGGGAGTGTTTGTGTGAGAGAGTAGGGGATGGGAGAGAGAGAGTAGAGGGTGGGAGAAAGAGATAGAGAGTAGGGGATGGGGGGAGAGAGAGAGAGTGTGAGAGAGAAAGAAAATAGGTGGTGGGAAAGGGAGTGGGAGAGGGAGAGCAAGTGAGAAAGAGAGAAAGAGGGGGGATGGGAGTGAGAGAGAGAGAGAGAGAGTAGGGGATTAGAGAGGGGAAAGAGAGTGAGAGAGAGTAGAGAGAGTACAAGATGGGAGAGAGAGTGTGAGTATGAGAGAGAGAGTAGGGGGTGGTAGCAAGAGAGAGGGATGGGAGTGTGTGTGTGTGAGAGAGAGAGTATGGGATGAGAGAGAGTAAGAGAGAGTAGGGGGTAGGAGGAAGAGAGAGTAGGGATGGGAGATAGAGAGTGAGAGAGAGAGAGTAGGGGGTGGGAGAAAGAGAGAGCAGGGGATGGGAGAGAGTGATATTGAGAGAGAGAGAGTAGGCAGTGGGAGAGGGAGTGGGAGTGAGAGAGAGAGGAGGGGATGGGAGTGAGAGAGTGTAGGAGATGGGAGAGGAGAGAGGGAGAGAGAGATTAGGGGATGTGAGAGAGAGAGAGAGAGGGAGAGAGTAGGGGATGGGAGAGAGAGAGAGAGAGAGAGAGTAGGGTGTGGGAGAGAGAGATAGAGAGAGAGAGAGTAGGGGATGGGAGAGAGAGTGAGAGAGAGTAGGGTGTGGTAGAGAGAGTTAGTAGGGGATGGGAGAGAGAGAGTAGGGGGTGGGAGAGAGAGTGAGAGTATAGGGGATGTGGTATTGGAGAGAGAGAGTAGGTGGTGGGAGAGGAAGTGGGAGAGGCAGAGTGAGAGAGAGGGGGGATGGGAGTGTGTGTGAGAGAGAGTAGGGGATGGGAGAGGAGAGAGAGGGAGAGAGTGAGAGAGAGAGAGAGAGAGAGAGAGAGAGAGAGAGAAGGGGGTGGGAGAGAGATAGAGAGAGTAGTGGATGGGAGAGAGAGTGAGAGAGAGAGTAGGCAATGGGAGAGGGAGAGCAAGAGTGAGAGGGGGGATGGGAGTGCATGTGTGAGAGTACAAGATGGGAGAGGGGAGAGAGAGTGTGTGAGAGAGAGAGAGTAGGGGATGGAAATTTTTGTATGTGTGAGAGAGAGTAGGGGATTGGAGCTTGAGAGAGAGTGAGTGAGAGAGAGAGTGGGGAGAGGGATTGGAGTGTGTGTGAGAGAGAGTAGGGGATGGGAGAGAGAGTAGGGGGTGGGAGAGAGAGAGTAGAGGATGAGAGAGAGAGTGAGAGAGAGTAGGGGGTGTGAGAGTGAGAGAGACTGTGTGTAGGGGATGGGAGATAGAGAGTGAGATAGAGTAGGTGGTGGGAGAGGGAGTGGGAGAGGGAGAGAGAGAGGGATGGGAGTGTGAGAGAGAGATTAGGGGATGGGAGAGAGAGATTAGAGGGTGGGAGAGAGAGATAGAGAGAGGGCAGGGGATGGGAGAAAGAGAGAGTAGGGTGTGGTAGAAAGAGAGAGTAGGGGATGGGAGAGAGAGAGAGTAGGGGGGTGGGAGAAATAGAAAGTGAGGGAGTAGGGGATGGGGGGAGAGAGAGAGTATGTGGTGGGAGAGAGAGTGGGAGAGGGAGAGCGATAGAGAGAGAGGAGGATGGGTGTGTGAGAAAGAGTATGGGATTAGAGATGAGAGAGAGGGAGAGAGAGAGTAGGGGATGGGAGGGAAGGGGAGGGAGGGGGAGGAAGAGACAGAGATAGAGAGAGAGTAGGGGTGAAAGAGGGAGGGAGGGAGGGAGGGAGGGAGAGAGAAAGAGAGGTGGGAAAGAGAGAGATAGAGGGAGAGTAGGGGATGGAAGAGAAATAGTGAGAGAGTAGGGGTTGGGAGAAATAAAGAGAGTAGGCGGTGGGAGAGAGAGAGTGAGAGAGAGTAGGTAATGAGAGAGGGAGTGGGAGAGTAAGAATGAGAGAGGGGGATGGGAGTGTGTGTGAGAGTGTATGAGTTGGGACAGGAGAGAGAGTGAGAGAGTAGGGAGAGAGAGACAAAGAGAGAGTAGTGATGGGAATGTTTTTCTATGTGAGAGAGAGTAGGAGATTGGAGAGGGAGAGATTGAGTGAGTGAGAGAGAGAAAGTAGGGGATGGAAGAGAGAGAGAGAGGGAGAGGGATTGGAGTGAGAGAGAGAGAGAGCATAGGGGATGGGGGAGAGAGAGAGAGAGTAGGGGGTGCAGGAGAGAGTGAGAGTAACAGATGGGAGAGATAGAGAGTGAGAGAGAGTGGGGGGTGGGAGAATGAGAGAGAGAGTGTAGGTAATGGGAGATAGAGAGTAGGCAGTGGGAGAGGGGGAGAGGGGGAGGGAGAGAGAGAGAGAGAGAGAGAGAGAGAGAGAGAGAGAGAGAGAGAGAATAAGGAGATGAGAGATAGAGAGAGAGTAGGGAATGAGAGTGTGTGTGAAAGAGAGAGAGTAGGGGATGGGATAGAGAGAGTGTGAGTGAGAGAGAGATTATGGGGTGGGAGATAGAGAAAGACAGAGGTAGTAGGGGATGGGAGAGAGGGAGAGTGAGAGAGAGTAGGGAATGGGAGAGAGAGAATGAGAGAGAGTGGGGGATGGGAGAAAGAGAGAGAGGGAGAGAGAGAGAGTAGGTGGTGGGAGAGGGGGGAGAGAGAGAGAGTAGGTAGTGGGAGAGGGAGAAGGAGAGATAGAGATAGAGAGAGGGGGGGAATGAGAGTGAGAGAGAGAGCAAGGGATGGGAGAGGAGAGAGGGAGTGTGAAAGAGAGTAATGAGAGAGAGAGAGAAGGAGATGGGCGAGGAGAGAGAGAATGGAATGGGAGTGTGTGTGAGAGACAGAGAGTAGGCAGTGGGAGAGAGTGTAAGGGGTGGGAGAGGGGGAGAGAGAGAGAGAGAGAGTATGGGATGGGAGAGGGTGGGATAGGGAGAGATTGATTTTTCACATAGTGCATACACACTATAGTGCACACATGCCTTAGAGGGCATATGTACTATAGTGCATACACACTATATGAGAAAACCAAAAAATGGCCATAATGAAGGTTTGGGTGCCTATTGATCCATATTCTATTTTTTGTTTGTTGTGTGTTATGTTGTTTTGATAGAAAACATGGGTTTCATATTTTTGGAAGTTAGCAAACACCATATTCAATCATTGGATACACTATTTGAAGGCTTTTTGAACATTCTTTTATTCTATTTGAAGCTAGAAAACACCAAAATTCAATCATTAGATATACTATTTGAAGTATTTTTGAATATTCTTTCTATAGAAAAGGTTAGTGCAGTCCTTTTTGAAAATTCTCTATTACTATATAGAGACAAATTTGATTATAATTTGACAAGTTGTTTAATATATAGTGAATTCATTGAAATTTGTATGTTTGAATGAACTGTTATTTGGAAATGGTTAGAAATTTGACAAGTTGTTTAATATATATTGTGTATTCATTAAAATAATTGTAATTTTTATATGTATTTAAATGATTTGTAATTTACAAATTGTAAGTAATTCAGATGTTTGAATAATTTGACATATAGAAATCATCATCATGCCAAGGAAGAAACCAAAAACTCAAAAAATGAAAGAGAGGGAGAGAGATTTGGCAATTAAAAGAGATAAATTGAAACTACTACATGAAAAAAGAAAATTGCAAAGCAATAATGAAGAATTGTTTTTCCTAGAGGAAAAAGAACCACCAATACAAAGAAGCAAAAAGGAAGAATTGGAAAGACAAAGAGAATGAATGAGACTATTATGCTCAAGAAGACAACTGAATTGTGAAGCTAAACCATCTTCCAATGTTGGAGTCATATCATCATCTCATGTTGAAGATATACTAATTTCTACATGTGATGATGTACACACTCCATCATGTCATGTTGAAGGAACAACATCAACATATCAAGTAGGTGATATTCCATCTTTTTCATCTTATGGCCAATGCACATCATCTTTGATTCAAGGTACACAAAACACTCAACCTTATGTTGATGTTCAAAATGTTGATGGAATGGAAGAGATTTTAACACCTTATAGAATTTTTTATAGAAGACCAAAATATTTGATTGATATTGTGTTAGTGAAAAAATTGTCTTCCAATAAAATATGTACAAATTAACTCTAAATGCCCAGATAAGAAGACTAAATCAGCACTAACAATTGGATAGGTTTCATTTCTATTGATAACCTTACTTTGAATTCTATTAGATATAGCTTCCCATGTAGGATATATAATGAATCAACTACACTACAAATGATAATGCTTTTAACCTGAAAGCAAGGAAGGTTTACAAAAATCTATACATAAACATGAAATAGATGCAAAAAGACTAAGTAACTAAAAGAAAATGAATAGCAAATGACACAAAGTTCATTTGCTTGAATGCTACATTATGAAGAGAATAAAAATAAAGAATGTATCTTCCATCCTCCTAAGAAAATAAAGGATCATATCTGTTATCTTAAAATCAAATGTATTTAGGAAACCACAACATTTAAATGCTTTTAGAGAAAATTGAAAGTCATACAGAGATCACAATCACTGGGAAGAAAACTGTCCAAACCCCAAGTTTTGATGTACAATTTTTTTCCAAATCTATCTTCTCTAAAGTGTAAAAGATAGCAAAGATCTTACTAAACATTGCATCAAAATCAAAATCTAAATAAACATAAATCCCTACCCCACATTACATTTACAAATCAAAATGTACCTTCTTTTTCCAATGCATAGTTCAAAAAAATGAAAGCTTTGGTCTTCTATTGCGCCAAAGTCTGCTTTCTAAGAAAAGAATAAGAATTGAAAAATTGGAAAAATCTTCCCTCTTGTTATAGCACATATTCTCTCCTTGAGAAAGAAAAGTGGAACCCTTTCTATGTCTCTTTGATTACACTAAATAGCATTCTTTCAATTTTTTTGTTATGTAACCAATTCTTGAAAATATTACCCATTTAAATTATCTTATATCTCTTCCTTTCCTCTGATGAATTTATCTCTTACTTAATCTCCACATATTTTATAACTTTTTTAAATCAAAAACTTGGAAATATAACTCTCCAAAGTTCCAAACAATCTAATTAAATTGGGACAGGTGGCACTTTGTTGGAGATGAAGTTTTGACAGCATTTGTTACTATCATTGACATTTTTTACAATGCTGCACTTAGAAACCCATAACTTTTGATCCATTATGAATCTAGAGGATCCATTTCGAAATAGTCTATAGAACTAAGTTTTACAACATAAATCCAAAATTTAAGTCAATCCAATGGTTGGATTTTGAGATACAACCCTCGCAACATGACTATTTTATTGTGCTCTGCATTTTGTGATTGTTCTGGGTAATTTTGATAGAAACACACACAACCATCCATATCTTGCAAAATAAACATAATTTTGAAGATCTCTCTAGTGATTATTTAGGTAGCTAGGATATGTCCAACATATTCAAGTTTGGGAAGATCCAATATTAGAGTTGGGAGTTATGGTCCCAGAAATAGGATCTATTTTTTCTAGCATCATTTTTTGGGTGTCGTGGATCATATTAATAGTGTTACATTAAAAAATGTGTAACTTTCTATATATCAATAAAATTTTGAAATAACTTGGAAAAGGTTTAGATAACTATTTTTCTTCAAACATATCTAAATTTTGGATTGATCCAATGGTTAGATTGGTATTTATACCACCCTCACTGAGACTAATATTTTGGCTTCCTGCAAATTTGTGGTGATAGAAATTACAGCAACTTCTTCCAACAATATTTGCAAATGCATGACTTCCACCTCGAAAGCCTTAGTCAATCGATCAAACAAAATGTGCATATGGACTTCCACATCCCCAAGTAATTGAGCATGGTTTGGATCCAATGAATATTCATGCAGCTGCTATCATTGTTAGCCTCACATGTCATCTTCTTTCAAATGTAGAAATCTCCATCTCTGTAGTTAGCATTCATTAGTGATTTATATTCACCACCATGTGCTTCCATATAAATAAAGCTCAGCAATGAGAATGAGTTGACTCATCCTTTTTTTGTTATTCCCTAGAATCCTCATGTAGGGATCAATAGATAGTCATTTGAATCTTGATTTAAGACTTCCACATATCACCCAATAAATCTCTTGTTTTCAATTGGAGATGCTCAGTGAGTATCAACCATTCAATGATGTGCACATTTCATATTTACCATTTTATGGATTACAGGTTTAAACTCTCAAAGTTTATAATATTTTTGCGCTTAATTTATCAATATGTGACCCCTATTTTGAACCAAAAAGTCATCTAGAATTCATATGAGCCAATCATAGAAATCATACTAAATATGACCATTGAAGTGCCATGAATTTAGGAAACTAAAAGTGCCTCTAAACTACATAACTAACCACCATTACAAGATTTATGTGTTATAGAGGTTGGCCACATTTTTTTCTTGAATTGGTCCGAGCAACATGAACTCAAGATTAGAGATGCTATCCCTAAATCCTCGAGCATCTAAATCAACATGTTGTAACCTCTGAATTAAATCTAAAACTTGAATGTGGAATGAAATCACCAGAGGTATCACAATATTGGACTTTTTGAACTAGACTAGATCTACACAATCTTGATCTGCACTTGTGCACTTTCTTCAAACTGTTGAACCGACAAAATCCAAACCCAAATTATGAGCTAAGATTGAATTTGGGTATTAAACTGAACATGGATTTCAAAATTTTCTAAATTCACAAATCTACATTTTGAACCACTTCAAACCATTGAACTACTTCAAACTACTTTGAACCTTTGTTCAAAGAGGTTCAAAACCATAAATTGAAAATTTTAAAAACTAGGTCATATTGGGTACCAATAGGGGCTCTAATTGAGAGACTATTTTTGATGCAAAAATAGAGAACTGTAGCAATATCTAGCAAAGGACAAGTTCCTTATCCATTGGGCAAATAGAGTCACCAAGCAGAGAAAAATGGGACCTACTTGTGGAGAAGGTAGAGGGGAGTAGGGCAAAGCCAACTAACCAAAACACCTAAACTACTAGCAAGCACAAAGCTTGTGCATTATTCAAACTGATAATATATACACCAAAAACATATTTACAACATATATACAAATGTAGGAAGAGAACCTACCACAAAACCAATAGTAAAAAAAGAATTACATGAATCCATTTATTGGCTGGGAGAAGTAGGAGCCTTTCTACTTCAACAAACCATGTCTTAATAGAGTAGCTCCATACCATTGCTTAATGATGACTCTTTCATTTCTAGACTTCAAACTGAAAGTGCATAGGCATATGTTGATCCAACACTCCTTTCTGAACAGCCATAACTCATCATAGCACTCTTCTTTAGTTGAGAATTGATCTTCAATATCCACAGGGCTAGATTCCACTTCAAGCTGAAAAAAAAAATGAAGGAACCTCGCCAAGAGATGATGCATAATACCTAGAAATGGTCTCATCAAGATTCAATTCTTTCACATGGCCCTTAATGGTGTGGTCAACTTGCAACCATAGAGGCACCTCATCCAACATGGGATCAACCCTTGAATATGTGTTTTCTTGATCTCTTTCAAGAAACAAATTGTCATCAAATATGCCACATATTCCATCTTTTTCCTTTTCCAAAGTACCATCACAAGTTTCAGCATTACTCCCACAATCCAAATCAGAAAAGCCACACATAGAAGAAAGGAAAGAAAAATTATCAATGAATGCTTCATTCTCAATCTAATTTGAATGAATACTCGAGTCATCATTAAAGAAATGATCAGGCTTGAGTGATGATAGGAATGTGTCTATAATTTCTTCTTCCTCATTAAGAAAAGTGTCCTTTAACATACCAGTTGAGTCACCACTAGGTAGGAAGTTAGGTTCATACCTCTTTTCCTCAAGAAGAAAACCAACATAACGAGTTTCATCCAAAGTTACCTTTACCTCATCTCTTTAAAGAATTAGATTATCATCAAATGGGCTAACCTGAGAAAGATCTTTCAACTGAAGAGACAATAAGAACTCATTTATGATTTCTCCTTCTTGATCAAGGAATGTGCCTCTCCATGTTTTAGTTGGGCTATCTACAAGCTGAGTAATAACTTCAACACCTCTTTCTTCAATCTGATTTTTAGTATGAGAGGAAAACTTTTCTTCACATACTTTCACCTTGTCATAGAGTTTGTCCTTAAATATATTAGGCTTCTCTGTGGGCTGATTACAAATGTTTAAACATGAGGAATCATCTTTATTTTCCACATGTGTGCAAATTTCACTTTCAAGGTGCCTATTATTCTAAAAAAAATTGCAAGCAAAACCCTCCAAAGAAAGATGACTATTATCACTCTCAAAACTAAAACTTTGTCAAGCTGGAGAGGAGAATGATTTAGAGGCTCTTCATTAATACTTCCTTGAGTACCATCTTTAGAATCAACATTAACAATAAGGTTTGTTGTTGCACTATTTTCAAAGTGAAAAGATTCAAGAATAGGATCTTTTCCAACATTCATATACAAAGAATCATTAGTCTCATAATCATTTGTGACTTTTAAAGATTCATTTTCCGCCAAGACACTTCTAGAAAGCATTCCAATGGAATCTTTAGGAAATAGATGATAATCATGATCCTCAAATGTAAAACTTTTTATATGAGATGAAGAAGAAACTTGAGGCAAGATTTCATTAGTATTGCTTGCCCTTACTCCAGTTTTGTCATAGGTATTCTCATCTTGTAGAACTAGATCAACATAAGATTGTAGTAAATTCATCTAGACTTCTTGGTCGTTCATGACAAGGTGATTGAAGCACATGGGTGAAATTGAGATAACTAGAGCTTCATCATCATCCACCTCCAAATGATAAATTTCTAGGAGAGGAGGGTCTAGTCTTGATCTTCTCATAACTTTTACATGTGAGTATAATGCATTTCCATTGCCCCACACAATCCCATCATTAAAAACCTCTAATTGATTTCCTACATCTATAACATCTTCCACATTTTTTCTATGCCACATAAAAGGGAAATCAAACTTGTTACTCTATTCTTGGGTATCAAAAGATGAGTTATCCTCATGGTATGTAGTTATAGGAAAATATTTTGCACAAGTCTCTATATTCATAGGAACAAACTATAAAGAGACATCTTCCTCTCTCTGAATGCATTTAGAATTTCCAAAAAATGAAAATGAAGATGGGAAATCCAAAGTATTTACCTCTTTTTCATAACTTACTAGAGATGGTGTGGAGATGGGAATCATATGCAGCAAAAACGTGTCTAGATATTCATCATTCTCTTGACTTTTAGCTGACCCTTTTTTTTCACACATGCCTCTTTCTTCTTCTAAATCCTTCACTTGGGGTCTCTTCTTGATGAGGATGGCACCATAAAATGACTTCAACCAAACCACTTGTTTTTCAACTTCTTCACTAACTTCTCTGATAGGACTATCTTTGAATGATGGGATAAAGATAAAGATCTTTGAGCTATCTTCTTCTCTTGTTGGAACCCATTATTTTAAGATTTCTTTATATATATTGAAGGCTTCTAGGTATCCTTCTTCAACAAAGTCACCAACCTCTATTCTTGGGGAGGTGCCTCAAAATCTGAAAATGAAAACACTGGACTCTTTAACCAAAAATTCTAAAAGTTTACAATAGAGTCGCCAATCTCTACTTGCAGAGATAAAAAATTTAACCAAGGAAAGAAAAGTACTAATCTATCATTTTTTATTTTCCCTAGTAGAGTCACCAAAAATCTATTAGTGTATAGATTTTCTTCCAAGAAAATATGTACAAATTAACTCTAAATGCCCAAATAAGAACTCTAAATCAGCACTAACAATTGGACATATTATCATTGGATTGATAACCTTCCTCTAAATACTATCAAGTACAACTCCCCATATAGGATATACAATGAATCAACTATAGTACAAATGATAATGCTTTTAACCTAAAAACAAGGATGGCTTAGAAACATCTAACTGTAAACATGAAATAGATGCAGAAAGACTAAGTAACTGAAAGAAAATGATTAGGAAATGACACAAAGTTCATTTGCCCAAATGCTACATTATGAAGAGAATGACAACAAAGAATGTATCTTCCATCCTTCTAAGAAAATAAAGGATCAAAGATTCAAAGATATCTTGAAATCAAATGTATTTAGGAAACCACAACATTTAAATGCTTTTAGAGAAAATTGAAAGTCATACAAAGATCACAATTAGTGGGAAGAAAACTATCCAAACCTCAAGTTTTGATGTATAGTTATTTTCCAAATCTCCCTTCTCTAAAGCATAAAAGAAAAAAAAGATCTTACTACACATTGCACCAAAATCATAATTTAAAGAAACATAAATCCCTCCCCTACATTACATTTAAAAATATAAAATTCCCTTCTTTATCCAATGCATAGTTCAGAAAAATGAAAGCTTTGGTCTTCTACAGCCCCAAACTTTGCTTTCTCAGAAAAGAAGAATAATTGAAAACCTGGAAAAATCTTCCCTCCTACTGTAGCACATAGTCTCTCCTTAAGAAACAAAAGTGGAACCCTTTCTATGTCTCTCTAATTACAATAAATAGCATTCTTTCTATTTTTTGTTATGTAACCGATTCTTGAAAATATTACCCATTTAAATTATCTTATATCTCTTCTTTTCAACCGATGAATTTATCTCTTAATTAATCTCCACATAATTTATAACTCTCCAAAGTTACAAACAATCTAATTAAATTGTGATAGGTGGCATGTTGCTGGAGATGAAGTTTTGAAAGCATTTGTTACTGTCATTGACATTTTTGACAATGTTGCACTTAGAAACCCATAACTTTTGATCCATTTGAATCTAGACAATCCATTTAAAGAGGATCTATAGAACTCATGTCTACAACATATATCCAAAATTCACATCAATCCAATGGTTGGATTGTGAGATACAACCCTCACAACATGATTGTTTTACTATGCTCTACATTTTGTGATTGTTCTATATAATTTTGATAGACCCACACATAATCATCCATATCTCAAAAAATATACATAATTTGGAAGATCTCTCTAGTGAGAATTTATGTAACTAGGATATTCCCAACATATTTCAATTTTGGAAAGATCCAATAGTGGAGTTGGGAGTTATGGCCCCCAAAATAGGATATATATTTTTTGGCATCATTTTCTAGGTGTCATGTATCATTTTGATAGTGCTACGTTAAAACACATGTAACTTTCTATCTATCATGAATACTTTCAAACCACTTGGAGGAGGTTTATATAACTAGTTTTCTTCAAGCATATCTAAAAATGGGATTGATCCAATAGCAAGATTTGGATTTATACCCCCCTCATTGAGACTAGTATTATGGCTTCTTGCAAATTCGTGGTCATAGAAATTATAGCAGCTTCTTTCAACAATATTTGCAAATGCATGACTACCACCTCCAAAGCCTTAGTCAATCCATCAAACAACATGTGTATGGAATTCCACATCCCCAAGTAACTAAGCATGGTTTGGATCCAACAAATATTCATGGAACTGCTATCATTATCAGCCTTACATGACATCTTCTCTCAAATGTAGATAGCTCCATCTCTGCAAATAGCATTTGTTAGTGATTTATATTCATAGTCATGTGCTTCCATATGAATAAAACTTGGAAATTAAAATGAGCTAACTCATCCTTTGTTTTTTATGCCCTAGAATCCTCATTTAGGGTGCCATATATAGTCATTTGAGTCTTGATTTAAGACTTCCACATATCACCTGACAAATCTCTTGTTTTCAATTGGAGATGCTCAATGAGTATCAACCATTCAATGATGTGCACATTTCACATTTACCTCAAGAGATAATTCTTTTCCTACCCTTTAGACTCTCTAGTCATTACATTTTTCAAGTACCTTATGCTAAACTAGTTAAGAAAAATCAAACATATGCCAAGAATAATCAGTGTCAACCAAGAAAACACATGTTTGTACTTTTTCAAGAAGTTAATCAAACTTTGTATAATCTTAGGAGATAGTTTCTTTCCTATATATACCTTTTTAGGAACTTCTATAGTCCCAAGATTGATCTCTTCCAAGTCCTTGACATTATGTTCACTTTTAGTTGTCTTGCACCTATCATGATTATCAAAGAAAATCTCCAACACAGTCATTCCTTTAGGAATCTCATTTGTTTTTAGTTGGAAAACTTCTTCACCAAAAATAGTATCCTTACCATCTATTGGTTCACAAGTGTTACACAATCAACCTCCTATCCATGGTAGTTATCCTCATTTAGAATGAAATTCATGATATCTCTATATTATTCAAATACTTACCACTTCTCTATATTGTCGAGGATAGAAAGGCTATTCTACATCTCAATTGTAGATATGCCAGAAAATGATATATCATTAGTCTTGACTGCTACATTTCCCAATAAGTCAGCCATCTTATTATTTCTTCTATTCATCCAAGGTATGCCAAAGGAATCAAATACTTCTATTTGGTCCCACACAACATTTCTATAATTTTTAGCCTTTTTCTCTTAGAAGCATAAGTTCCCTTAATCTAAGACACAATTAACTTTGAATCACCAATAGCATGCAATTTCTTAATTCCATGACTTTTTGCCACTTTTAATTCTAGTAAGAGTGTGTCATATTCTACAATGTTATTAGTGCATACAAAATTCAAAGTAAATGAATACCAAAATGTATTTTTATCTAGAGATATGAAGATAACTCTAGCTCCTAACCCATCCTTAGAATTGGTCCCATCAAAGTACATGGTCCAAAGTTTTTGGGAATCTACACAAATTTTCACCTTTTGTGCAATCAATGGGATTGGTTTCTCAATTTATTGAATAATGACTTCATCTTTGAAAGCATTGACTTTTGTATCTAGGAAACATGTAGCATCTTTGTCAATGTTGTCCTCAAACATATGAGTGACACTTGGTTCCTTGTCAACTTTAATGATCTTATTGCCTATGTAAAATGTAGCATATGACAAATCACACTGTAGGCTACCTCCCATTGTAGTTCTCCATTTTCTTGAGAGAAACATTTTGAATTGTGCAGGAATATCTACTACCAGGGTTGTTATGGTTAAGTCAACATTAGGGTATGAAACTAACTTAAAATGCAAGGCATTGATGATACCTATGACAAGCACTTCTCTTCCATCCATGGCCCTACATCTACCCTATTTGGTATCAACTTTCAAACCTAAATGCTTCCATAATTTTAAAAGGCATTATAGTATTAGAAGCCCCTAAATCTATCATACATTTTTTAAAGCTTTTCCCATTTATGGTTAGACTCAAAAGGAATGGGTCAATATTTTCTATGTAGGCTATAAAGGAGTTATCTAAGTACATCTATGGTATTTGGGACATAATTCCAATGTCTTCCTTATAATTTTTTATACTTGTTGCATTACTGATGGTTCTTGTTAAACAATAGTATTACATCCTATTCCTCCTAACCAAGAAAGAGCCCTTATTCTTATGTTTTTTCTATTTTAAACATCTTAGATAAGGGAACATTGACAATTATTTGAGACAACATAGAAATCATATCAATAGGATCATTTATAAAATATTTAGGAAGATTACCTCTAACTAATTTCTCCTAAATATCAAGCTCTTTTACTTTCTTGGTGATGTCAGGAATTGACTTTTTCTCTTGTACGTTGAATTTGACTACTTCCACATCCTGAAAATGCACTTTCTTCTTTGGTTCCCATTTCTTCCTTTTATTTTCTTTGATGTTTACAACTACTAGATTATCCTTCTTATTATCATCATTTGTGAGTAATATCCTTGATGAAAATACCATATGACTTACTAACAATATTGTTCATAGTCTTATTCCTAAGATTAAAAGTACTGTGCACTTGAGCTATCATCTTGGTAGTGATTCTATCAATCTTCTCATTTGATGGTTTTCTCAAGTTCATATGTTCTACATCAGATATCATGTTGCATATCATGTCTTCTTCTTGACCTTCCTCATCTGAAAACACTTTTTGATGGTGCAATTGATAAACATTTCTCTGATTTACAACTTCTTTTTTTCAAATCTTCTGTGTCAGATTCCTTACCATTATTACACAAATTTATTATGTTGCACCCTACATCCTCATGATTCTTTTCTTCCTCTCCTTCTTCATTTTATGCTTTCTAATTTGTAGAAAATTACTAAGCAACTGCACAATAGTTAGGAGAATGAGGATACTGGCATAGAATGCACCATGTTACATCATCCATCATGTTCAAATAATTTCTTTTTTAGTGGATCTAGTGTACTTTTACCTTTTCTTCCCTGAGTAGGATTAGGGATGGGTTTACCATTCTTCCACTATGTTGTATAAGGGTAATTCTACATCCTAGGTTGCTTGTTATAATTATTGTTAACTTGGGGCTTATCGGCAACATTTGGCTTATTGGCATGGTATACTTGTGGATTCCATTTCTTAAGCATATGTAAGACTTGACCCGTTGTGTCATCCTTAGGTTTCTTGTTTGCAATATATTTGTCACCTTCTTTCTTATTTCCCCTTGGATTGAATAATTTTGGGTCAAACCTTCTTCCCAACTTATTAGATGCCTTTCTGTTATTCTCAATATTCATAGCCATTTTGTAGGCATCCCTCAGTGTTTTGGGATCATTTTCCTTTAGAGTATATGCCATCTTATTATCAAAGGAATTAAATTAATTTTTGAGGCATACATCTTCACCAAGTCTCATTAATTGGAACAACTTATACATCCCTTTCTAAAATCTCACATTAAAATCAAATGTAGACTCATTTGGGTTCTTCTTTATTTTGTTAAACTCATTCAACATAAAACTAACATTGGTGTTGTTACCATATTTCTCTTTGAAAAGCTACTCTAAGCCAATCCATGAGCCTAAAATGTCATTAGGTGGTCTCCTAAACTAGTCCCTAGCATCTTCAGTCAATGAGTGTAAAAGCAACTTCATTACTACATCCTCATGCTCTACCTCATAGTCATTAAGCATGTATATAAATTTTCTTAGGTGATCTTCACAAGTCACATCATTTTTACCTAAATTTTTTATAACCATATCTCTTAGGTCATTTGAAATAATATGGGGAAGCCAAGAATGCCAACAAATGACATGTTCTTATAATTTTCAATATAAATGGGTCTTCTCTGAAAACCAACAATATTTGATGTGCTTGGTCTAGCTCTGTAGGTTTGTATAGGGATTTGAGGCTGTTGAACTTGTCGAGTAACAAGTATTTGACTACTTGTGCTAGAAGATGTGGTAGGGGTTGACTGAGATATGTTTTGGCTAATCATTGATAAACTATATTTTCCTTCTAGTCTCAACAACTTGGCCTTTATTCTTAACCTTTCCAAGCTCTTCGGCTAAGTCTTCTCTTTCCTTCTTGGCTTTCTCTAAGTCTAAATCTATTTTAGACATGATGAGACTTGCAAATTTTCTACGAAGAACTTGGGGATCATTTATATGTATCTCTATAACCTTTTGTTTTCCTTTATCATGGTTTTTCATAGTTAGGACTATGACTTCTAGCTCAATAGGCTTATGAGGTATGACTTGGTATATGACAGTTCCTTCCTTCTCTTTAAGGAGATGTTCATGTTCTTGGACTTTGGACCTCCAAACTTTGACATCTCCAAATATATCTAGATGTAATTTAGAAGACTTCTCTTCAAACTTCATGTTTTTCTCCTTTAGAGAAATCATTTTTCTAAGAAAATTTTCTCTCTCAATAAGAGTATTCATGGTTATCTATTCCTTCTCCTTCTCCAAACATGTTGTTTGGCTTCTTCTTCAATAACCTTTTTTCTAAGGACTTCCACCTTAGTAATAAATTCTTAATGATTTGTGGTTGTTGCTTCTAATTCTATAGGATCACTAAGAACAATAAGGTTTCTTTCAATGAAAGGAACATGGTGAGGATGAGATCTAATCAATTTAACACTTAAAGGTCTATGATGCTGATTTATTCCTCCTAAATCACTAGATCTAAATGTAGTATCCTCCATGGATGACACCATTTTGTCATGAAATGGTGTAACAAAGAGATTTACTAGAAGTTTGGTACTCTTAGATTTTGAGCTATTGGATAAGACTTCTTTCTCAACTCTAGGCTAGAATTGGAAGCTATATTTGGGTGTACATGCATGCCTTCTTTCTCCTTTCTTCTTAGGCCAATTCTTTTTACCAACTTTTGGGAACTTTATATACAAAGGGATATTTTATTTTTCCCTTACATATTCTCTCATATTCTTCCTTCTATTAGTAATTATTTTACTTCAATATGAGCACTAGTTATCATAACCTAAGAGTGAGTCACCACCCACTATGGGGAAATTTTTTTTTACAATGGTTAAAAGACAAGAAACTTCATGAGAATTTTCTTTTCTAAAAAGAGATTTGATAGAGGGACCCAACCCAAATGACTCTAATATTGTATACTTTGGGAAATGTAAACTCTATATGGAAACTAAGGCACTATACAAGGCTAGTCTACATCACAGTTCCTGTGGTATTGGGAAATTTGTAGATTCTCAAGGTTTGTAGCTCAAAATCAACCAATACTAGAACATGGGGTTTCAAGATGATTGGTATATGACTATAGATAGGTAACTTACAAGAGAGATTCAATAAATTTAGAGTTCATTCCTTTCATAGGCTCCCTAGTAGAGTCCCCATTTTGTTTGTGTTTTAGAACTACTAGGTTGCAGAAAGTGAATACTAGGATACAAAAGACAAAAACAAGCCTAAGGACTAGCTACATCTCATATTTAGTAGGTTTAATCTTAGATCTAGACCAACTTCAATAGAGAATAGAAGATCTCTTCACTTTAGTCTCTAGAGAGCTAAGGTGGGTGCACCATAGGGAATTGAAAATGCTAGCAATGAATATTAATGATACTACACTGGGGGAGTATCCTAAGTATTGAAGAGTATTGACATGTTGCATTCATGACTATGGTTTTTGTTGATGTTAGCATAGTATTTTTTCTATAAATATTGGGTGAACAACAACTATAAATCTTACTAGTATGGACAATGGTTTGATTTTCTAGTGATGCATAGTTGAGGATACATTCCAGACTATGTCTTGAAGACATGGTTAAGTTTGTAGAGTCTAAGTCAATGGTGTGCGATAGTTGTACCTCATTTACTGAGAGTAGTACAGAAATAGAGTATTGGAAAATAGTATTCTAATTTTGATTGCTAGTTTACATCTGAAATGCAATGAAGAAGTGTGAAGTCACACAGTGATAGAGGATGCTTGTATGATGGTGTCAGTGAGTGTGCAACCCTTGGTATCACATGTGTGAAGTTTTATATAGACTATGAGCTGACAATGTAATTGTAATTGTAATTAATTAATTATCTTATTATATTTAATTGGGAAAGCCTCAAGGCCGACTCAAGGAATTATTATGAATATATCGTATAAAGAAAAGTTGTTTTCCTTGTTTATAATGTGTACCTACTATTGTATGAATTGTGAAGTGAAAAAATGAGTAGAGTTATTACTAAGTGCAAGTAACCAATCCAAGGGATTATTGGATATGAATTATGAGATTTGGTTACAAGATTTAAAGAAGCACAAGTCTAGTTGATAGGAAAAAGATAGAGGAAGGAAGTACATTTCATTTCTATTATTCTGAAGGAATAATATAGAGATCATTTGGTCAATAGGTTCATTGGTCTTAACCTCAAAGCTATTTGGGCAGTGGTGCATGGGTCTAGGTTATTGGATCTTAACAAAGAGTGAGAAGGTGATTGTGGAAGAAGATAAGCTTGAGGAATGTAGTAAAGTAGAGAGATCTATTCATGTGTAACATGAGAGCAACAAAATCCCTACTATAAGCTCTTATAGAAAATGAATACAATTAGGTAAAGTCAATTCAAACATCTCATGAAATTTGGAAAGCATTAGAAGATACTTGTGAAGGTGATTTACATGCAAAAATAATGAGATTACAGAATTAGACATGTGCATTTCAATATGCTAAGATGATGGAAGATGAATTTGTAAGAACTTATGTTGGTAGAATACCATAAGTTGTTGCTGGAATTTTGTCTCTTGGTGTAACTAAAGAAGGTGATCATGTTATATGGATGATCTTAAAAACTTTGATGCCACCATTCAAGCAAGTAGCTTAGATGATTCAAGTAGTAACGCATTGCACTACAAATTTCACAAAGGAAATGTTGTTTGGAAGATTACAATCAATAGAAGTAGATCTAAGCTAGTCTAGAAACCTAGCCAAAGTTGAAATAGCTTTCAGTGCCTTGAAAAATTGACCATAGTCTAGAGACCTAGCCAAAATTAAAATAGCTTTTAGTGCCCTAAAAATTTGACCTAATCTATCAAGGAGTGTAAGCACAAGAGGATATTTTGTTGGTAGCAATAGATCTGATGAAGACAAGAAGATTTGAGGAAGCCACAACCCTTCTTGTGAGAAGAGAAAAAGATGGTAAGGAAATATTTAAATGTTTGACTCGTGATTAATTTTTTCATTATGCATCTAAATATCCTAAAACAAAGAAAAAGTATAAAGGAAAATTTAATACTGAAGAGATAGAGATAGAAATGTTGTATTCCTTATGTGCCTATCATGCACATACTCCCCAGTTAGAGCCAATGTTAGTTGGTGTTTTGACCCAAATTTTCAAGCCTGGAAACTTGGTCCCCTTAATGGCTTTTTCATATTTTTCTCTTCTTTTTCCATAATCCATATTGAAAGGTTTCTTGTGAAGTCACGTTGGATATGGTAGGTTTTATGGAAATTTCATGACAATGAACAAAAATGCTCAAGAACACAAGTTCAAGGTTTTCCTTTGTAAATTTGGAATCCATTCAATAAGGTTTAATGGTTTGATAGATTCATTGGTTTGATATGGCACAATAAAGGTGCTCTATCCTAAATATGAAAGACCATTTTTGATTCTCCATGTACAATGTTTCCAAAGTTTAGAGATTCAACAAGTTATAAAGTTCAATCTACATTTCAAATAGGTTCATTGGTTTGATGTGGCACAATAGGTGTGTTCAGATGATTATTTATAGAATATGCAAAACCAATATTAGATCCTTATTTGCATTGATTCAAAATTTCATGAGTGTAGTATGAAGTCAAAATGTAGGTCCAAGTCAAATTTTGATAAGTAGATTCAAGTACCCTAGTTTGAAGTTCAACTTTAGATTCAGAGTTCAGTTCAAAGACATGATTATAGGTGCAATTCAGTGGTTCAAGAGAAATACAAATTCCAATTTTCAAAGCATACTTAAAAAATGTGTGTTCCAATTTACATGTCTAGCTTAAATAGTATTCAAAATTCCATCTAAATTATTGAGTCCAATGCAACTTCAATGGCTCATAAGCTCAGGTTCAAGACCTAGATTCACTAGGGAAACCAACAATTGAGATCTCATGGTTTGCATTTCAAATGTATTTTCAAATGGGAAGTTCATGATTCCTAAAACTTAAACTTGCATATCTAAAGGTACATCATGCAAGATTAAGGAAAAATATATGTTTCCATTCTAAGGAGTTACAAAGAATAAACAAGTTCCTTATGGCATAGCTGATAGACTCATTAAGAAGAGGAGTAATAGTTTAGTAGGTTTTGACATATTGTTCCTCAAATGAGAGAAATCTAATAGGTGCTAACCATGCTAAAACCAAAAATTTGCACCCCATATGTTGGATGAAGAGACTCCAACTACAAAGGTGAATAGGCTTGATTCACAATGGAGAAAGATGAAACTCAAAGTTTTATCATATTTCAAAGAAGTACCAAGAGAAAGATCAAGGAAAAGGTAGCATGATGAGATAAATATTGCAAAAATCCTCAAAGAAGAACTCAATTGATGAGCATATATAATGTCACCCAAATCAATGGAAGGAATTCTATTGTAAGGGAACTAGAAATAATTTTTTATCCCATTTTATTAAGCCATGTCCTAAGAACACCCACAAATTCAACCAACCTCCAATATCATGGAAGCTAAGGTATTTCAATATCAGACCCCAACATTGATGATCATGTAGTCATTGGGTTTAACCAGAATAAGCTGAAATCCATGTGAAGATATAAAAAAAATGCTTGGATGAGTTTAGGTCTGTATACATGATTCCATGAAGAGATAAAGCTATTGCCTTGAGTTAGGCTCATCAATCTAAAATATAGAGCTAGCAACATTAGTTACATATATTGTGTAAATAATAACCATGGACGAGCACCAACTATTTGAAAAATTATCAATGTAATATTAAGCATTCATTGCTTGATAATCCATGGGCATATGAAGGTCTTCATCTAAGTAATGAGGCAAGCAAGATGTTTGATGTTTTCTTTTCTTGTTTCAAAGTAGGTACAAGAGAAAAATGTTGAGCTAATTAGCCAAATGTACATGCATGAGAAATAAAAGGCAAAATACTGAATGGTCAAGCAACCATGAATATTGAAAATACTATTAAAAATGTGTGGGATTTGTTCATTATGGCCAGTTATCATAATCCCATGACAGTGGGAGAAATTGAAGAATATCAATCATAAAGGATGCCTTAAGGATATGGATGAAGTTCATCATTACATCACCATTAGACTCAATGTTGACTATGAAAAGTTTTCAACAAAGGTATCCATAGATTCATTTATGACATGCCCATTTATTGGATTGGTTAATTGTTACTAAAATTTTGCATACTTTTTAAAATATGGTATGAAGACAAAATTGTGTAAGTGTTATTCATAGTGTGCCAAGAGAATATAAATGTCCTTGTATTTTTTTATTTTAAAAAATAAAATTGATGTTTACATAGAATGAAATGAATATAAAAATGCTGAAAATGGAAATCTCACACAAGTCGTGAGTTTGACTACTACTTCTATACATATTGAAAATAAGAAAAAAATAGCACGAGGAAGTAGAGTCAAAGGTAACTAGTCATCGCCTTTCAGCCTTTGATTGGTTACGTGATCTTTGTTGTCACTCCTAGTCTAGCTCTCGACCTAATAGTTCTATGATGTTCATTCTATTGCATGGGAAAAATGGGGTTAGATCTTAAAAGATCTAAGCAATGACTGGTTACTACCAACTATGTACACGCACATGCTATATATTTCCTATTCTGAATACATATGAAAACAAAAAAATAAATTCTAAGTGCTTCAATGCAAAAAATTTGAAAATATAATGTTAAAGGGACATATTAACTTTGATATGAAACCTTTAATTATAATCAAGAATAGATACAATCACATGAGAGTAGTTTTATGAGTGTCACGAGCCCATGCTCGAACCTCATGAAATAATTGCCATTATCACATTTCACATCATTATCATTGTTGTAACTCACGATGTGTTCAAAAGAAACAAAGAAAACAATAGGAGAGACTGTGTTTGATATTGCTGCAATGAGGAGAATTAGCTATCTATTAGAGGGTGAATTGTAGGGAAGGCAAATATAGCAAAAATAGTAGTGCAACATTTGGTAGCTCTTGGAGGTAGTAATGGAAATCTAATACTTGAAGTATTTGGTAAAAAAAATCAAGAAATAATGATTCAAGTTGTTTTGGAAAGCTAATTGACATTCATTTTAGTAATTAAAAGAAAATTTAGTGGTGCAAACATTCAGGCTACTTGCTAAAAAAATCAAGAGTTGTTCAATAATCTCAAGGTAAATAGTCATATCATATATTTTTCACTAGCTTTGTGTTGGTGCTCTATCTGACTTGTGAGAATGATTAAATTTAAAGCTAGCTAAAGAATATTTCTACCTAAAACAGAGTAACTATCTGACAATTGATGAAGTTGATAATACACAAAGGCTTAAGAGTATTCTTGAAGTTTTAGAATGTTGTCTAGATTAGTAAAGATGATTAGAGAGGTACGGTTGCAATGCTTGTAGTAGTAATTATGGCATGGAAATGTAATAAAGAAGAAATTGGAAGAATGTATGTCCACAATAATGGCATTATGGAGCTAACGCGGGGTCTCTATTTCCTTTCTAGTTGAGTGAATTTGTAACTAGTCTTGGTGTCCAAGACTTGGTGCTTGAGTCTATCTCATAGCCTATAAAAATTTAAGCTAAAATTCAGCTCTAATAAAATAGACACAATGATCATATCTATTACATGATTTTGATAAGGAGTTGAATATGTATGTGCTGAAGTATTGTCCAGCTCGCATATTTTTTCAAGTTAAAAGGAAGAACATGTTCTATCGTTTGAAGATGAAATAGTGTAGTGTAATGTGAAAACTTCTTTTCATAGGAATGTGCATAAAGGTCACAGAAAATCCTTCTCATGGCATTAGAAAAAAAAAAAGCAACAGTAAAACCCTTCATAGAGGTTCCAACAAAGCCTGTATGACAACATTGCAAGAAGGAAATGCATATGTTATGAACAAGTCAACAAATTTTTGCATTAACAGTGAATAATTTTTCATGGTGACAAGTACAGAAGACCCAACAAAGCACCAATACAACAATCTCTCTAACAATGATGGCTTCATCTTCAAACTTTTAGTGAATATGATAAGAACAACAAGTTCAAAAAATGGAAAGGTCTTCAAATGCATGCAAACAATTTAATGGAGATCATTACTAAAGAGAAAACAGTGAGGGTCATGAAATCCAGTAGAAAAATCAAATAAAACCCTTAAGCAGAAGGAAGAAATATCAACAAGCCCCTACTATCCCTCATGCTTGAAGAAAAAAGGATGCAAATAGAAGAGCTCAAGATTAAACTGAAAATACATTAGAATACCTTTTATATTCATGACGGCTTTAACAAATGCATTCATGGTAGTGAAGCTTCCACAATTGGTAGATTTTCAATGCTGGCCATTTAAAAAAGTAACCTTTGAGTTCAATAATCTCCCAGTGGTGATGTTACAAGCCCACCACTAGCAAGAAGAATAGGCCTAGTTGTAGCACCTAGAAAATTGGCTAAATGCATAACATACTATGAGAAAATAACTAACTCAATAATCATATGTTAGCACCCACTACTCTACCATGAAAGCCAAACTAATCAAAAGAAGCAAACATGAGGTTGGAAACCCCCTCTTTTGTTTGTAGCTCCCATTTCCTTCTTTCTTCTCCAAATGATGTAGCTCCAACTTGTCTATAGTGCACACAATATTGAAGAAAATTCTATGATAGGGATAATGCCATGAGAATACTAGAAGTGTGATTTTAATGTAAGAGCAAGAATTCAAAATGCAAAGAAGCTAGGGACTCAAAGACTCAAGAATTAGGATCTTAAGGACCTAAGGACTAGAAATGAGAGGAAGAATGCTCATTTTATAATTGACATGGAGGATGAGAGCATTGGATTTGTCACCCATGGATATGCAATGTGGCAAGAGATTCCTTCGAGAATCCATGACGCATATGACAAAATATGTCAATTGTAAGATTCTATGATGCATGGAAGTCAAACTTGGCTAAATGTGGAAGAGAATCTATCACATGTCATAAGAAACCTCAAGCCCACTTAAAGCCAAGAATCTATGACAAATAAGCCAAATAGGGACATGCGTAAGAGAATAAGAATATTTGATTATGACATAACCTATCCAAGTGTCAAAGGAGAATCCACAAGGTGTCATATCCAAGTGTCACTATGATGCAATATTTTATGAAATATTTGAATTAAAAATCCTTTTATTCCACAAAATAAGAATTAGTAGAAAATGGAATTAATGATGGAAAATGGAACTTATGAAATTAAGAATTTCCATGGTTTGTGGATAATGAATCAATTAACTAATAAAATTAATTAATTGAGGATGATAATTAGGAAGAATAATTAGAAAGAATAATAGGATTAAATTATGGGTTATTTAATCCTATAGGAAAAATTAGTAGATGATTGGCCAAAATTGATTAAATAAATGCAACAGTACCCTTTGATGAAAATGTGATGATGATATACATTGAATGAGATGATGAAAAGTAGACCAAAAAAATGGTCACATTGATTTATTGAAGTTGATAACATGCCAAAAACACATGACATGAATTGATTGATATGTAACATTTAACTAACATTACTAATGCTACAAGATCGAGGTTGATTGATAAGGTTGATCATAATAACATTGATAGACATTGTCAATTGAAATTTCCCTTTTCTAATTTTATATGATATTTCAAGTCTCTAATCAGATCTTTAAGATCAAACAACCAATCTTTCAAAGATCCACCAATTTCTCAATAAACCCCAAATCAGGTATGCCGAAAATAGTGCCAAAAACTTCACAGCTTCACATATTATTAGTAAATCTGAAAGTGGACATTTTTATAGAAATTTCAGCAGCATAATAGCCTAAAAATTTACATTTTCAGATCTATATAACATTTACACAACAGCTCCCAAACAGAGGATAAAAACAATGCTCATCAGGCTCCCAAAAACAACATAGAATAGCCCAGAAACACCACAAAAATACTAATAATCTATCACAAAAGTATAATCATGACCAAATACATATATTCAGCTCTATTTTAACATCTAAAAATCTTAAATACAGCAAAAACCCAAACTGATATGAAATACTCAACCGGAAACACCAAACTCTTACAAAAAGCACACCCGAAAAACCACAAATCTGCACTGTTCAGCACAAAGGAAAACTCTGCATGAGCATGCACATGGAATGGCTTCAAAATCCCATCCTTAGCCTTCTTGAAAACCTACAAACTCCCATTCTTGGGTCTCCTTCTCCACAGGTTTGGCAACCTCTGAAGAATAACAAAGAAATGAGCAAAAATCAAGTTCTGGAATGAGCCCAAAATGCCTCCAAACCCCTTAAAAGAGGGCATAACCCTAACTCACGTCCAAGAGGGGTTAATAAAAAATATTTTAATAATAATTTTTATTTATTATTCCATTAGCTTCCAAAGATTATCTCCTTTTTCTGAAACTTCACATTTTTGGGATTGCCTGCCTTAGCAAAGATTATTATTTCTAATTATTTGAAAAGGGGACATGACATCAATATTATTAAAATGGTTTATAATGTCATGATTCAAAATTGAAAGCCTCAAAAACATCAAATATTAGATGACATGAATGATAATTTGACCTAACACTAAGAGCTATGACAATACTAAGGTCAGATTGATAAGATTTATAGGTTGATAGGTTGCCAAGGCACTAAAAGCCACAACAATACCTAGGATCAAATAAATAATTATTAAATTGGGATGTTTGTTATGTTCTAGGTTGATTAGTGCTGATTTTGAGTGATTCCAAGTTGATTTGGGGTGATTTTGAGTTGATATGAAATGATTTTGAAGTGACATGAAATTGATGTGAAAGAGGATACAAATGATAAAGTATGATCAATTTTGGCCAAAAGATTGAAGTTAGTAGAATTAGAAAATGGGAAAAATTAGTATGAAGAAGTGATGAAACTATAGATGCGAACCATTTTTGAGCGTCTACATTTTGCCCCTCTTTGATACAATGTGATTTAGAGCATTGTGTCAGAGAATGCTAATGGAAAAGCCATAAAAGCATGCCCCAGCAATGTTGTATATATTTATACTCCCTCAATAAATTGACCAACATAGGCATATGATAGGTCAATTTCATCAAAAATGAGAAAAGAAAGCCATAGCAATTGACGAATAGAAAATCAGAATTAAAATGTGAAAGTTATGGGCTTTGCAGTGAAAAAGGGCACCGTGACCAACATAGAAAGGACCTCATGCACATCTATCTAGGTAGAAAAAAATTATTAAGTGGATATGAGAGGGTTTTGAAGGTATTTTCACTCTCTCATTTTTTAGAAAAGAGCTTTGGAGCAAGGAGAATGGATTGACTACCTAGGGAGCAACATCGTGGTGAACGGGTGCAGACTTTTTGACGACAAACAGATATGGACCTCTGATGAGTAAATCAAGGCCATCTTTATAATTTCTATGCTTTTTCATGATTTTAATGCTTTTTATTTCTTTTCCATGCTTTTTAGGCACTTAGGAATTTGTTGGGGGTAACAGGGGTCAAATGGGGTCAAATGGGGGTCTTGGGGCCAAGTAGGACATCAAAATGCCCCAACTATGCCCAAAATGTAGCCAAGTGTGTCAATGATGTAGTTGGCATTCCCAAGTTCATCAATGATGTAGTTGGCATTCCCAAGTGCATCAATGATGTAGTTGGTATGACCAAGTGCATCAATGACATAGTTGGGAACCCCAACTACACCCTAGGATGTGTCAGAGCTCTGATTGGGGTTTGAATGGTCCTGGATCGAGCTAAAACTTGGCAGAGGCTAGCATAACCCTAGAAAGATTTTAGAAACATGATAAAATGCAGTAAAATATGTGAAAATGCTTAGAATTTGGTCAAACATAGGGCAGATATAGGTCAAACTTGGGTAAATGCTGACAGGGGGTTGTGTAAAGGGCTCAAAAGGGTGCAAACAGACTCAGAATGACTATAAATATGGAATACATGTTCAAAACCCTAAAAAGAGTTTAAAAAATAGGTTAATTAAGGCTAGGATAGTTAGAAAAAAGTCAAACTTGGTCAAACTTAGCTCTGATGGAGGAAAAAGGTTGACTGATGGACAAGGATAGGGTCAAAATGATGCAAATGAGTCAAAATGATTTGAAAGTGGGCAAACATGTTCAAAACCCTAGGAAGAGTTCAAAACATAGGTTAACCAAGGTTTGAATAGTTATAAAAAGCCAAACTAGGTCAAACTTAGCTCTGATAGAGGAAAAAGGTTGACAAATTGATAAAGATAGGGTCAAAATGATGCAAATGAGCTTGAAATGATCCAAGACTTGGAAAACATGTTCAAAACCCTAGGAAGAGTTCAAAAGATAAGTTAACATAGTCAAACATGCTCAAAAAATTCAAACTTAGTCAAACATACATCAAAAGTAGGGTAAACTAGATGCAAAACCATAAGAGGTTGATATAGGCTTTATGATTATTCAAGAGGAGATGCCCCTATTACAGCTAAGGGGACATAGGCCATAGAGCCTTACACTATGTCATTAGATGACACCCAATGAGTGGGGGATATTGGCTAGGTTGGGACTATATCATGTTACTTTTATACCAGAGGTGAGGGGGAATAGGGCTTTGGTGATAGCTTTGATGGAGAGGTGGCACTTAGAGACTAGTTCATTCCACCTACTAACTGGGGAGGCAACTATGACACTAGAGGATGTATGGTGCATCCTTAGGATCCCTATCCTTGGAGATTTAGTAGCATATTACCTAGCTATAGAGTGAGTAGCTCTACACTGGCTATTTAGATGAGAAGATGTAGAGCTAGGGATCTGAGACTATGAGATTGGATAGGACCTATTGGTGGCACACCATGAGTGGCTGATAGCTATGATTTGTTGGGTGATTAGTGATTTTTTGATACTTTATAGATGAGGACATGGATTCCCAATTTGATGGGGCTGAGTACTTGAGCAGATGATTATGGAGGGCACTATGGTTGCTTGGGGCCCATGCATGTTGGGGATGTTATATTGTTATTTGCATTAGGTAGGAAATAGAGGGGGACTATCCTTCAGCACTGGTGGCACATTATTACAGATTTGGGCCTATGAGCATATTTTATTGTTTAGGCCTCTGGTAGAGTGAGTGTTGGTGGATGATATGCCATATGCTTACAACTATAGAGGTGTCCTAGCTCAAGGACCATTAGGATATGTGAGATACTTTTACCATCAAATAGACATGATGACATAGTTCATATGGAGACCATATAGAGATTGCCTTGGATGGGATGATGATGACATCCACCGACCATACTATAGGAAAGATCACTACCTCATAGGGCACACAATGATTAGTCACCTAGTTATAGAGATGTACCTACTAGAGCAGGTACAGAGACAGTTTAGGGAGACACAAGATGTACCTATAGGGTTAGCATTGTTTGTCTAATCTAGAGCAGAGGTTTGAGAGTGGGGACAACCTATTAGGACACAAGTAGAATATGCATAGTTAGTAGACTTACAACCAAGACTATGGGGGATAGTAGCAGGTATAGTAGATGCAGGCATGATAGCAGCATATGATAGGTGGTTTGCACAACATTGACTGAGACCTTTGATAGATCCAGTAGTACCAGTACCTTGAGGGAGACCAAAAGATGGGAGGATGATGACGAGGAGGAGGATGGGGGAGAGGATGAGGAGGGATTTGATGAGGGTGATGGGGTAGAGGATGATGCTAGGGATGAGGATGAGGGAGATGATGAGGATGGAGGAGAGGAGGAGGAGGAGGGAGATGAGGATGCTAAGGGTGATGTGGGGGGTGATGATGATGATGTTGGGGAGGAGGATGAATGAGCTAATGAGGAGGGTGCTAAGGGAGAAGAGGAGGGAGGTGATGAGGAGGGTGGAGGTAGTGGGGGTGGGGATGGTGTTGGAGGTGGTGATGAGGGAGAGGATGAGGAGGACTATTGGGAGGATAGGGATGCAGCTGTGATGGATGTGGAGGAAGATCTAGTGGAGGACACCAAGAGAGCATTAGTACCAGTAGAGGTAGGGCCTAGCCAAGTAGAGTTGATGGAGCTGATCATAGGGCTAAAAATTTAGTTAGATTGGGTAGTGGCAAAGAGGGATGCCACGAAAGGAGAGAGGGATGTAGTTATAGTAGAAAGAGATTAGGTGATGGCTAAGAGAGACCTGGCTAGGGCTGAGAGAGATGCAGCTATGCACAGGGTAGAGATAGTAGTGCAAGAGTCTTAGGGGTTCATCAATAGCATCAGAGATGAAAATTTCCAAGATCTAGCAATGATGATGAGTAGGGCTCACATGGAGGCACAATATTGGTGAGATCAATATGAGAGAGTGGTGCCACTGGGGTAGAGAATAGAGAGTTTCCATGGATCAAGATCTCATTCCCATAGGACATAGAGGACATAGAGTAGTACGAGGGTGATGGGTCCTATGAGGCCACCATCCTCAAGGTTGAATAGAGGCCACGAGGCTAGGGATAGCACAGGATGACATTGATAGACACATGTATAGAGGGGCTTCTCTATGTTGCTTTTTGGTTTCTAGTTTACTCTTTCATGGTTCACACCTACAGGCAGTTAGTTTGATGTAAACCATGGTCATGTACTCTAATACCTTTGTGAGACATTTATGATATGGAATTATGTTATGATGACTATATGAGATGAATTATGCATATGCTTTAGATGTTTTATATAGATGTATTTATACTTTTTTGTGTGGACTTATATATGATGACATCATGTGTTGATTTATCACATGTTATGTGTAGGAAATGCCATCTTTTTATTTTTGCCACATGTTTTTCTCATGAATGAATGCCTAATGTAATGCGAATGATATGGAATGGATGTAAATGAAATGAAATGAATGCAAATGAAATGTAAAATGGATGCAAATGAAATGTGAATATAATATAAATGCCATGTTTATTGCTTTGGATCATTTTGGACTTTGGACACATGCAAGAATGCAAGATGACAATGTTTTTTGTGTATCAGAGTATGAGAGCAAGGCAACAGATGAAGGAGATACAGAAGACAGAGGAGATGAGATGAAGAATTTTTAGTACAATGAGAAGACTTTTTGCTTTTGTAAAGTGCACTAAATGTCAAATGGATCTTTATTTTGATATGGTAAATAGATTGCAACACATCATGGCATAAAGGTCTAGAGTGCAAATGCAAGCCTTTTGCATGAACAATCAAAATGTAGATAGAAAATGACCTTGTTCTTGTTGAGGCATATGTACATGCCCTAGACTCTTAAAGGTAGATTGTAACAAATAGAAATAGAAAAATATGACCACGAACCATCCTAGCCACTCTCATAGATCAGTTTTATATCATCGAGTGGCATAGGAACACGATCAAAAAGAAAATAAAGAAAAAATAAATCACTCACTAAATAGCGTGAGCCAATAGCCATTCTTGTCCATTATTACTTGCTTTTTAGTGTTTTAGGTGTTCAGATGGTGTTTGACATGTTGATGATGTGATAGTTCTGGTTGTTGATTCAGTTGATAGGTTCATAGTAACATGTTGGATTGACTATTGGTTCACATTGCTCAGATAGTGTGATTGTCTTGCAAGTGTAGTGCTCTGAGCTTCAATTTTCAAAGAAAAAGTGTTTATGCAAAGGGGATGGTTATCCACAGTGAATATGTACAAGGTTTATTGCAAATTTTTGATGGGTTTTGTGATTTTTAGGTTTTTTTGAGGATATTTGATTTTTTTGTGTGAGTGGTTTCTTACAGACATTTTACAATTTTTAGTGTTTTTTTCAAGAGGTTTTATGATGTTTAGGGATTTCTTTAGGATCGCTTTATGATTTTTAGTGGTTTTTTTAAGGACATTTTATGATTTTTATAGATTTTTTCAAGACATTTTATGTTTTTTATAGATTTTTTTCAAGAAATTTTATGATTTTTTCAAGATCATATTTGAATTTTTAGGATTTTTTCAAGATTATATAAGCATATACAAGTGTTAGCTCCACTCTGTTATGCGATAGGTCTAGTGGATAAAAGGTGCTTAGGGATATGCCCCCAATTCAAGTTCAAACTCATGTACTATGTAGGTAATATGCACCCAGACAAGATGCAAACTATGTATAAAGGCCAATGATAGATTGTGTGTGTAGATTGGTGATGCTTAGGAAAGATAACAAAGGACCATTAACTAGTTCATGAGCCATGATAAGGGACCAAGGATGTCTTGCAATATGAAGGATACGATCAAGGAACGATAGAGGGGGAAAAACTAGATGGAATCCTAATAGATGGAGGAGTAAGAACTAATTACACATGGCGTCTGTTTGCCAGATTTTCACCATGGTACTTGCCCAAAGTGCCTATTTGTTAGGTTTTCAATTTTGGATAGAATTTTTCTCCTGACTCAAATTTTCATGCCAAGATGCCTATTTGCCAAGTTTTCATCAAGGCATCCATTTTTTCATGACTTTTTTCACTTTTTTTCTTTTCTTTTTTCAAGACCTTTTGCTTTTTTTTTAAAATATTTTTTCAGGACTTTTTTCAAATTTTTGATTTTTTTAAGGACTTTTAGATAGAATCAAGTGTAGTACTTGCAAAGATGCATGCTATTGATGGACATGGGCAGTGGTTCACCTTCTAGAGTTGCAAGATGATATACTCCAAACACCAATGATGCAATAACTTCATAAGGTCCTTCCCAATTTGGTTCAAATTTGCCTTGTTTGTCTCTATGCTACTAAGTCTTGTAGTTAATCTTCAAGACTAGATCACCGACCTCAAAATGATGACCTCAGACTTTCTTGTTATAGCTCTATTTGAGTCAGTTTTGGTAAGCTTGCAAATGTGTCAAGGTAGTCCATCTCCATTCATCAAGCATTTCTAGCTCATGGAGTCTAGATATTTGGTAATTTTCATCATCAAAAATATCTTGTAGGGATACTCTCAATGATGGAATTTCAACTTCAATGGGAAGCATGGCCTTAGTGCCATAAACAAGAGAGTATGGTGTTGTGCTAGTAGGAGCACACACACTTGTTTGGTATGCCCAAAGAGCTAGATTTAGTTGGAGGTTCCAATCTTGACCTAAATCATTAATAGTCTTTTGGAGTGGTCATTGCCCTATGGATTGTAAATACTAGAATATCCATGGTATATGTTGTACTTCTCACATAGCTTATCTACATCTTTGTTTTAAGATGGACTATCATGGTCAGTAATAATAGCCAAGGGGACTCCATACTAACATATGATGTAGTTTAGAATAAACCTTGAGATCTGCTTGCCAGTGATGAAGGTCAAAGGCATAGCTTCAACCCACTTGGTAAAATATATTATTGCTGTGATAATGAACTTATGACCATCAGAAGATGGAGGAGAAATAGCTCCAATAAGATCAAATGCCCATTGTGAAAAGGGCCATGGTGATATGATTGGATGCAATTCTTGTGCTGGTGCATGGATTAGATTGCTATGTATCTGACACTTATGACATGTTTTGGCAAAATCATGGGCATCCTATTCCATGGTAGGCCAATAGTACCCAACTCTAACAATTTTCTTGGCTAGATTTAGATCATTGAAATGGCCTCCACATATACCTTCATGAACCTCATGCAAGGTTATTTTAGTTTCTTGCAAGTCAAGGCATCTAAGAAGGGTTTAATTAAAGGATCTCTTGTAAAGGGTGTCATCAATAATGACATATCTAGTGGCTTGATGGATAAAGGCTCAACGATCATTTTTGGATAAGTTGGGTGGTAGGATTTGGGTATGTAGGTAATCATAAATGTCTTAATACCAAGGAGAATTGGGACCAACAATTTCACACACAAACTCAGATTGAGGGAGCTCAAATGTTGGAATCAAAAGTTGCTCAATGAGGAATTCACAGCGTTCCACATTTTGGGGCATATCAATGATAGAAGTGATGGCAGCCATAGCATCAACTTACTTGTTGTGTATTCTTGGTAGCTAATGAAAAGAGATAGTAACAAATTAAGACTGAAAGAAGTCTTCCATCTACTTATAGGGTATTAGTTTATCATCTTTGGTGTCATACTCATCATTGACTTGGTGGATGACCAATTGGGAATCCCAAAGACTTGTAAATGTTGGATGTTCCATTGGATAGATATCTTGAGTCCTGTGATTAGTGCCTCATATTTTGCTATGTTGTTTGTACAATTCAATACAATCCTATATGACTTGGGGATTATGTCTCCTTGAGGAGTGATAAACATGATGCTAGCTCCTAAACCATTTCATGTATGTGATCCATCAAAATAAAGCTTCCATTCATTAGCTACATCCATGTGAAATATGGCTTCATCTCAAAAGTCTATCAACATGGGATGATCATCTAACATAGGGGCTTCTACTAATTGATTTGCTATCACTTTCCCTTTGATTACCTTTCTATCTACATATTCTATGTCAAATTCACTAAGGACCATGATCCATTTGGTTAAGCATCATGTAAGAGTAGCTCTACTGAGGAGGTATTTTAGTCGGTCAATCTTAGAGATGATCATTGTTTTTTGATGGAGCATGTAATTTCTAAGCTTTTGGGCTGCAAATACAACAGCAAGGCATGCTCGCTCAATTAGTGAATAATTTAGCTCATAGCCCACAAGTGTTCTACTGATGTAATATATGGCTCACTCTCTTCCTTGTTCATCATTTTGTGCTAAGAGAGCTCCTAATGATGTATTTGTAGTCGATATATATAAAATGAATGGTTTGCCTAGAATAGGAGCCATTAAAATTGGTGGATGTAGAAGATAATCCTTGAGTTGCTAGAAATATTCTTGGCACTACTTATTCCATTAAAAGGATACTCCATTACATAACAGGTGTTGAAAGGAGTGACACTTATCTGCTAATTGTGCAATGAATCTGCAGGTTGACTGCAATCTTCCTTGTAGTCCTCGTAGGGTTTTTAGATTTTTTGGGGGAGGCATTTCAAATATTGCTTTTACTTTCTCAGGATCCACTTCAATGCCTCATTGAGGAACAATGTAGCCTAGGAACTTTCTAGAGACAACTCCAAATACACATTTTTTTGGATTTAGACAAAGCTTATAGCTTTCCATTCTAGTGAATATCTAATCTAAAATGCCCAAATGATCTTTCCTTTTATAGGATTTGCAAAGTAAATCATCAACATAGTCTTCCATTAGGATGTGCATGAAATCATGGAAGATGGTGGTCATTGCTCTTTGATATGTTGCCCTAGCATTTTTAAGACCAAATGGCATGACATTCTAGCAATATGTTCCCCAAGGGCATGTAAAAGTTGTCTTGTGTTGATCTTCAGGGGCTATTCTTACCTTATTATAGTCAAAATAGCCATCCATTAGTCATAACATCTCATACCCAGCTATCATGTCTACAATGATATCTATGTTTGGTAAAGGAAAATCATCCTTGGGACATGCCTTGTTACAATCATGGAAGTCAGTGCATATCTAGATTCCTCTAGAGTGTTTACTTACTGGTACTAGATTAGATATCCACTCTGCATAATCAATGGGTCTTATGAAGCCAACATCCAATAGTTTCTTCAATTCAGCTTTGAGAAGGAGGATAACTGGAGGATGCATTTTTCTCAACTTTTTCTTTACTAGTTCCATTCCTAGTTTTAGTGGCAAGTGATGAAGGACTAGTTTAAGATCTAATCCGGGCATGTCTGCATAAGACTAGGCAAAGTTGATTTGCCTCTCTAGAAAGAATCTGACAAATTCATCCTTTTCTTCTGGTGATAATGAGGTTGCAAAGTGTATGACTTTGGGGTTGTTAGGAGTTCCTAGATTAATCTCTTCTATCATCTCCACAAGTAGTATTGATCATTCCTTCAATGGGGTTGCATCCAATCTTCCATCCTTAGGTACCTCAGAGAGGTTTTCACCCTTGGACACATCCTTTATTTTTACTTTTTCATGGTCTAATGGTGCCTTTTGGTTTTCACCAAGAGAACTACTTGTGTCTTTTTTTTATTTTCTCAATTTTGCAACTGGAAGATGGAGTTGACTCCCCAAAATATGCCATGATGTTGAGATCAATAGAAAACCTAGAATTGTGATCACCTTGTGGTACATCTTCATGGAGCTCAAAGAATTTTGTGATGGCATCATCATTTTCAAGCTGGTCAAACATTGGTAGTCCTTGTTGGTCCCAATCAATAAGTTCAGGGAAAACTAAGGAAATGCCATCATCAGTGTTGAATAAGCTTTGGTCAAAGGCATATATATGGATATCCACTTCAATGATGTCATCAAGATCATGTTTAGAAGTAGGAGGGCTTAAATCCTAGAATTTTTCAATCCAAGGTGAAGAATTAGTTTGAGTGATAGGTGGATTGACATATTTATCTTCCATAGGTAGGCTACCTAGGTCTACAAACATATGATCAAGACCAAGGGAGGTATCATAATGGTCAATGTTAGATACTAATTGGGTGGGTTTGGGTTAGTTGTTCTCAGATGCCTTGTCATCATTTGAAGCATTCACCTCCTTAGATGAGGATGACTCAATATTAGGAAGACCCAAAAAAATAGTTTGAATCCAAGTCCCAAGCTATGAGGTCATCCTAATGCAGTGATGGGTTGAACAATGCCTTGCTTTTGGAGTCCCAGACCACTACATCTATCATATTCCTTTTTCTACATGATGGTGAATCCAATTCCATACCTGTTAGGGGATATGGGAGTAATTTCTTGTTCTTCTTTAGCCTTTTCAATCCATGTAGGGGTATTTTCATAGACATGTTCTTCATGTAGTCTACCTCCAGTAGTGAAATCCATAGAAGGTTTCTTTTGAAATGTGAGCTTGGGCTTGTTTTGTATAAGTTGGGGTTTACCATATGACTTGGGGGATAAAGGAAGTTTCCCAATGTGAAAGGCATGAGACATGTAGTACTCACCACAACCTTAGTCTTGGATTTTGAGCTTTCCTTTGGATGTGGGTGTGAGCATGGAAGGATCAACATACTTGGAGGACTTTAGGGGATTTTCTGCATGGTTTGTTGGGACCTGGTATGTAGTGGTTCCTCTAAGATTAGCATAGAACTAGAAGGGATTTGGATCACCTAGGATGGTTACCTCTACATTATTATAGGAGAAATTTAGTCACTGGTGATATGTAGAAGGAACTGCTCTCATAGCATGTATCCATGGGCAACCTAGTATCATATTACAATTCATTTCTATATCTAGGACCTAGAATAAAGTGTTCTCAATAGTTAGACCAACTCTGATAGTTAAGATGATAACCCCTATAGAGAAACATTAACCATCATCATAGACTTTGATTGTGATCCTTCGAGAGGGATCCACATTAGTTTCAGAGTAACCCAAACCTTTGACTACTTTAAGTGTACAGATATTTAGCCCTGCTCCTCCATCTATCAAAACACATCTGACTTTAACATTGTGGAAAAAGACTTCAAGGTGGAGGGGATCATTGTGGTTGGGTTTTTCTTTAGGAATATCCCAAGGGGAAAAAGTGATATGCTATGACACAGATAGGTTCCCAACCATGGCGAGGAACTGGGCAACATCAATGTTATCTAGGACTATTGACTCTTTAAGGGATTGATCCAAGATCTTTTGATGTTGGGGAGAGGCACGCAATAGGTCCAAAATGGATATTTGTGTAGGGTTTTTGTCGAGCTATTTAACAAGGCTATAATAAAATGAAGTAGGAGCAGTAGGTCTACTAGGGGGTGCAGGTCTAGTAGAAGTAGTAGGTCTAGATGGGGCTCTAGGTAGGGTGATCTTGCTACGGCATGTAGTAATAGTGCAATGAGGTTCTTCAACCTTCAATGTGAATGTGGATATGTGAGAATCAGACTCATTAAAGCAATTGATGGTGTAGTCATATCTGATGCATGTATAATTCACATTACCTTGTGAGTTTGAGTTTAAACTTGAGGGTTTCTCTTTGTCATGATTACCCAAAGGATCTTTGAATATAATGTTGTCAAAGTTGGATGCTAATAGTGATGGATCAACCGTGATTACACCATCATCAATAGGGTCTTGTATTGCATGTTTCAATTGGAAGCATGATGAAGTCTTATGTCCTTTGGTGTGATGGTAATTACAATACTTTTTGTCATCCCACCAATCTACTTTAGTTAATGGTTCATCTTTCATTGGGGGTAGCTATAGGAAGTTATTACGCAATAACTGTTGTAATGCAGTCTCAATAGGTATTCCCAATGGTGTGAATTTCCTGTCTTTGGTTATAGGATGTCTTGCATGGAAGTCTCAATTTTTTGTTGTGGAGCTAATGTTTGATTAGAGGTTTGTGAATTTGTAGGGTTTGCACCTTTCAAAGTCAATCGAGGTTGTGACATGCTAATTGTTTGTGCATCCATGATACCATCATTAGTCACATTCTTGTTTTTGGAGAAATTTTTTGGCTTGTCATTAGAGGAACTAGTGTTTGTGTTTTCCTTATTTACCTTGAGGATTCCCTTATAGATAAGACCATCTTCAACACTAGCCCCTTTTTTCATCAGTTTATAAATGGTGCTTGGACTCTTGATTTTGAGTTCATACATTAAGTCTAGGACTAAGTTTTCAATGCATAAGTTTACTTGTTGTTCTTCAAGAATGTCTAGTGAGCATTGATTGACTAAGCTTCTCTGGCGTAGTAAGAATTTGATAAATGGTTCTCCTATCTTCTATTTAGTCAAGCACAAATAAAAAAGTCTCACTTCATTCGTAATGTTAAAGGAAAAATGGTAGATGAACTTGTCTACTAGCTCTGACCAAGATTTGATATTACTAAGAAGTTTGGAGTACCATTCAAGTGCAGGCCCACCTAGAGAATGAGGGAACAATCTCATGAGGTAAGTGGACTCATCACTGAGTTTAGTACATAAGGCACAAAATTCTTAGATGTGATCAATAGGGTTTCCTTTTGATTGGTATTTATCAAACCTTGGAGCCTCAAAGTGTTTTGGGAATGGAGGCATATACAGACTTTTATCAAATGGATTAGGATGTAGGTCCCTTTCTATATATAGAGCCTATTTCTTTTGGGCTCCCAATGCCTTGACTTGTTTGGAAAGTTGTTTGAATTGTTGTAATAAATCTTTATTGGGATTTTGTGTGATAGTATTTCCTTCAAGTCTTTTGTGTCTATGAGTAGATCATTTTCTGTAGTGAGAGCAATGTCTACTTGGCCATGAAATTTGTGTATCTAATGAGTCTGGTGAAGTGTCACTAGATGGTGTAGGTATGTTGGCACCTTGAAGAAAAAATGGTCCCTATTGGTGGGGCACTTGTTGTGGTATTCAATGTGGCACTTGTTACGAGATTGACTATGATTGTTGTACCATGTGTTGTTGATGTGCCATGTGTAGTAATTGTTGTTGAGATACCTTTGTTGGTTGTATGTGAGAGCAAGTATGTGATTGTTGTTGTAGAGGTATCTATTGGGGTTTTTTTGGCACATGTTGTTGTTGTAACAAATGTTGTTGGTATGCAATTTTTTTCTCAAGGCATCTTTTGTATTCCAACTATTGCTTGAGTTTCACTTGTTGTTTAGCAAACATTACTTCTTGTTGTTGGAATTACTATTGATACATTACTTGGAGGTCAAGTGGGTTTATGTTGGACCATGTATTAGGGATGTTTTGAATTTTTGCATCACTTGAGGTTGTTGTTGTTGTATTCGATGTTGTTGTTGATGCATTGGATGTGTGTTGGAAACATTAGGTCCTTGGACTATTGCAAGTTGATGTTGTTGGGGTAGTTGGTTATGTCCTTGAGAAGTGATTTTCATGTTGGTATTGTTTCTTTGGCTCCTTTGTGTTTTAGAGGTTCCTCCTTGTGACATCATATTGACCTGACTATGAGATGTGTTCCTATTAGGAATGGGTGTAATTTCAATAAGACTTTTCCTTTGTGCATCAATAGAGATTGTTGTGGTTGATTTTGCACATAGTTTACTTGTGGGAGGCTCCATAACATTTGATGTCATACCACTTGGTAGGGTTAGGAGCAAAGGTGTACTTTGTTGATTTGCCTCCAAAGAAGGTATGTCTGGCATCCCTAGTGCACAAGTCCCTTTAAGTGGTCTTGTTGTTGCATCATGTGATAAAAATCAAGTCTTAATATCCTTTTGGTGTTTTTAGGAATTGGTGGTATTTCGTCAAACACGGGGTTAACATTGATGTGTTCAAATGTACTTTGGAGGATTTCGATGGTTGATTCTTGATGGGACCTTATAGGTGCCATTATTGTGTTTGAAAACTCAAAAGGTTGTTTTCCCTTATCTAAGTCCAAATTGATCATGGGTTGTGTGTTTTCAATAGTTGTGTTGGTTTGATGTTTGTACTTAGGTCCTTCCACATTTGGGTTGAATTTGACAATTTCTTGGGCTGCCAAAAGTTTGAAGTTTTTATGGAAGTTTTTGTCTTGACATGCCCTAGCCATTTCTTGATCAGTGATGCCATAGTCAATGTTAGATTCATCACTTAGGTGCATAGTACCTTGTTGTATGTTTGATTTGTTATAGTTGAAGGTACTTGTGTTAGGTTGGCTGAATTTGAAGTAGTGTGATTGTTCATCTTCAGGTGTGGTTGGTACACTTCCTCCTCTAGGTGGTATTGGCTCAAATATAGGTTCAAAGTTAGGACTCCATTGAACCATCCCATGTGTGGGGGAAGTGTTTGGAAGAAATCTCATGGTAGGTGCATTGTTCAAGGTTTTTTGTGTCATAGCTTGATTATGGTGCTCTTGCAAATACATGTTAAAGGGGTCTGCTAGCAATGGTTGTGATGCCTCGATTTGGTCATCATAAAATGTTGGTTGGATTTTCTTTCCCTTATTCTATCTTGTATGAGGTTTTGGTTGCATTGATGTCTTAGAAAACAATGGTTGGTAAAGTTCTTAAGGTCTTAGAGCTGATTGTGTCCTAGTAAGTGCTGGCATGATACCTAAGAATGCAAATGCAATGGAGGGAAACCTAAATGGACCTTTTTGGCTCCCAAGTGTGCACCTAAACTACCAACTACACTTAGATAGTACCAAGTGTTCCCATGATTTAGTTAGGGGTCTAAAGCTAAGTAGTTGGTAAGTAGGAGGTATGCAATGGGCTAACAGAGGTGCTTGGGTGCCTAAAATGTAAGATTTGAATGTTTTGAGTGATTTAGAGTGTTTCCTAAGGTCTTGGGATGTAATGCAAGGTGTGGAAGTGAAAATTAGGGTTCCAAAACCTAGAATGAAACACCTAATTACTAAGTGCATCCTAAAACTACCAAGTGCATCCTAAAAATACCAATTGCGCACTTGAAGTGTGCAATTGGTAAAATAGGGTTGCAGTTGGTAAAAGAGGTCAAAACTTGATAATTAAGATGTGGGTATGCAAGATATGAGATTTTTTGAGATTTTTAAGTGTTTAGGGATGTTATGCAATGTGAAGAAAAGCTAAATGAATTAAGGTTTTCACATGCAAAGTGCAAATGTGCTAGGGATATTATGCAAATGTGAATGCAAGGTGTCATTTTGAAGTTTGACTAGAGGGTATGAAAATGACTCTAAGGTATGCAAAATGAAAATTAGGGTTATGTTTTGGACTTGGTAATGACACTAAAGGTAAGTGTATGCAAGGTGTATTATGCAAAGGATGGTTTTCTATGCTTTGTAATGAAATTTAGGGTATGCAAAATGAGGGTAAATGCTCAAGAAGGAAATTTGGTTGATGGACAATTTGATAGGGTTTGGTAATGAAAATGATGCTAGGATTTTGATCAATGCAAGATGAAGCAGATATACCACTAGGGTAAGTCAAAAATGAAATTTAGGAATATAATTATTCTAATGATAGAGGTATAGTTTTTTAACTTAAATAAAACCTTTAGAAAGTATTTTGTCTAGGAGTTTAACCTTGTGATAAAGGACTTTGGATCTTGACCTAAAAGTGATAAAAAAACAAAAAAATTAAATTGATAAAAGATGAAAAGGTCAAATATATCAAGACATAGATATATTTTGACCAAAGAAAATGATAAGAAAAGATAAAAAGACTAGCCAAGATCCATTATCTGTCAACACTAGGAGCTACTCTAAGACTCATATTTTGTCTAGATTTTTGACTAAATTCAATGGTTTTGGGGGTTCAAAATGATGTTTCGAGGACTCAAAATGGTGGTGATGCTGAGAAAATATGTAATATGGACAATGCCTATGATGAAAAATGGGATTTTGGGTGCAAGATTCAATTTTGGGTCAAGTGCAAGATGGGGATGTACAGAGGCTCCTAGATGCAATTTTAGGGTTCTAAAGTGCAGTTAGGGGGCCCAAAATGGTCATGTAGGAGCCCAAGTTTGCAATAATAGTTCCAAGTGAACTCCAATAGTACCAATTGTTTCATTGATGTAGTTGGGGTCAATTATGTACTAAGTGAAGGTAATGAAGATTAGGAGGTGCAGAATGCAAATCTAGGCTTGCTAATGCAATGGGATCTATCTAGGTACCTAGAGACATAGTTGAAGACCCAAAATGTTATTTGGAATCCAAAATTGGGTTTGAGGACAACCAAATGCACCTATATAGTGAAAAATATATCAATGACAAAATTGGTAATTTTTGGACATAGTTGGTAATTTTAGGACACAGTTGGTAAACTGGGCTAAAACTAAGGCAATTCTAGGAGCTATGACTTCTAGATTGATGTCACAGAGAGATAAATAGTAAGAGACAGTGTTAAGACTAGTATAAATGCTCAAAATTATATGTAGGAAACCTATAATGAGGGTTAAAGTGGTCAAGATGATGGCTAGGTATGCGAAGATGCAAGGTGGTGGATGCAAAGTGCAAATTTTGAGATTGGAATGCAAAAACTAAGGGAGGTATACTAAACCCAAATGGATGCAATATGAAAGGTAATGGATATTAAATGAGAACTAAAAGGTGAAATATGAAGTCTATATGATGCATGAATGAGGCCTAGACTAGGGTAAATGCAAGTGGAGTCTATGCAAGGATGAGATCTATGTTTTGCCAAGCACGTTTAGGAGCACAAGTTGCCATATTTTCCAAGGTTTGAATGTGTTGAACCAAAGTTTGCAAAGTTTGACAAAGATTGCAACATTTTGACAATGTTTAATGTTTGGAGAAGGTTCAAGGTGTAAATTTGAATGTTGGCTATTATCTTGATTATGTTCTACACACATGTAAGACATATTAAGACAAGAATAGTTGTTGTTAAAAGAAAACAAGCACACCACAACCTAGGTTTTTAGGATTGCATCCATTGAATTCCCACTTGAATCAAAGTTTAGCCACACTTATCTAGAGTGGAAAACCTAGGATCTTGGCACCATAGGCTCTCCTTATAGCACACTCACTTCTTGGGGCTACCAAGATCTGCTTCCCAATGGGCATGACTTCCCAAGAGACTTTTGCCTCTACTATGGACTGTGAGAATGTAGGATGTGTTCATGGGCATGGGTGATCCCTTGAGCCAGTGGATAGAAAGGATTTTGGCCACTAAAATATGGTTTTTAGTAAGGTCATTTTGTTTGGAAAGTGAATGATAAACTTTCACAGAAGGTCTCCCAACCTTGAGAACTGAGTTTTGACATACCACAATGGTATTCGAGGAGAGCTATCACACAACAATACCCCCAACATGGCTTTCACCATAATAAAATTTTATATAGTGGCTGGAATGTTGACCTAGCTTTTGGCCCATTAATACTCTGAGGTCATCCCCTGGCATACCCAATATCAAGTATCTTGGTCCAAGGTAGGCCTCCTATAGAAGTTACACCGATTTCTCTTACACCCAAGATCCACAAATGGTGAGGGGAGAGGATATGTCCAATGTAACTCCTAGGGATTTAAACACTATAGAAATTCCAAGAAGAAAAGAAAAATTTCATTTTAAGCACCAAACAAAGTGTTATCTAATCTAGGAAATCCACACACATGGTTTTGGCAAACACATAATGATCTTCAACAACATCCCGCAAAGAGAGCATTAGTAATTTTTTATGATCATGTCTTCATCCCACAATTGGCATATGCTGCAAGTAGACCATTAGTAACACAAAATCCTCTAATCTATGTTCTAGAAGAAAATGAAAACCTTACATGCAGATTCTGATTGATGTGTGTGTTTTATGTGAACCAAGTGTGCTCTGACAGAGCAAATTGCACCCCAGAAGGCCAAAATGGCTTAGAACACCCCCAAATGCACCCAAATAGTGTAGAATATGTCAATGAAATAGTTGGGGCCCAATTTGGTGTAGTTGGTAGTTTTAGGACATAGTTGGGAGGTCAGGTGCAAACTTTGGGGAAATGTTGCCCTAAATGATACCCAGAAATTGCAAATTTGGACACCTATACTACCAAGTGTGCCCAAATAGTGTAGACTATGTCAATGATGTAGTTGGTAAGTTTTGGATTTATTTTTTAAGTTATAAATAGAAGAAAGAGGTTTGGTGGCTCCTAGACTCCTAAAACTGCTCCTAGGGGTCCCAAGTGCACCTTGACAGAGCAGAGTGCACCCTAGGACAACAAGCTAACAAAATGCATGCAATGGGAGAATGCAATCATGTTACTAGACACCTCACATCGGGTTCACCAATTGTAGTACCTAGAAAATGTGTTAAATTCATAACATACTATGAGAAAATCACAAACTCAATAATCACACATTAGTACCCACCAGTCTACCATGAAAGAAAAACTAATCAAAAGGAGCAAACACAAGGTTAGAAATCCCCTCTTTTATTTGTAGCTCCCATGTCCTTCTTTCTTCTCCAAATGATGTAGCTCCAACTTGCCTATAGTGAACACAATATTGAAGCAAAGTCTATGATAGGGATAATGCCATGAGAATACTAGAAGTTTGGTTTTAGTGTAAGAGCAAGAATGCAAAATGCAAAGAAGCTAGGGACTCAAAGACTCAAGAATTAGGACCTTAAGGAGCTAAGGACTAGAAATGAGAGGAAGAATGCTCATTTTATAATTGTCATGGAGGATGAGAGCATTGGATTTGTCACCCATAGATATACAATGTGGCAAGAGATTCCTTTGAGAATCCATGATGCATATGAAAAAATATGACAATTGTAAGATTCTATGATACATGGAAGTCAAACTTGGATAAATGTGGAAGAGAATCTATGACACATGATAAGACACCTCAAACCCACTTAAATTCAAGAATCTATGAAAAATAAGCCAAATAGGGACATGCGTAAGTTAATGAGAATATTTGATTATGACATATCTTGTCCAAGTGTCAAAGAAGAATCCATGAGGTGTCATATCCAAGTGTCACTATGATGCCATATTTTATGGAATATTTGAATTTAAAATCCTTTTATTCCACAAAATAAGAATTAGTAGGAAATGGAATTAATGATGGAAAATTGAACTTAGGAAATTAAGAATTTCCATGGTTTGCGGATAATGAATCAATTAAATAATAAAATTAATTAATTGAGGATGATAATTAGGAAGAATAATTAGAAAGAGTAATAGGATTAAATTATGGGTTATTTAATCCTATAGGGAAAATTAGTAGATGATTGGCCAAAATTGATTAAATAAATGCGACAGTACCCTTTGATGAAAATGTGATGATGATATAGATTGAATGAGATGGTGACAAGTAGACCAAATCCATGGTTAGATTGATTGATTGAAGTTGATAACATGCCAATGACACATGACATGAATTGATTGATACGTAACATTTAACTAACATTGCAAATGCTACAGGATAGAGGTTGATTGATAAGGTTGATCATAATAACATCGACAGACATTATCAATATTATTAAAATGGTTGATAATGCCATGATTTGACATTGAAAGCCTCAACAACATCAAAGATTAGATGAAATGAATGATAGTTTGACCTAGCACAAAGAGCCACAATAGTACTAAGGTCAAATTGATAAGATTGATAGGTTGATAGGTTTCCAAGGCACTAAAAGCCACAGCAATACCTAGGATTGAATAAATAATGGTTAATTTCGGATGTTTGATATGTTTAAAGTTGATTATTTCTGATTTTGAGTGATTCCCAATTTATTTGGGGTGATTTTGAGTTGATATGAAATGGTTTTGAGTTGATACAAAATGATTTTGAAATGACATGAAATTGACGTGAAAGAGGATACAAATGATAAAGTATGATCAATTTTGGCCAAAAGATTGAAGTTAGTAGGATGAGAAAATGGGAAAAATTAGTATGAAGAAGTAATGAAACCATGGATACAAACCATTTTTTAGCGTCTACACCAATATATCAGAAAAAAAACAAACAAAGAGCAACAACAATGGCGGCCCAAACCCTCATTTTCCTCCATGGCGGTGAGAGCTCATGGTTCACATTTTGCAAAGTATAAAATGAAAAGCTTTTGATGCGGTTTAGGGTATTCATATAGTACCTTTAACTTTCTCATTCCATCATCTTTTGTGGGATTTTATTTTCATTTTCCAAGAGTCTTCTATTTCATTCATGCGCCTTCTTGCATATTGTTACAACTTTGCTAGGCTTTTGTCAAAACCAACCCAAGTGCCTTCCCTAGTTTCCTTTTTAGGTAAAATAAATATTTTATTTTTAATATTTATTATAAACCTAATAAATTATATTTCAATAAATATCAATTGGATTAATAATTAAAAGTGATTTAACGTATCAGTCAATAACATTATTAACACAATTAATACTTATTGAAATATAAATTATAAATGTTATAATAAATATTGACTAGATAACTAAATCACAATGTATTTAATATTAATGATAAGAATAAGATATTTATTTTATTTTAAAAATAATTAGGAGGATCTTGGGCTATTTTTGGAAAATTAACATCAGTCATGTATTGGTAAGACTTGAAGGCTAGAGAGTTATTACATTTTGGAGACTTTTGGGAGTTTATTTGGAGGTAATAACTACATTTATGAGGGGAAGTTATGATGATATTACCAGACCATGCCTTTTGGACTATTTTTTACACCTTTTGAAGTCTTTTTAAAGACTCAAGTTTGGCCTCAAGGGTTGAATCTAACCCAGCATTTATGGCTTTCAAAATGCAGTTGGATGGAGAGTACACAAGTATGAGTTGAAGGCTCATATTGAGAGAGGCTCTTTTTCTTCTCTACTTTGCTATGTTTGTAAGTTTTTCAAACTTCTTGACAGGAGCAGAGACCTTTTTGGAACCCATTATTTAGAGAGATATACAAATTTGTAGCACTTTTGGAAAGGAATTTCACCTTGTGCCTTCTCATTTACCTTTGTTTGTGTGTCATGTCGATGCCTTCTACATGATTGCTTCCATCTTTTACAGGTTGAAAGTTGTGTTATTGAGCAATTTTGGATTGTGAGTAATTTATCCTCCTTTTAAGGACTATTATTTTAGCCTTCTTATCAGTTATTGATGCAAGGATTCTGATTATTGAGTTGTGCAAAGAAATTTTGTTGTTACTATTTTTATTATGTGTTGGTTATCTATTAGATCTTGAAGATACTTTTCTAGTGTATCACCCTCAGGATTTAGATTTTTATTTCTTGTTATCCTTCTCCCATTTTCCTCTATAAAAAGGATCAGTTTCAGGTAGTATAGAGTGATTTACTAGATAGGAAGCCAACCTAGAACCCAAAGATTCATTCTAACCATAGTTTACCCACAACCTTGGAATATTTTCATGTTTCTCCAAAAGGTTAAGTTTTTCTACAAACTTAATAGGGTGCACTTTTGGTAGATAATAGTTTTGGCATGCTCAACGGGATAATTTTATTGACTAAAATCTTTCAAAACTGGTCTTTACAAATACTTTTAATGATATTTTTGCCAATTTTGATATGTTGTTAGTAAAAATAAACCTATTTAGAGGTTATTTTGCTACATATCTGGTGACTCAGTCTCATGGTTATGAAGAGTAGTGTTGTATGAGATGCATTGAGACTAGAAGCTCAAAATATTTTGAGTATTTAGAACTTTCTTCACCAAAAAGAAGAGGGAGAACACTTCAAAGAACCCCTCCTTCAAAGAGAAATCAGTCTACACCACCTAGTATAGGAGAAAGACCATTGCTATCCCACATAAGGAGAAGGAAGCATTCAAACAAAGAGGTTAGAAGGCATTCAGCCTCATTGTCTTTCAGGACAGGGTCTCTATCTTTATTTTCTACATCATCTACAATAGCACAAAATATTACACATTCAATAGGTGTTGTTGGAATAGTTTCAAATCAGCAATTACCTATACCACCAATAGCAATGGTGAGGTAGTTTTCTTTTGTGCCTTTTAATCAAGGAAACCCCTTAAATCTTGCTCAACATGACAATATTCCCCTTGCAGCACTAAAACGTTTACCAAAATATATAGGGGAAGGGAAAACCATAGCATTAGAGCACATTAGAGATGTGGCAACCCTATGTTATGCCCATCATATCACACAAGATAATGTAACAGTAAGATTGGTAGCAACCTCTTTGAGGGGGAAGACACTTCAATGGTTCAAAGGACTAAACATAGGTTCTATCACCACAATGGATGACTTAGAAGATGGTTTGAGAAAATATTTTGAAGACAAGTTAGACTATTTGTCCTTGGTGGAGCAATTAACTACTATCAAAAGGGCCCCACAAGAACAAATGATTGATTTCAATATGCAGTTTCAAAGGACTTGGAATAGGATTTTGATTCAAGTCAGACCTTCAGCTAAACATACCTTTTTATACTATTTAAAGAGCCTAAATAGCAATATATCAGTCTTAATCCAGTTTATGGGAGGAATCTCACTACCACAGTCACATAGCTTAGTTGTGAGGGCCATAAATTGCCTAATTCAAGCTGAAAAAATAGTACCAAGGCCTCCAATGCCTATATTTCCTAATATTTAGCTAAATATGCCACTAATCATTCCTCCTTTTGCAACATTACCTACTATTCCAACATTGCAAATTGCTGCAATGAGTGATTCAACTACTGTATGGCCATCCCAAGAGTTACATGATATTAAAAGTAGTAAGCAAAAGATGGAAAATATCTTGCAAACTATAGATAATGAGTTGGTAAGCTTTATGGCCCCCTTACCAATAGAAAAATCAAAGTGGGAATCCATATTACCAATAGAAAATAGGAGGACAATAGCAATAGAATCAAAGTGTGAGGCCACCTTATTAGAATAATTATCAAGGGAATAGACAAAATGTGAACCCAAGGCCATTTGAAACATATGAACCAATACCTTTGAATGCTGTCAAAGATATAGTACCAGCCTAGAATAATTTAGCTGCTAAATATGAAGGGTGCTATCCATCTAATCAATCACATAATTAGGCAACATGCTCTAATGGGGTCATCAATCAAGTATTGATGGTCTAAAATGCTGCAAGTACACAACTAGAAGTAGCTGGTTGATGCAGGAGCATCTAGAGGTATAAGGGCAATCCTGTGTCATCCAAAAAAATGTACTTAGACTTAGTTTCTGTTTTATGTCTTTACATTTTTGGATACCCATTTGGCTCAAATAAAGGTTCGAACTCTCATAGTTCAACTATCAGTGCATTTGAAAATCCCGAAAAAATAGGAGCATGCAATTTGACCATCATTTTGGTGACCTAGAAGGTGCGACTTGGCCAGATGAATGTAATTGAGATTTAGAGCATTCCAAAAAAAGAATCAGGTCAAAAGGCCCCACGGTTTGAAACTTATTGCAGTTTTTCAAGTTTTGGAGACCTCCTAAGAATGCTTCAAAGTCAGGTTTGGGGCATTAAATGACCTCAAAAAGGGTCAAAAAATGGGGGATGAGCAAAGCTTGTCCATAGGGCTATAGAGAGCTTCGAGAGCTTTTCGAAAATGTAAACGGTTCGTCAATCGAAGCTACGGTTCAAAATTTATGCCTCCCGAAAGTTCGGCTACCATTTCTGGATTCTTCTAGATTTGCACCGACTTCTAACGCGGCTTTTAGAACCTTCTATTTTGTCGGTGGATGCCTACTAGCACTTTCTAGAATGTACTCCTAGTCCTTAACCCTCCGGGGTCTATTTAAGGATATTTTGGCATTGTAAAAGGCAGTTCGGATTGGAGCTTGAGAGGAGGTGCTAAAAGGAGAAATATTCTCCAGAGTTATGCTATTGTAAGCCCGTAGGGCATGTTTTGAAGTTTATTTTCTCTGCACTGTTTGTACTAGCTTATTTTCTCAGTTAATATAATTCCCCTTTTCTAGTGTGTCCATTCTGTTGTTGGGTTGTGTTTCCATCAAGTGGTATCAGAGTGGGTTTTCCTGAGTGTGTAGACAGAGCGTCGACTGTGAGGCAGTTTGCACCAGGACTGTGTGGTTGTGGGTTCGAGTTAGAAGATGCCTCCACGAAGAGAGCGTGGTGGAAGGGCCAGAGCTATTGATCCTGAGGAGGTTAGAGCCCTCCAGAGATAGGTACAAGCATTGCAAGAGGAGCTTCGTAGAGGAGCAAATATTGCCGCAGATGACAATAGTGAGGATGACAATGAAGAGGAAGTAATGGAAGTTGACGGGGAAGTTCTGAATCCTGTAGAGGAAAGGCTTTTTAGGGCCATTACTAGGTTTGGGAAAAGACCTACAATTGAAGTGGGTATATTTTTGGGAAATTTGAAACCAGATGAGTTGATTGCTGGATCAATGAACTGGATGAATACTTTGAGTATGAGGATATAAGGGACCCAGATAGGGTTAAGTTTGCAAAGGCCAAACTAAAAGGCCATGCCAAAATCTGGTGGCAAGAGGTTCAACTGGAAAGACTTAGAAGAGGAAAGGAGAAGATCACAAGATGGGATCACATGGTGGACAAATTGAAGAAGCAGTTCATTCCTGTGGACTACGAGCTTGATCTGTTTAAGAAGATGCATGGGTTAAAGCAAGCAGGAAGATCAGTCCAAGAATATACAGAGGAGTTTTATCGACTCCTAATTAGAGCGGGGCATGTAGAAGCAAATAAGGAGAAGGTTGCTCATTATATCAGTGGGTTACGACCTAGCATCCAGGAGGAATTAAGTCTGGTAAGAATGACCAGCGTTGAAGAAGCATACCAGTTTGCCCTACGAGTTGAAGAGAAGCTGAGTAAAAGGTTTGAAGGAAGACAAAGAGGGCACGGTCAAGGAGGAAGGGGAAGTGGTAGATCATCTGGAGGCCGCAATGAAACCCAAAAGAAAAATGAAGATGAGGGTACTAGCAGGAACCAGAGGAATGAGGGTTTAATCGTTCCCGTGATCAAGATTTTGGAAATCAAAGAGGAAGAAGTAGAGGACGTGGGCAAGGAAGAGGAGGCTTTCGTGGTACCTATTTTCATTGCAATGAAGAAGGTCATCGTGCCTTTGAATGCCCTCAACGACAAGGAAGGATAGATAGGAGAGCTGAGGGCCAAGCTAGGGTTGCTCATGTGGATGAGGATGCACAATCATCACATTCAGAGGATGCAGAAAGAGGAGAGGCCTTGGTAAATGAAAGAGTCCTACTAAGTGGTGAGAATGAAGCAGGGCAACGGAGGAGTTTGTTCCGTACCAGATGCAAGTGTGAGGATAAATGTTGTGATGTGATCATTGATGGTGGTAGCACTGATAACCTGGTATCAGAAGAGATGGTCTCTAAGCTGAAGCTCAAGAGGGAGAAACATCCCCAGCCCTATCGGATTTCTTGGGTAAAAGATGATCATAAGGTCCTGGTAAGTGAACAATGTTTAGTAAAATTCAAAATTGGGAATTACCATGATGAAGTTCTCTGTGATGTTATTTCGATGGATGTTTGCCATCTATTGTTGGGTAGACCATGGCAGTTTGATAGACATGCAATACATGATGGACATGCAAACACATACTCTCTGACAAAGGATGGAGTTTGCCACAAATTGAAGCCCATGAAAAAGGAAGGTGAAAAGGTATGTAGCAGTGCTAGGATTTGTCTTGTTGATGGAAGGAAGTTTTTAGATGGCATGAAACATCAGCGTATGTGCTATGCTTTGATTCCTAGGAAAGATAAAGAAGGTAGTAGTGAAATACCATTTGAAGATTCAGATTTACTAGGGGAATTTGGAGATATTATCTCTAATAATGTTCCAAATGGATTGCCACCAGTAAGGCAAATCAGTCATCAGATAGATCTGATTCCAGGAGCTAGTTTGCCTAACAAGGCTGCTCACAAGATGACTCCTACTGAAACAGAGGAGCTAAATAGACAGGTTCAGGAGCTATTGAGGAAGGGCTTGATTCGAGAAAGCCTGAGTCCATGTGCAGTACCTGCAGTACTCACACCAAAAAAGGATGGAGAGTGGAGGATGTGTACAGATTCCCAAGCTATAAATAGGATAACCATCAAGTACCGATTTCCTTTGCCAAGGATGGATGATCTTATGGACTGCTTGAGTGGAGCTGAGTACTTCACAAAGATAGATCTGAAGAGTGGCTATCATCAGATATGGATTCAAGAAGGAGATGAGTGGAAAACAGCCTTCAAGACCAAGGAGGGTCTTTATGAGTGGTTAGTCATGCCCTTTGGATTGACGAACGCCCCAAGCACCTTCATGCAGCTCATGAATGAGGTACTTAAGAAGTTCTTGGGAAAACTTGTTATTGTCTATTTGGATGATATTTTAATTTTCAGCAAGACTTTGGAAGAACATTTACTACATATTCGTAGTGTCCTTGAAAGGCTAAGGGAAGAGAAACTGTTAATTAATCTAAAGAAGTGTGTCTTTGCAAAAAGGGAGTTAGTCTATTTGGGATTTTTTATATCACCTGAAGGTCTCAAAATGGATCCAGAGAAGGTAAAAGCCATCTTGGAATGGCCTACTCCAAGGTCTGCTACTGAGGTAAGATCATTTCATGGTCTGGTTAGTTTTTACAGGAAGTTTATTAAGAATTTTAGTGGCATATGTGCACCTCTAACTGATACAATAAGAGGGGATAGAAAAGAGTTCAAATGGACTGCAGCAGCTACGAGAAGTTTTGAATTGCTGAAGAAGAAGGTGACTGAACAGCTTGTGTTGGCACTTCCAGATTTTAGAAAAGTATTCCAGGTGGATTGTGATGCTAGTGGTAGCGCTATTGGGGCTGTATTAAGCCAAGAAGGTAAGCCTATTGCATATTTTAGTGAAAAATTGAATGATGCAAAGAAGAAGTATTCTGTTTATGATCAAGAGTTCTATGCAATAGTTCAGGCCTTAAAGAAATGGAGGCATTATTTATTGCCAAAGGAATTTGTTTTGTATACTGATCATCAGGCATTACAGTACCTAAATAGCCAAGGTAAATTGAATCAGAGGCATATGAAGTGGGTAGAATTCTTACAGAGTTATACATTTGTGTTGAAGCATAGAAGTGGAAAATCTAACAGGGTTGCAGATGCATTAAGTAGGAGACAGTTGTTGCTTACAACAATGCAGGTTGAAGTAGTTGGGTTTGATGAACTCAAGAATTTGTACCCCGAGGATCCCGATTTTGCTGAAGCATGGAAAGCTTGTAAAGAACCTGTGGCTGTAGATAGAACCAAGTGGTTAGACTATTTGATTCAGGATGGCATGTTGTTCAAAGGTAGTCAATTGTGCATTCCAAGGAGTTCCATGAGGGAAAATCTGATTAAGGAGAAACACAGTGGAGGGATGGCAGGACATTTTGGTCGGGATAAGACCATTGCCATTCTTAGAGAACATTATTTTTGGCCTCAAATTACACAGGATGTGAAGAAGTTTGTACAGAGTTGCCAGGTTTGTCAAGTTGCCAAGGGGTTTAGTCAAAATACTGGCCTATATCAGCCATTGCCTGTTCCATCAAGGCCATGGGAAGACATAAGTATGGATTTTGTTCTTGGATTGCCAAGGACACAAAGGGGTAATGACTCATTATTCGTGGTGGTTGATAGGTTCTCCAAAATGGCACATTTCATTCCATGCCACAAAACTCATGATGTTGTCCATATTGCAGACTTGTTTTTCAAAGAGGTGGTAAGACTACATGGTCTTCCAAGGAGTATAGTTTCTGACCGAGATACTAAATTTGTGGGGTATTTCTGGAGGACATTGTGGAAGAAGTTGAGAACAGACTTGAAATTCAGTTCCATGCATCACCCACAGACTGATGGCCAAATAGAAGTGGTAAATAGAAGTCTGGGCAATTTGCTGAGATGTTTAGTTGGAGATAAGCCCAAGGGATGGGATTTGATTCTACCACAGGCAGAGTTTGCTTATAATAACTCTGTAAATAGGAGTACTGGAAAATCACCATTTCAAATTGTATATGGAAATAGCCCAAGGACTGCACCAGAATTGAGGAAGATAGAACAAGGGGAGAGAACAAGTGCTGAAGCTGAGGAATTTGCTGAACACATCAAGCGTCTACATAAGGAGGTTCAAGCACACATTATCAAGATGAATCAAGAGTATAAAGCTAGGGCTGATGCAAGGAGAAGACATAAGGAATTCCAAGTAGGGGATCTTGTCATGGTACACTTACGAAAAGAAAGATTTCTAGTTGGTACTTACAACAAGCTGAAAATGAAGAAATTTGGCCCCTGCAAAATTTTGAAGAAACATAACTCAAGAAATGCATATGAGGTGGAGCTGCCAGATGGTATTCACATTTCTCCCATTTTCAACATTGCAGATTTAATGGAGTATCATGATGATGGTGCAGATGAGGATCTGGTTTTAGAGCCATGTCCAATTCCTGCTTCTAAGAAGGAGGAGATAGAAGACATTCTAGATCATCGTGTGGGTAGGAGTACCAGAAACAGGCAGTATGAAGAGTATTTGGTCAAATGGAAAGGACGACCGATCGAAGACTCAACTTGGATTTCAGCAGCTGAGGTTTCCCATTTGGGATTTCCTCTACCATCCATAAAGTGACAGGGTCACTTTTCAATCTACCCTGGGTGTCTGATGCAGGAGCATCCAGAGGTATAAGGGCAATCCTGTGTCATCCAAAAAAATGTACTTAGACTTAGTTTCTGTTTTATGTCTTTACATTTTTGGATACCCATTTGGCTCAAATAAAGGTTCCAACTCTCATAGTTCAACTATCAATGCATTAGAAAATCCCAAAAAAATAGGAGCATGCAATTTGACCATCATTTTGGTGACCTAGAAGGTACGACTTGGCCAGATGAATGTAATTGAGATTTAGAGCATTCCAAAAAAAGAATCAGGTCAAAAGGCCCCACGGTTTGAAAGTTATTGCAGTTTTTCGAGTTTTGGAGACCTCCTAAGAATGCTTCAAAGTCAGGTTTGGGGCATTAAATGACCTCAAAAAGGGTCAAAAAATGGGAGACGAGCAAAGCTCGTCCATAGGCTATAGAGCGCTTTGAGAGCTTTTCGAAAATGTAAACGGTTCGTCAATCGGAGCTACGGTTCAAAAGTTATGCCTCCCAGAAGTTTGGCTACCGTTTCTGGATTCTTCTAGATTTGCACCGACTTCTAACGCAGCTTCTGGAACCTTCTATTTTGTCAGTGCATGCCTACTAGCACTTTCTAGAATGTACTCCTAGTCCTTAACCCTCTGGGGTCTATTTAAGGAGATTTTGGCATTGTAAAAGGCAGTTCGGATTGGAGCTTGAGAGGAGGTGCTAAAAGGAGAAATATTCTCCAAAGTTATGCTATTGTAAGCCCGTAGGGCATGTTTTGAAGTTTATTTTCTCTGCACTGTTTGTACTAGCTTATTTTCTCAGTTAATATAATTCCCCTTTTCTAGTGTGTCCATTCTGTTGTTGGGTTGTGTTTCCATCACTGGTGATGCAACAAAACAACAATATGATTCAATTCTAACTAATACTACTTTTATTAATTGGCAAAGAGAGGAATTTTGTCGATTGAACATGGTGATACACCAATTGCAACTTATACCAGAGCAAAGAAAAGAGCTTTGGAAGTAGAGCAAGCTGCAAATAAAGGTAAAGAACCTACAATCAATGAGGCACCATTCAACAAAACACATGTGTCACAAAGAAATCCTATCATCCCAACTAAAGAGAAACCCCAGCCATAATCAAATCAGGCTAATGTCAAGGTGTATCCCAAGATACTTCCATCTATGCCTTACAACATAGTGGACAACATAAAAAGGTTAATGTCGCAATATTTATGTGGAATTCATTACCCATCCTAGGGCAAACCAATTTGCTGAAGAAGGTCCTGATTGAAGAGAAGAATTCTACACAAGTGGCTAATGAGAACCCCAAGGTGGTTTTGAAAAATTCTATTCAAGAGGTGGCTTCTCAAGATAGACATAAATTTTAAGGTAAGAATGTGAAACCACCCCCTTTTTATGTATCTTTGATCATTGGAGATAAGTTAGTGTATAATTGTATGGTAGATAGTGGAGGTACCAATTTTTTAATACCCAAGAAGATTGTTGATCAACTGTATTTGGTTTATCATCCTTTAGAGAAGGGGGTAGTGCAGTTGGATGGTTCCATTGTTAACACTTTAGGAGTTGTTAAGGACACCAATTTGACACTCCATGCATGCCCCAACTTCTCCATCCCTCAAGATATCTTTATAATTGATCTTCCTCTATATTTTTCCAGTTATTTATTAAGAGAATTTATAGCAAAAATAGGAGGATACCTTTCCTCATATTGGTCCCACATGTTGTTTAGAACCCATTATGGGACCAAAGTGACCATCAAATTAGAGGGACTTGCAAGGAACCACATTGAGCCATATATAGCCAATGTGATCAATGCAAATTGTGTTGCATTTGATCAAAGTGAAAATACTACTATCTCAAAAGCAAGTACCCAAGTAGAAAACATTCCTAATATTCTTCTTGATAAGTGGGCAACAAAAAATGCCTTGGGAAATCAAAGCAACATTATTTTAGATGCTAGTTTAGGAAATTATATATTCCAAGAAGTTGGTTTAGTTATACCAAACCTCATTAAAAGTTAAAATGCATTTAAGGGTGAGCGTGAAAAGGTTTGGGAGTTGTACTTTGATGGCTTTAAAAGCAAGAATTGTTCAGGTAGAGGAGCAATGTTAGTATTTCCTCAAGGAGATAAATACTATGCAACATTTTGTTTCAATTTTGCATCTGCTATTAATACAGCTGAATATGAGGGTCTAATTCAAGGGCTAGAATGGGTGAGGATGAGAGGTGTTAAATGCTTGAAAGTATTTGGAGATAATAAATTAATCGTCAATTAGGTTAGAGGGTTGCATGTGACTAAAAATGACACATTGAAGAACTACAAGCATAGAGTTTGGGACAAAATTGAAATTTTTGATGCTTTTAACCTTATTGTTGTCACTAGAAAATTAAAGCAACATGCTAATAGGTTGGATGCTGTAGGAGCACAATTTGATATATCTGGAAATATTAATAAGGAATATGTATAGTAGCATATATCAAAATTGTAGTCAGGCCTTCTATACCTAATAATGATGTTAACTAGCAAGCGTTTGACAGTGTTGAGTAGATTTTGAATTTCTTGCTTGAAGAAGATGGGTTTTTAGCATCCAATCAGCATAAGCTAGAGCAGAAATATGGCGATCAGATCATACAGTTAAAGTCCAATAAACTACCTAAGGGATTGGTTACGCTTGAATCTATCTTTGATGTTGATGATTATGCCAGAATGAACAAAACTAGCATGCTGGTCTTATAGGACCATTATGAAGACCTTGAAATTGCCAAAGGAAAAAAGTTAAAATTAGAAAATAAATTTTTGTAGAAGAAAAATAGTCTTATGTTCAGCTTTTTCAAGAATTTAATGATATTTTTGCATGGGAGTATACAGATCTTAAGGGTTTTGATCCACAACTTGCCCAACACACCATTGATTTAGAGCCAAACTCCAAGCCTATAAGGTAGAAGCAAAGACTAGTCAACCCAAAACTTGAACCTTTAATGCAAAAGGAAGTATTCAAGCTTATTGAGAGTGGTATAATCTTTCCTATCAAGCATACTAGCTAGGTATCAAACCTTTTTCTTGTTAGGAAAAAGAATGGGGAAATAAGGTTGTGTGTTGATTTTAGAGACCTCAACAGAGCATCAGTGAAAGACCATCACCCTTTACCATCCATGGAGCAAATAATCCAATGTGTTCCTAGTTTAGAGCATTTTTTTCTCCTTGATGGTTATTTGGGATATAACCAAGTTTTGGTTAAAGAGGAAGATCAGTTTAAGACTACATTTACTACAAAGTGGGGTACAATGGCATATAGAAGGATGCCTTTCAATTTATCCAATGCAAGAGCAACATTTCAAAAAGCCATGGACATGGCTTTTCATAATCTAATGTACAAATTCATGTTGGTCTATCTTGATGATATCATAGTTTATTCAAAAAATGTTGTAGATCACATTGGTCATCTTACAAATTTTTTTTAGAGATGTAGAGAGTTTGGTATATCCCTTAATCCTAAGAAATATGTATTTTCTGTGCATGAAGGTAAGTTATTGGGCTATGTGGTGTCTAAGCAAGGTATAATAGTAGACTCAGAATGAGTTGTAGCTATCTTAGAGCTTCCCTTACCTCATCATAAGAAAGGGCTGCAAAGTTTCATAGGAAAAATAAATTTTTTTAGATGCTTCCTACCTGATATAGCTACCCTTTTAAAGCCATTAACAACAATGTTGAAGAAAAATGTAGTTTTTAACTAGACTAAGGAAGGAAAGAGTAGTTTTCAAGAGATCAAAGAAACCTTAGCATCAACCCTAACATTGGTAAATCCTAACTTTAAAAAGGATTTCATTTTATATGCTTATGGAAGCTATGATGTCATTTCCACAATTTTAGTCTAGCAGAATGACAAAGGTTTTGAAAAACCTATTGCCTTTTTTGGTAAAGGCCTTGAGGATCATGAGCAGAGATATAGCTTTGTTGAGAATTATGTATTGGCTATTGTAAAGAGCTTGAAAAACTTTAGGCATATGTTGTCTCATAACAAGGTACATATTATGGTAGCCCATCCTAACATCAAAAAGTTCCTACTAAGTAAAGATTTAAATGAGAAGAGGGTCGGGTGCATTACTAAGGTGATGGAATATGACATGGCTATTTATATTACTAAGCTAGTTAAGGGGAAGGGTCTTTGTGAGAAGATACAAAAGACAAGGAAATAATAGAAACAACTCTAGTTATTCATGGAGCAACTACAAATGACCAACCAACAATCTGGTTAAAAGAAATCACTCCCTTTCTTCAAATTGGAGAGTGTCCCCCTAATCTTGAAAAGACCAAGAGAAGGTACTTTAGATTATAATCTATTCCTTATGTATTATTTGATGATATTTTATTCTAGAAGGATCACAATGGCATGTTGTTAAGATGTGTAGATAATGATCAATTTGAAAAAATCTTGTTTGAATTCCATGATGGACCTGCAGGAGGTCATTATTCACCTAAAATAATAACATTTAAAGTTACGAGGGCTAGCTATTATTGGCCAAGATTTTTTAAGGATGCCCATGCTTGGGTGATAAAATGTGTCAAATATTCCATGTTTGCTGGAAAAGAAAATCTGCCAGCTTTACCATTATAGCCCATTTAGGTACAACAACCCTTTATGAAGTGGGGAATAGATTTTATTGGAGCAATTAATCCACCCTCAAGTGTGGGGCACAAGTGGATCCTATTTGCAACATCTTATTTTACCCACCAGAAAAAAGCAATAGCCTTGAAGGAGGCTAATGAATTAGTGTCCTTGCTTTTTATGAAGATATTATTTTCATATTTGGGGTACCTAATTCTATTATATCAGATAATGCCCTTGCATTTATAAGGTTGAAAATAAGGAATTGGGTGGTAAAAAATGGTGTTTACCTTAACACTTCTTCCAATTACTATTGTCAAGGGAATGGATTGGTGTAATCCACCAATAAAAATCTGATAAGGATCATTGAAAGAACCTTGCAAGACAATCAACATGACTAGCATTCAAAACTAAAAACTGCATTATGGGCTGATAGGATCACCCCTAAAAGGGTGATTGGAAATTTCCCTTACATGATGGTATATAGAAGAGAAGCATGACTACCAATATCTACTGAGCTTCTAGCATTAGATCTTGCTAGCCAGCTAGTCCTATTTAAAACCAGGTGATCTTATGACAGTAAGATATGCCCAACTTTTGGAGTTGGAAGAAATAAAAAACAAGGTGATGCAAACTATGGAGTACCAACAATTGAAAACTAAGAGGATCTTTGATAAGAAGGAAAAGTCAAGACTTTTCAAGGTTGGAGATCTAATACTCAAGTGGGATGAGCTCAAGGGTAGGCCAGGTAAGCATTCCAAATTTGATATTTTCTGGACTGGTTCATTCATCATCATAGAGTACAAAGAACACAATGTGTTTCAGCTTTCAACGATAAATGTAGATGTTCTACTAATCTTGATACCTTGCTTTGAGGTATGATCTATTAGTCTCACCTTGTATATAATAGTTTAGTTGTTTGGTTTTCCCTAAGTACTATTTGAGCACAAGCTTGCTTTAGTTTTGAGTGTTTCCTATTTTCAATAAAGAGTTTCCAAGTGTTTCACAACTTGGCAAAGCAGAATAATTTTGCATGCATGTAGATACCATAACCACATACCCATGCTTACATATATTCACATGCAATAGTATCCTCAATTTGATAGTCATTAGGTAGTCCATGTGCAAGTCCAAATTCACACATCTAAATATGGATACCCAACTATATGTTCACCTACGTACACCCAACTCCACTCTAATTTTCCTATCATCATGTTTTTTGGTTCAGCTATATGAGAATACAAAATATTTCCTTTCAGCTCATTATCATGAGCATAATTCATAATGATGAAGAATTTTTGCCTCACCATTGCAACCAATACCAATAACACTGAGCTGAAAACAACAATCACTTATTCTCATACACCCAAATTGACTCTATTGCCCAATGGACTAGTGAGTAAGGCTATTGGTTTTGATGTCTAGTATGTAGGCATATAACAGATGTCACCAAAAAATGTTACTAAAATTTTGCATACTTTTTAAAATATGGTATGAAGACAAAATTGCATAAGTGTTATTCATTGTGTGCCAAGAGAATATAAATGTCCTTGTATTTTTTTAATTTAAAAAATACAACTGATATTTACATAGAATGAAATGAATATAAAAATGCTGGAAATGGAAATCTCACACAAGCCTTGAGTTTGACTACTGCTTCTACACATATTGAAAATAAGAAAAACATAGCACAAGTAGAGTTAGAGGTAACTGGTCATTTCCTTTTAGCCTTTGACTAGTTATGTGATCTTTGTTGTTGCTCCTAGTCTAGCTCTCGATCTAATAGCTTCGTGATGTTAGTTCTCTTGCATGGGAAAAATGGGGTTAGATCTTAAAAGATCTAATAAATGCTTGGTTATTACCAACTATGTACCCCACATGCTATATATTTCCTATTCTGAATACATATAAAAATAGAAAAATAAATTCTAAGTGCTTCAATGCAAAAAATCAAAAAATATAATGTTCAAGGGACATATTAACTTTGGTATGAAAACTTTCACTATAATCAAGAATAGATACAATCATAGGAGAGTAATTTTATGAGTACCACGAGCCCATGCTTGAACCTGATGAAATAATTACCATTATCACATTGCACATCATTATCACTGTTGTACCTCATGATGTATTCAAAAGAAACAAAGAAAAAAATAGGAGAGATTACTTTTGATATTGCTACCATGAGGAGAATTAGTTATCTATTAGAGGGTGAATTGTAGGGAAGGCATATACAACTAAAATAGCAGTGCAACATTTGGTGGCTCTTGGAGGTAGTAATGGAAATCTAATACTTGAAGTATTTGGTAAAAAATAAAATTCAAGAAATAATGATTCAAGTTGTTTTGGAAAGCTAATTGACATTCATTTTGGTAATTCTGGGAAATTTTGTGGTGCAAACATTCAGGCTACTTACTAAAAAAATCAAGAGTTGTTCAATAGCCTCAAGGTAAACAATCATATCATATATTTTTCACTAGCTTTGTGTTGGGGCTCTATTTGAATTGTGAGAATGATTAAATTTAAAGCCAGCTGAAGAATATTTCTACCTAAACCAGAGTAACTGTCTGACAATTGATGAAGTTGATAATGCATAGAGGCTTAAGAGTATTCTTGAAGTTTTGGAATGTTGTCCAAATTAGTAAAGAGGATCAAAGAGGTATGTTTGCAATGCTTGTAGTAGTAACTATGGCTTGAAAATGTAATAAAGAAGAAATTGGAAGAATGTGTGTCCACAATAATGGCATTATGGAGCTAATGCGGGGTCAATATTTCATTTCCCTTTGATTGAATTTGTAACTAGTCTTAGTGTCCAAGACTTGGTGCTCAGATCTGTCTCACAGCCTCTATAGATTTAAGCTAAAATTCAGCTCTAATAAAATCAACACAATGATCACATCTATTAGATGATTTTGATAAGGAGTTGAATATGTATGTATTGAAGGATTGTCCAGTTGGTGTATTTTTTCAAGTTAAAAGGAAGAACATATTCTATCATTTGAAGCTGAAATAGTGTAGTGCAATGTGAAAACTTCTTTTCATAGGAATGTGCATAGAGGTTACATCAAATCCTTCTCATGGCATCAACAAAAAAAGAAATAGTAAAACCCTTCATAGAGGTTTCAACAAAGCCCGTATGACAACATTGCAAGAAGGAAATGCATATGTTATGAACAAGTCAACAAATTTTTGCATTAATAGTGAATAATTTTTTATGGAAACAAGTATAGAAGACCCAAAAAAGCACCAATATATTAATCTCTCTCACAATGATGGCTTCATCTTCAAAATTTCATCGAATATGATAAGAATAGGAAGTTCAAAAAATGGCAATTTCTTCAAATGTATGCAAACAATTTAATGGAGATCATTACTAAAAGAGCAAATAACAAGGATCATGAAAGCTAGTAGCAAAATCGAATAAAACGCTCGAGTAGAAGGAAGAAATATCAACAAACCCCTACTATCTTTGATGCATGAAGACAAAAGGATGCAAATAGAAGAGCTCAAGATTAAACTGAAAATACATCAGAATACCTTGTATAGTCATGATAGCTTTAACAAATGCATTCATAGCAGTGAAGCTTCCACAACCTGGTAGATTTTCAATGGTGGCCATTTAAAAAAGTAACCTTCGAGTTCCATAATCTTCCAGTGGTGATGTTACAAGCCCACTAGTAACAAGAAGAATAGGCCTAGTATATCAGAAAAAACTTAGACAAAGAGCAACAACAATGGTGGCCCAAACCCTCATTTTCCTCCATGGCGGTGAGAGCTCATGTTTCAAATTTTGCAAAGTATAAAATGAATTTTTTTCGATGTGGTTTAAGGTATTTGTATGATACCTTTAACTTTCTCATTCCTTCATTTTTTGTGGGATTTTATTTTCATTTTCCAAGAGTTTTCTATTCCATGCATGAGCCTTCTTTCATTTTGTTATAACTTTGCTAGGCTTTTGTCAAAACCAACCCAAGTGCCTTCCCTAGTTTTATTTTTAGGTAAGATAAATAATTTTTTTAATTTTTTTAAAAATATTTATTATAAACCTTATAAATTATATTTCAATAAATATCAATTGGATTAATAATGTTAAGTGATTTAATGTATCAGTCAATAACATTATTAACACAATTAATACTTATTGAAATATAAATTATAAATTTTATAATAAATATTATTAATTTAAATATTAAACAAATTATGATTTATTTATCTAATTGATATTGATAAATATTGACTAGATAACTAAATCACAAAGTATTTAATATTAGTGATAAGAATAAGATTTTGATTTTATTTTAAAAATAATTAGGAGGATCTTGGAATATTTTTGCAAAGTTAACATGAGTCATGTGTTGGTAAGACTTGAAGGCCAGAGAGTTATTGCATTTTGGAGACTTTTGGGAGTCTGTTTGGAGGTAATAATTGCATTTATGAGGGGCAATTATGATGATATTACCAGACCATGCCTTTTGGGCTATTTTGTTCACCTTTTAAAGTCTTTTTAAAGACTCAAGTTTGGCCTCAAGTGTTGAATCTGACCCAACATTTATTGCTTTCAAAATGCAGTTGGATGGAGAATACATAAGTATGAGTTAAAGGCTCATTTTGGGAGAGGTTCTTTTTCTTCTTTGCTTTGTTATTTTTGTAAGTTTTTCAGACTTCTTGATAGGAGTAGAAACCTTTTTGTAACCCATTATTCAGAGAGATATATAGATTTGTAGCACTTTTGGATAGGAATTTCAATTTATGCCTTCTCTTTTTCCTGTGTTTGTGCATCATGTCGATGCCTTCTATAGGATTGCTTTAGTCTTTTGCAAGTTGAAAGTTGTGTTATTGAGGAGTTTTGGATTGTGAGTAATTTATCCTCCTTTTAAGGACTATTATTTTAGCCTTCTTATCAGTTATTGATGCAAGAATTCTGATTATTGAGTTGTGCAAAGGAATTTTATTGTTACTATTTTTATTATGTGTTTGTTATCTATTAGATCTTAAACATATTTTTCTAGTGCATCACCCTTAGGATTTAGAATTTTATTTCTTGTTATCCTTCTCCCCTTTTCCTCCATAAAATGGATTAGTTTTAGGTAGTATAGAGTGATTTACGAGATAGGAAGTTTGCCTAGAACCTGAAGATTCATTCCAGCCACAGTTTACCCACAACCTTGGAATGTTTCCATGTTTCTCCAAAAGGTTAAATGTTTTGCAAACTTAACAAGTTGCAATTTTGGTAGATAACATTAATATAAAAAGAGAACCTACTATGCCTCATTGGGGAAATAACATATAACTATTTAACCAAAGTGTTGAGGCCAGAATTGGTAGACCCCATAGTTTGGGAATGTGGAGTTTGTGGTGACTCATGTGATAAAACCACTACAATTGTGTTATGTTTGCATTGGATATAAATGATCGATTGATGGAATCAATTTAATAATGTTATAAAGAATCTAAAGATAAAGAGTAAGAGGAACTAGAGAAGACATAAAATAAATAAACGAAGGAGAAATTAATTAACTATCCATCTTTCAAAGATTGAATTATAAAACTAAACATCAAACCCATGGAAATATTAATGGCTCAAATATTTGAGAAGGGAGGGTAAGAAGGGTTCTTTTTTTTTTTGAAAGAGGCAAATTGTGTGTTGCATATGAGGGGAAACATAGAATGTAAAAGGGAGAGGTTTTTATTGTAATCAAGGCTATCAATTCTAATTTAGATTTCTATTTTAGTGTTCTACAAGTATTTTGAATTATCAGTAGTTTTCAAAAATTGTACAATTTTTGATTGAATAAAAATTCCATTATTTTGAAGATTATGTGCTTCAAATTGATCTTTTTATTAGTTCATGGGTGGACTAACATTGAGTAATGGAGTTTCTATTCTATTTTTGAATTCATTTATTTGCAGAGGTGGTTCTTGTTTGTTTAATCATTTCTTTTTCTTTCTCAATGCATGTATAGGTGAAAGGACTATGTATTTCCATTATCGTATGTGGAAGTTTAATTTATTTTATTTATGTTGTAATCATTTTCCCCCTATCCAAGAATAGTGAGGGTAGCCTTTGCCTTTAGATTAAAAGAATTTCTTAATTATATTCTTTACATATCCAATCGGGGAGATATACCCTATAAAATTCAAAGGGCCCTTGCATAATCTCATTGCAACATGACCCAACTATTGGTTTTGTTTTGTCTTCAAGTTTGGGTGTTTTTTATTCATCTTGCAAGATTTTCATGTGAAGAAAAATCTATTTACCAACATATTTTTGGTGAGTCTACTAGGGAACTGGGAATGAAGACCAGTATCTAAAAATTTGTTTCCTTTGTTTTATGATTATTTCTAGATACAGGAAATTGGCGAGTCTCTATAAAGACCATGAAGAATATGAAAGTTATGAGAAGGCCAAGGCTATACTAATGGAACTTTATTCAATGGAGGATAAAGTGTTGCACAACTTTTTGGACAACTATTAAGAAAACATCTCTCAAGTTGTTAGGAATAGCACAAACCTAGATGATGACTCCATGTCTTGGTTTTTGTGGAGAATCCTTTGTGTTAGATAACATAAGTTGAATGATTTAGAGGCACAAAAAAGAAAGGTGTAGTAGCTTGAGGAAGACCTAGAGGTTGGTGATGAAAAAGCCCCAATAATTCCATCTCATTATATCTCCTACAGTTATGTTGTGCTTGATGAACAAGAGGTGCAACAAGAATTGTTTGAATCTCATGATATGGAAATAAGTACAGGTTATATTTATTAAAATAATGTAAGTTTGGTTTATTTAAATGTAAGTGACTTATCTGGTTTTGTTGTGCTTTCAAAACCTTAGAAGCCAAGTAATGGAAGTTTTACTCTTTCTACTATCATAAGGGATGAAAAGTTTTAGATTTTAGAATTCTTGCATTATGAAGCTTTTAGTTTTATTGAAGGTAGTGATAACATTGGTTGCTTATGTGAAAATGTTGAAGAAGACCCTATTTTGGAATCCTTTTTTTTCAAGAGCAATACAACAATAAAGTTTCTTGATAATACTTGTATTACTAATGGTGTTGAAATATGTTTTGGAAGAGACTCTTATTCATCTAAAAGTTTGGCCAAAAGGCTTAACGCGGGAATAAACTTGGAGAAAAAATTCTTTTTGGTTAACAAAATGTTGCAACCTAATAGGGAGAAAAAAAATCGACCCTTTATGCCTTTTCCACAAGAATTCTCCCCTATAATGAGTTAGATGTTGATACATATGTAGCTATGGGTCATGGAACTTTAGACTTGATTGCAGCCAACAAAGATAATTTTACAGGTGACAATGATGAGAAATTGCAGCCCTTGGTAATGTTAGAAGACCTTCACAATACTTCATGTGTGGTAGAAGAAATTATGAATTGGTTTTTGTTCTCACTCAGCCAAGAAGATTTCAACATGACACATTATGGTACGAACTCTCTTTTAGTTGTGAATAAAGATGAAATTTTTCTAAACATGAGTTCTATAGAAAATAATGATATAGTTCTTGAGGACGAAAATTCAAGGCACAAAGAATCTAAAAATTTGTATTCTAGAAGTAGTACATTTGAGAAGGATAAACAAGTGAATGTTTTAAAGGATGTGCAATACCCTTCTCAATCATGTGTTGAGAATGAAGTTCAAAGTTTTATATCTTTTGTTATGGATTCTCGTTATTCAAAAAGATGGAATGATTAGGATATGGTACTTTCCCTTTTTCATGATAAACTAATTGTGTGTGTGCCTAATAAGAGGAATGCAAAAAAAAATTCAAGTCTAAGTTAATATAGTTGTACCCCATTCAAAAAATAGAAAAATGGAGGGAAAAAAAGAGTATCTAGCACAAATGATGATTAATGTCTCAATCATAAAAGATAAGTTTTGTATATCATGCTCATTTCACACTAAAGTTGACATTGATATCATTAAAGATGTTTTCCTTGGGATGGTAAATCAACATGATCCCTTGGATATGGTATTTTCATGTGGTTCATTTTGTTATGATGATCATTCTCTTATGAAGAAGACCATTGACACATCCATTGAAGGGTTGTACTTGCAACAAATCAGACACTTCTATTATCATGAGTCTTATGAAAAGAAAAAACATCAAATTTGTTTTTGGTCAAGTGAAGAGAAGTTCAATGTTTGGGGCAAAAAATTGAGAATCTTGCAGTGTATGTCCTGGGGACTCTGAAATCAATGCTCTCCTATATTTGATCTAGGTATACATGTGATGTGTGCTATTTCATTTAATTTTGACCATGATGTCATTTTATATAAACAATTTGGAGGTGATGTGATATGCTCATTTGGTATGTTGGGGTATGAATCCTTTTAGTTTGAGGTTACTAATGATGCTGAAAATTCTATGTTGGAAGACTTGGGGAATTCTGAAATTTATGATGAATTGGGGCTCTTTGGGAAAAATGTATACTTTTCTAAATTCTTGTGCAACATCAATTTCACTTGCAGCAATGAGGAGTCTATCCAACTGGAGGGGTTCTAGTTTCTTTCATGTAGATGTAATCTATTGTTCAGAAAAGGCTCCTACATTAGTCATCTAATGAATGGCTTTGTGTAATTCATTCTTTTATTCACGTACCTTGTGGTGAGGTGTCCTCACTAGTACATATTTGTATATGCACTTTCCTTGTTTCTATTTTCTGTTGATTTGTGTATAGTTTAGATGTTTAGGGTAGTTTGTTTTTCTTTTCATTTTGGTTTGGTAGCTTACCTAATCTCCCCACTAGCAACCCCCCTCTTTCTTGTCATGCACTTTGACTCTGTGGACCAATGGACTAGGTACTAATCTTTTGACTAGAAATGTTGGATTCTAATGCAAGAGCATCTTGGGTGTAAGAACAATCTTGCATCACCCAAAAATATATTATTTTTTAGTCTTTTTAATTTTAACAAGGACTAGTAGACAACATGGTTACTATTCATGTGAGTTTACTATTTTTAGTTAGTTGGTCATACGATCTTAGATTGTTATCATTTTCTCCATGAAGGTACATTTCAAAATTATAACCCTACCATAAAAATATCACTACTCTAGCTTAAGTATCAGAGAAGTTATTACAAATTTTTGGTAGAAAAAATTGTAGAACTTTTTTTAGGCTCACCGTTGTAGCCCTTAGAGTGCCCAGATGAGGTCCTAAAACTTGACGGAAGGGCACTATTATCATTCCAAGCCTATAGATCAAGACCTAGTGTTTCTAAAAAGTGGTTATAATAGCCAATCAGAGCAATGGTTCATGGTTTATGGCTTTCTGAAGTTGGGCTTCCCAAAATTTCCAAAATAAATGTCAAAGATGTATTTGTTCAACTCTATATGTTTTTTTAGGGTTTGTCAGCTTAGGTATTAATTTTGAGAATCTAGAACCTTCCCAGGTGGCATAAAATTGCCTATTTAGGAAAGGCCTAAACATTATCTAGAACAACTCTGGGTAGTAGTTTGGAACTTAGTCTTGTATATTACTGTAATGAAGGTGCCCATTTGTGTTAGCATATTGTAATTGAGAACTTTTTAATTTCACATTTGTGATGATAATAAGAAGCCCATATTTTGTTCTTGCATTTATTTTTGTTTCTTTGTTTCTATTATGGGTTTATGGAATTAAGGGGAGCACCCTTCATTAGATTCTTTATATGCCTATCATGCACATATTCCCCAATCAAAGCCAATGTTAGTTGGAGTTTTGACCCCAATTTTTGAGATTGGAAACTTGGTCCCCTTAATGAATTTTTCATATTTTTCTATTCTATTTCCCTAATCCATATTGAAAGGTGCCTTGTGAAGTCATCTTGGGTAAGACAGGTTTTGGAGGAAATTTAATGACAATGAACCAAAATGTTGAAGCACAAAATTTGAAGGCTTTCCTTTGTAAATTTGGAACCAATTGAATAAGGTTTAATGGTTCAAAAGTTCAAATGATTCAATAGATTTATTGGTTTGATATGGCACAATATGTGTGCTTAGAAAATTATTTCAAGAATATGCAAGACCATTGTTAGATCCTCATGTGCAATGATTCATAATTTTAGAGATTCAACAAGCTTGAAAGTTCAATCTATATTTCAAACAAGTTCATTAGTTTGATGTGACACAATAGGTGTGTTTAGATGATTATTTCTAGAATGTGGAAGACCAATATCAGATCCTCATGTGCATTGATTCAAAAGTTCATGAGTGCAGTTTGAAGTCAAAATGTAGGTCCAAGTTAGATTTTGATATGTAAATTCAAGTACCCTAGTTTGAAGTTCAACTTTAGATTCAGAGTTCAATTTAGAGACATGATTATAGGTGCAATTTTGTGGTTCAAGAGAAATGCAAATTCTAATTTTCAAAGTTCAGTTCAAAATGTGATTATAGATTTACATGTCCAACTTCAAAAAAGAAAATGAATGTTTAGTATTCAAAAGTCTATCTAGATTCTTGAGTCCAATGTAGCTTCAATGACTCATAAGCTTGGGTTCAAGACTTGTATTCATCGGGCAAACCAACGATTAAGATCTCATGGTTTGTATTTCAAATGCATTTTCAAATTGTTAGTTCACCAATCCTAAATTTTAAACCTACATATCTTAAGGTACATCATCCACGATTAAGGCCCTATATATGCTTCCATTCTAAGGAGTTAGAAAGAATGAACAACTTCCTTATCACATAACCAATAGACACATTAAGAAGAGGAGTAATATTTTATTGGGTTTTGACATAGTGTTCCTTAGATGAAAGAAGCCTAATAGGCACTAACCATGCCAAAACCAAAAAGTCACATCCCATATATTGGATGAAGAGACTCCAACTATGTAGATGATTATGATTGACTCACAATGGAAAAATAAGAAGCTCAAAGTTTTATCATATTTCAAAGAAATGCCAAGGGAAAGCTCAGAGAAAAGGTAGCATGATGAGATAAATATTGTAGAAATCCTCAAGGAAGAACCCAATTGATGAGCATATATAATGTCACCCAAATCAATGCAAAGAACTCTATTGTAATGGAGCTAGAAATAATTTTTTGCTCAATTTGATTGAGAAATGTACCAAGAATGCCAAAAAATTCAACCAACCTCCAAGATCATGAAAGCTAAGGTATTTCATTGTTAGACCCTAACATTGATGATCATGTAGTCATTGGGTTTGGCAAGAATAAAATAAAATCGATGTCATGACATAACGAAAATTATTGGATGAGTTTAGGTCTATGTAGTTGATGCCATGAAGAGGTAAAGCAATCACCTCTAGTTAGGCTCATCAATATAGAATAAAGAGCCGACAAATTATTTACATATAGCATGAAAATAATAACCATGGATGGGCACCAACTATTTGACAAATTGTCAATGTAATATTAAGCATTCATTGCCTAAAAATCCATGGGCACATGAAGGTCTTCATTTGAGTAATGAGGAAAGCAAGATGTTTGATGGTTTCTTTTCTTGTTCCAAAGCTAGTGCAAGAGCAATATGTTGATCTAATTATCCAAATACCCATGCATGAGAAATCAAAGGAAAAATACCAAATGGTCAAGCAACCATAAATATTGAAAATAATATTATAAATGTGTGGGATTTCTTCATTATGTTTAGTAATCATAGTCATATGATAGTGGGAGAAATTGAAGAATATCAATCTTAAAGGTTGCCTTAAGGATATGGATGAAGTTCATCATTATGTCACCATTAGATTGAATGTTGAATATGACAAGGCTTTAAAAAGGTATCCATAGACTCATTTCTCATATTCCTATATATTGGATTGGTTAATTGAAAAAGAGAACCTAATATCCATCATTGGGGAAATAACATATAATTATTTAACCAAAGTACCAAGGCCCAAATTGGTAGAATCTATAGTTTAAGAATGAAGAGTTTATGGTGACTTATGCAATACAACCACTAAAACTATTTTATCTTTACATTGGAGATAAAAAATCAATTGATGGAATAAATTTAATTATGTTGTAAAGAATCCATAGATAAAGAGTTAGAGGGACTAGAGAAGACATAAAATAAATACATGAAGGAGAGATTAATTAATTATCAATCTTTCGAAGATTTAATTATAAAAATTAATGTCAAACCTATGGAAATATGAATGGCTCAAATATTGGAGAAGGAAGGGCGAGAATTGTTCTTCTTTTTTTGAAAGAGGCAAACTATGTGCTACATATGAGGAGAAATTTAGAATGTAAAGGGGATAATTTTTTATTGTAATCAAGGCTATCAGGCCTATTTTAGATTTCTATATTAGTTTTCTACAAGTATTTTTTATTATCAATAGTTTTTAGAAATTGTACAATTTTTTATTGAATGAAGATTTCATTGTTTCAAAGATTATGTGCTTCAAATGGATCTTTTTGTTAGTTCATGTGTGGAATAATGCTAAGTTATGGAGTTTTTTTTCTATTTATGAATTCATTTATTTTCAGAGGCTATTCTTGTTTGTTTAATCATTTCCCCTTTTTCTGAATGCATGTATGGGTGAAAGGATTGTGTATTTCCATTGCTATATGTGAAAGTTGTTTTATTTCATTTATGTTGTTATCATTTTCCTCCTATCCAAGAATAGTGAGGGTAGCCTTCACTTTCAGGTTTAAAAAATTTCTTAATTCCATTCTTTGCATATCGAATCAAGGAGTTGTACCCTATAAAATTCAAAGGGTGCCTACACAATCTCATTGCAATGTGACCCAATTGTTGGTGTTGTTTTGTCTTCGAGTTTGGGCATTTTTTAGTCATCTTGCAAGATGTTTGTGTGAAGAAAAATATTTTTACCAATATTTCCCAAGTTGAAAAGAATCTTGATTAGATAATTGATAGTGGTTATTCACATTAGATGACTAATAACATGAATAAGTTTTTAAAGTTCAAGAATCATGATGGAGGTATTGTTAGAGTTGGTAACAATGCACCCTATGATATAATAGGAACTGGATCCATTACTCTTAATGGTAAAACTAACATTGCTAATGTTTATTTTGTTGATGGTTTAAATCATAACGTGTTCAGTGTTGGATAGTTGGTAGACAAGGGATATCAATTGTAATTTACAAAGAAGACTTGCATTATCAAAGATAGAGATGGTAAGCTGATTGGAATTGGATTTAGATCTAGAGGTAATGTATTTTAGTTGAATCCTACCAAAATGACATGTTCAATTGTAAAAGTTGATAACAATTGGTTATGGCATAGGATATTTTTTCATATAGACTTTGATAATATTGGGAAGGTTAGTAGCACATGTTCACTTAGAGACTTTCCTAAGATAAGAAAGCCTACTAATGGTGTGTGTAAAGAGTGTATTTTGGCTAAGCAAAAGAAAGTGTCTTTTCCTATCAGTAAGTTCAATACCACAGAGAAGTTGGAGATCATTCACACATATCTGAGTGGTCCTTCAAGAAAAAAAGGATTATATGGTGAAACATACTTTATGATTTTTGTTGATGATCTCTCTAGAATGATGTGGGTAGCATTTCGTAAAGAGAAATTAGAAGCTTTTCAGAAGTTCAAGATATTTAAGAATAGAGTTGAGAATGAATCTAGTGCTAAGATAAAGTATTTGATATTAGATAGAGGAGGAGAATTTAATTCTAAAGAGGTAAGAAAATTTTATGAAGAGGATGGAATCAAAAGACATCTATCCTCACCTAGAACACTTGAGAAAAATGGGATTGCTAAGAAAAGAAATAAATCACAAGCAGAAGTAGCTAGAGTGATGTTATTTGAGAATGATGTCTCAAAGACATTCTAGAGAGAAGCAGTTAGTACAATAGTGTACACTCTGAATAGAGTGTGGATCAAACAAGGTACGAGTAAGACACCTTATGAGTTATCATTTGGTCATTCACCATTAGTCAAATATTTTAGAATATTTGGGAGAAAATTTTATATTAAGAGAGATGATGACACTAGTAAGTTCGATCCTAGAAGTGATGAAGGTATGTTTCTTGGCTACTCATTAAAGAGAAAGGCATATAGATGTTTCAACTATAAATCTAAGACAATATTTGGATGCACAAATGTATGAATTGATGAAAAGTTTGGTACTAAAGAAAATATGATAGATTATAATTTAGATGAAGAGGAAGATAATTTGGGAATTATTAGACAAAATAGTTAAGTTGTCTTTAAGACTAACAATGACTTGCACAATGATTCACTATTTGTTGAGCATAGAGGAGTGCAGAGGTCTAAAACTAGAGTTGAGATAAGAGTTGAGATGTCAACTCCTACCTCCAATAGAAACATGACAAAGAACCACCCTCCAGAGTAGATGATTGGAAATAAAGATAAAGGTGTGATGAAAAGTAACAAAGTGAATGAGGAATTGTGCCTAATTTCTCAAGTGGAACCTAAAAGTGCTAATGAAGCTTGTAAGAATGATCATTGGATTCAAGAAATAAAGGAAGAATTAGATCAAATAGAGAAGAATTAGACATGGTAATTAATCCCTAGACTTAAAGACAAGAATGTGATAGGAACCAAGTGGGTATTTAGGAATAAGATGAATGAACAAGAAGAAGTTGTGAGAAAAAATTCCCAAATTATTTGCAAAGGTTACTCATAGCAAGAAGACATAGATTATGAGGAGACATATGCACTTGTAGCTGGAATGGGAGCACTAAAGATGTTCTTGACTTATGTAGAAAGTAAGAAGTTCAATGTATATTAGATGGATGTTAAGTCATCCTTTTGAATGGAGAACTTGAATAAGAAGCCGAATGGATTCCCTCTAACACAAGAAAAAGAGATGGTATGCAGACTAAAGAAAGCATTATATGGTCTAAAGAAAGTACCTAGAATCTAGTATGCAAGGCTAAATAAGTACTTGACTAAGGTTGGATTTGTTAAAGGTACAATAGATCGTAATTTTTATTTGAGAAAAGTTGACAATGGTTTATTTATCATTGGAATTTTTGTGGATGACATAATATTTGGAGGAAACAATGAAGAAAGTGATAATTCTTCTAAAGAGATAAAAAATGAATTTGAAATGAGCATGATAGGAGAGATGAAGTTTTTCCTAGGATTGCAGATTGAGCAAAACTATGATGGGATTCTCATTTCACGAGATAAGTATTTGAAAGTCTGGTTAAAAATATTTGGATTAAAGAGTTGCAAACCTATTGGTACACCCATGATAACTAGTCATAAATTATGTAGCAAAGATGAGATGCATACAATTAAGAAGAAAAAGAATAGATTGATTATTGGAGGATTCTAATATATGACTCACATTATACTAGATATAGCAAATGTAGTTGGGATTGTAGCAAGATTTCGAGATGATCCTAACAAGTATCACTATGCAGAAGTAAAGAGAATATTCAAATATTTTAAAGGAACATCTAATTATGGGATTTGGTAAGACATATCAACTGATTTCACTTTGTGTGCATATCTAATGTGGATTTGATAGGTAGTATGGATGATAGAAAGAGCACTAGTGGTGGAGCATTCACTCTTGGAGGAAGATTGGTTTCTTGGCTAAGCAAGAAACATGAATGTATTTCACAGAGTATAGCTGAGGCAGAGTATGTTGTAGCAACAAATAACTGCAATCAAGTTATGTGGATGAAGAAAATGTTGAAAGATATTGGGATTGAGTTTATAGAACCTATTATCATTTACTATGATAAAAAAAGTATAATGAGTATGTCTAAGAATCTTGTATTGCATTCCAAGATGGAGCATATATCTATCAAGTATCATGTTTTGAGAGAGAAGGCAATAGAAAAGGAATCTAATTGCAGTATGTGAGTACTAAAGATTAGATTGCAGATACCTTTACGAAACCTTTTCCTAAAGATAATTTTGAGTACCCAAGAGGTATTCTTGGGGTTGTGCCCTTGCCTACTTCTAAGTAGATGATGCAAAGAGTGCATAAGTCCAGTGGTACAGAGCACTATTGTTAGACTAGACTGAATGCTAATGCTTCCTATATGGGGGAGTATCTATTGTATATTTAGTTAGAAGATTCTTGGTATTTGGTATTTGGTATAGAACAATGTCTTTAGACACTTGAGCTAATTGAGGAGTTGAAGAAGTATATTTAATAATCAGTATGTAAAAATTAGCATTTTTAAATTTGTTTGAGGCCTTTGAAATTGATGTCAATAAGGGAGAATATGCATGAAAAAAATCTCCTAAGAAATAGGGGAGAATAAATAAAAAGTATGTATGAGGAAGAGATATCTCTTTAGGGAGATTTAGAAAGATTCATGTAAGGAAGCAGGAGTATGCACCTGATGTGCATCTTATGTATTGCAATTTTTTTATTTACTATAAAGTGTCCAATTGAAGTCTATCTAGAAGAGGGATATGTATCAATTGTGTTGAGATTTTGTTAGCATGTGAACAGTGGATACCAGTTTCAAAATCTAGAGGATTCCAAATTGATGAAGAGGATTTGAGATGATAGTAGCAACAAAAAAGTTCAATTTGGTATCTTTGGAACTTAGATGTTTTTGATCTATGTTACCATCAATGCCAAAGGGGGAGATTGTTAGCAATTAATGTTGATGATACTCCATTGGGAGAGTATCCTAAGTATTGAAGAGTATTGACATGTTGCATTCATGACTGTGTTGTCATTGATGTTAGCATAGTATTGTTTCTATAAAGATTGGGTGAACAATAGGCAAAAATCTTATTGGTACAAATAATGTTTTGATTCTCTAGTGCTACTCAATTGAGGATATGTTCTAGACTATGTCTTGATGACATGGTTAAGTGTGTAGAACCTAAGTCGATGGTTTTTGAAAGTTGTACGTAATTTATTGAGAGAAGTATAGAAATAGAGTATTGGAAAATAATGTTCTAATGTTTGATTGCTATCTTACATCTAAGATGCAATGAATAAGTGTATAGTCACATAGTGAAAAAGGAAAATTGTATGATGACATTAGTGAGTATGTAAGGCTTGGTATTATACGTGTGAATTTTTGTATAGATTGTGAGCTAACAATGCTATTATAATTATAACTAATTAATTGTCTTATTATAATTAATTGGGAAAGCCTCAAGATCGACTCGACGAATTTTATTATAAAGATATGGTATAAAGAAAATTTATTTTCCTTGTTTGTAGTGTGTATCTATTTTTGTATGAATTACAAAGTGTGAAAATGATCAAAGTGCTTACTGAATGACAGTAAGCGATCCAAGGGATTATTCGATGCAAATTATGAGATCTAGTTACAAGATCTAAAGGAGTAGAAGTCTGGTTGATAGGATAGAGATAGAGGAAGGAAGGACATTTCATTTCTATTATTTTGTAAGAAATGATATAGAGATCATTTGGATAGTGGGTTCATTGGTCTTGACATGGAAGTGATTTGGGCAATGGTTCCAACTGTCTTCTACAACTTTTAATAGGGTTGACACAACTCCTAGCAGGATTAGAATCTCCTAACAGGGATTCAAAGTCTCCTAGTAGAGACTCATATGTACTGAATGTTGTAATGTTGATATTTGATTGAAAAGATTATTTGAAAAGAGATTGTTGAAGAAGACTATGTTTCAATCATTGTTTTGTCATTGATGTCAAACCTACTAATTGCTAGTAAGACAATTGCTTACAAGACTCAAGTACTATCACTTAGTTGATTGATGAAGAGGATTTGATCAACAAGATGCAACAAAAGCATCTAGAGGAAAGGTTTAGTTATGGTTATGTAAAGAAGTACAAGGATTAGTTAAGACAGTGGTAACATGATGTATTGATAATCTACTTAAAGTTGCAAAATGGTTGGCTAAACTTAGAAAGTTTAGAAAAATACGATGAATAGATTTTGTCTACAAAGCTTGACCAAGTGGATTGTAGGTGCCGAGTAGAAAGTCAGTTGAAGCCAAGTAAAATAAAATTGTAGTGGATGTTCAGCAAGATAGTTGATATTGATTAAATTTTAGTTGATGTCAAGCACTAATCAAATCTAATCGATGCTGAGTGATTTTACAGTTGATGTCGAGTAATGCACTATGTGCCAAGCATAAAAAATTTATAATGCCAAGCTACTAGATTATGATAAAGATCAAAGATTTACCAAATATAAACTAACAAAAAAATTTTCTTGGAACTTGTGAACTAGGAGGAAGATAAGATTGATGAGTTGGTGGCACAAAATTTGATGTAAATCATTTTTAGGTGAATTTAAGTGGATTCTAGGAGAAGTTTATAGAAAAGATAAGATATAGGGTGGATACATTTTATCCTACATAATCCATCCAAAACCCTAATTTAGATGATGGATAATGAGTGGGAAAATATTTCAATTTCCTTTATGTAGGAATGTCTAGTCATGAAGGAAAAGAGTTAGAGAGATTGGTGTCATATGCAAGAACTTAAGGGAGACAACAGGTCAAAGGGGTTTTGCTTCATCAAGTGACCCAAGAGAAGAATCTACAATGACATACCAAGAAAGAAGGCTTATGGAGATGAATGCTTGAAGGGTGAACAAGCTATCAAAGCTACAAAGTATAAAAGCCAAGCAGAATTGAGGACTAAATAGAGATATGTAATCTACAAGTGAAGTTGTAAGTTGTATCAGATCAAAGCTCTACCATCACTCTCTAACAATTGTATCAGTCTAGGGTAAATCCTTTGGATTAAAGTTGACCTAATAGTCATTGAAAAATCTTTTAATAGGTTGGGATTCCAAGTGATTGAAATCCCTTAACCGTGTCACATTTAAAAGTGTGTATTGTAAACTTTAATAGGGTTGGCCTTTTAGAGGGCATCACTTCAGAAGAGTGAAAAGTGGTAGCATGTTACTAGTGATTTTTTCCAAATTGGGTTTCCATGTAAATCATTGTGTCAAGTGTGATGATTAATGTGTTGTGTTTCATGCTTTACATTTCTTCAAGTTGATTTGATAGTAATATACAAGTTTTAGTAAATACATAATGAATTCATCAATGGGTATGAATATTTAATGGGTTCATTAAATAGTGAAAATGATTTATTTTGTACACTTGGACCTTGAATAATAGATTCAGCCCCCCCCCCCCCCACCCCCACACCCCCCCCCCCCCCCCCCCCCACAATTATTCTAAAAGAATTCCAACAATTGGTATCAGAGCCAAGTTTCTCAAGAGGAATAGTTTGAAAGTACTAGAAGCACAAAGATCAAGATGTTGAAAAGAGAAGTACCTTGGAGCACTTGGAGATCATGCACAATCTACCATTACAATGGAACATGTTCATCTAGTAGAAACACCCTTTATGATAACTTTCGTGCATGGAAAAATTTGATGAAGCTACACATTGGAGCACTTGGAGATCATGCACATTCTACCATTACAATGGAACATGTTCATCCAATAGGAACCCTAACTGCTAAAGGTATGAAGAAGAAAAAAAGAACAAAATTAGGGGATGTTGGAGATTGCCTCTACCCTAAGCTATGCCAAATTTGATGAAATCAAAGGATGTGACATTGCAAAGAAGATGTGGGATGCCCTTACCACCATCTATGGAGGAGACAAAAATATTCAAAGAGCCAAGTCTAAGAGCCTCAAAGGAAAGTTTGATGGTACAAGAATGGAAGAAGGTGAGAATATTGCTGAATATGTTGCTAGGATAAAAGAAGTTGTTAGTGCAATAAAAGGTGCTATTGGTCAAATAGATGATGATACTATGCTACGTAAAGTCTTGAGGACATTACTACCTATTTATGCTACAAGAGTTTCTACAATCCAAGAGTTGAGATGTATACCAAGAAATAATCTAACCCTTGAAGGTCTGGTAGGTAGACTCACTGCTTTTGAGCTATCTAATTTTGATAATTACAAACCAAAGAGCCTTGAATCTGCTTTCAAAGCTAAATTGTTACTAAAGGTTTCTAATGAGGTGAAGTAGAAGAAGAAGAAGAGAAAGTTAAAGCATGCATCTAGTGATAGTCATATAAATGAGGAAGATATTGAACAATTAGAAGCACTACTAGCAAGAAGATTTCATAGAGGAAAAGGCAAGTTCAAAGGAAAGTTACCCATCATTTGTTTCAATTGCAATGGAGTTGGTCATATTGCTACAAGATGTATAGAAAAGAAGAACTATAAAGAAAGAAACAAGTACACAAATAGAAGAGACGATGACAATAAAGATTATAAAGAAAAAGGAAAGAAGTCATGCTACATTGTTGATGAAAATGATTCTAATGAACATGATGATTGTAGACACCTAAAAACCTTTAGAAAATAAAGTATTTTTATTTTCTGAAAAATCCCTGATGACATCATCATTAATTAATTAATTAATTTTTATGCCATTAAATCCCTTTATCTTAATTAAAAATATTTAATTAAGGAATCCCTCCCAAAAATGTTTAAATCTTATTTAAACATTATTTTCTTATTTATTAATTATTTAATTCATAAATTGACAAAAAATCCTTTAGAAAATAAAGTATTTTTATTTTCTGAAAAAGTCCTGATGACATCATCATTTATTAATTAATTAATTATTTAATTAATTAATTATTTAATTAATTAATTAATTTTTATGCCATTAAATCCCTTTATCTTAATTAAAAATATTTAATTAAGGAATCCCTCCCAAAAATGTTGAAATCTTATTTAAACATTATTTCCTTATTTATTAATTATTTAATTAATAAATTGACCAAAAAACCCAAAATAAATAAAAAATAAACTTGGCCAATTTCCTTAAGACCACTAACCTCTTCCAAAATCTTCTAATCCTTCTTTAATTTTAATTAAAGGCTAATCCCATCATTTCCTACCCCTAATCCCAACTCAAAATATTTAATTAAGATTAAATATTAATCCTCATGTTTATTAAAAAATTTTTAATAAATATCTCCTCAACCCAAACCCTTGAAATAAATAAAATTTTATTTATTTCCTAAAAATCTAATTTATCCTCATCCTAAGAAGTTCTAGACTCTTCTAGAAAGTCTTCATCCTCATCCTAGGAAATTCTAGACTATTCTAGAAAGTCTTTATCCTCATCCAAAGTCTAGACTCTTCTAGAAGATGTCTTTAAACCTAATCCTAATCCCCTCCTAACCTTGTCACATTCCCTAAACATGGGTTAAGAATTACTAACCCAAGCCAAAGTTAACAAATATCTCCTCCTTCACCCACCCTCATTAAATGCCATCCACTTGCCTATCTCTAAGCTAATCCTAAACCATCCTAATCCATCCTCTAATCATTTGCACAAGCCTAAGCAAGCTTAAAACCGTCCTAATCAAGTCCAAGTCGAAATTGCTCTCATCACCCTCAAAATATCTCAACCATAAAACTTTTTGAAGCCCACTAGGCCGTAAATGACTCTTCCAAGCCCTTTTATTGCTCTTACAAGCCATTATGAGGGTCTTTATGAAGATTTTATCCTTTGAGCCTCTTTTGTTGACTCATCCTTTCCCTTTCCTCCATCCTCTCACCATGTGACATGTGTCACTCCTTGATTGGCTATAAGGAAGCACAATCCATGTGCTCTCTTCTCATGCAATCTGAGCCCTCCATGAGCTTTTTCCCATCCTTGCATCTTAGCCCTCAATCCCTCAAGCCTCTTGCCTATAAATTGGATCCTTCCCCTTTGCAAAATAACACAATCCATGAAGTAAAGTCATAATGCCATTTTGAGAAGCCATTCTACATCAAAACCATACACTCACACCCAAATTCCAACTCCATTTGAAGCCCTTTTTGAAGCATAAGCTTGAGCATACATCCTATCTATTTAGACAAAGCTACTCAACAAGAGAGCTTCTCATTGAGAGAGCCCATTAATGGCTCATATTCTCAATTGAGAGCTCATCTTAGTCTATCTTGAAGTTTATGAATTTTGTTTAGTTTGTAGAAGCTTTATTTAAATTTGGTTTCTATTAGCATACTAACATTGCTCATATACATTTTGGCACGCCTGGTGGGACCCCGCATGGGTCATCTTCATTAGCTTTTTTAGTCAAGTTTTGTATGTCATTTTCTTATTTTGGCTAATTTCACTTGTTTTTGTGATTGGTAGGATTGTATAAATTGGTTTTGTAGGTCCACATGAGCATGAAGAAGACAAAGGAACTCATAATCTATCTCATAGTGTTTGCAGATTTTTCAAGCTTATAGGTGGACAAAGAACTTGAAATTCTTCTTCCTCTTCTTGTCTATATTCTTCTTATTCCATCTACTTCTTCTTCTTCTTCTTGTGGGAGATCTTGGCCATTCTTTTTAAGGAAGCAAAATCATACACACTTCTTTTTAGTGCTTAAAATGAACCCCCAAATCTTACTTAAATCCATTGAAAAATTAAAAATTTGCAAAAAAGAAAAAATCTTTTAACAAGTGAAACTAAACCAATCTAATCATTTGCATCCTTGCAACATCAAGGTTTTAGATGCATTCATGCAAAATTAGGAACACTTCATTTTTGGGAATTTAAAAAGAACTTCAAGTTTCCATTTCAAAAGGTTCAAAATCAACACTAAGTGCACACTAAAATCTAAATCAAACTCAAAGCATCAATCAAGGATAAAATGAACCTCATATTTATTTTAAACTTCTTTTAAAAATCTCATGAAAACTAAGAGCCCTAAATGGTTCCCAAAAATTGTCCTAAAAGCTTTGTTATTTGTTCCAAACAAATGTCTTGTTGCAAAATCTTGAATGTTTCTTAGGTTTTTCATGCATCAAAACAATCTAGGAATATCATTTTTGGGCTTAAAATATGCAAACTATAACACAAAATCTTGAATGAGAACCAAAGTCCAAAGAGTCATTTTCACTTTTGAGTCCAAAACAATCTTGAATGATCTAAGGTTAAAACAAAGCACTTCAAAGTTCTTAAAACAACACACAAAATCTCAATCTTGAATGCTCAAAGGAAAAAATTTGAATGTTTAATCACTTGTCTTTGAATGCATGTTGCTAAACACACTCTTGAATGCCATGGATTAAAATCAAATTTTCCTTGAATGCATGATTAAAACAAAAAATCCAATCTTGAATGCCAAGGATCAATTAACCATTGCAATATCAAACACTTCATTTGGAGCTTCTAAAAATTGAACAAAACAAATCTCTTTTCCACATGCAATCTAGGTAAAGTTTGATTTTTGGACATTTAAGAAACTTTGTTAAGTTAAAATACAAATTTGCAAAAATCAATTTGAGTAGTTCCTTGGACTCACCTCTTTTCTAATCACCCATCAAATATTAACCATTGGTTGCAATCTTAGTGCCATTTATGGGGATGGGTCTACTTGAAAAAGGTGTTAAATGTTCCACAATCTAACTCACTCACTTGGTCTTTGAATTTTTGCTTTAACTTTATCAAAATTCTTAAATGATCAAAACTCTAGATTAAATCGATCACACTTCAAGTTTGGGCACTAAAATTGAACAACAATTGACATGGAGATCCTCCGGGCGCGCGCTTGAAATCGAATCTCACACACTTTTGTTTTGGGCTTAAAAAAAACTCACACTCAATCTTGAATGCCTTAAAGAAAATTAATCGATACTTGACGTGGAGGGCCTCTGGGTGCGTGAGTTTGCTTTTGTTGACCCTAACTCTTCTTATTGTTTGAATTCTTTGATCGATTTACTTTTGTTGGCGCTTCTAGTTGGAATTGAACATTGTCTCTTAAACATGAGTGCTTGCAAAGTCTAGATTAGCACACATAAGAGTCAGTTGGTAAAAGAACAAGCGTGTTTTTTAGCCCAAGGTCATCCAAGTCTTCTCTCCCCTTGTCGTCTTTCGAGGCCATCTTGGGTGCATAAGATTAGGATCCAAAACCTTGTTTCTTTTTAGGAGGCTTGCTTGGGGATTTCATCACCCCTTGGACGACCTCAACTCCAGCGTTCTGGCGGAGTATAAGAATCGGGAGGTGAATCGAAAGACACCTCTCTTGGGATCAAGATTTTTGTCACTCGAGCTAAGCCTCAAGGAACTTTATACCCTTGAGAAGTGAAAGAGGAGAAGTGGGTTACCACTCCTCTCGGCTGTGTGACATCTTTCTGGTCTCATCTACGGATTTGGGCCTCACGTACCTTGGGTATATCAAGGACTCCTTAGCTAAACCAACTGTCAGCCTTGTAGACAACCATCTAGGATGTTAATGTGTTTGAAGTGATTGATCGAAACATTTGTAGAACATACACACTCCTTGGCGCAAGTATCACTTTCTGAGAATCAAAAACTTCTATCTGGTTGTTTCTATCTATTGCTTGATCTTTTATTTGTTGAATGAATATTTGCAAAACTTGGTCAATCCTAGCTTAGGGCATACTTAGCATAGTCACTGCCTATTTTAGAAGTTGAACGAGTTGAAGCAAAACAACCAAGATCTCTCAAAGCCAAGAAGATTCAAGAATTGATGTCAGAGCAACCCAAACCCAAATAGAAGTTCCACAAAGTTAAACTCAAACCATCTCTAGCATACCAAGAACTTTCAACCAAGAGAAAAGAAATAACACCAAGCCCACGAATTGCCAAACTCCACAAAGTAGAGGACAAAGCTACCAACGAAGCACTTCAAGAGGCCTGGTTAGAGCGCAACATCAAATTTAGCCAACATCCAGGAGTTAATCCTACTTATGCCTTACCAACTAGGCATGATTTCTATGATTAGACACCCTTGTTTCTCCACATCTTCTTGGATAAGCTTCACTTTAGAGTCATATTTGTAGAAAAGCCAGCCATCTTAGGTTATCCCCTTAAGCATTATTAGCCCATTAATCTCATTTAGAACCAAACCATCTAGCCAGCAATCAAAACCTCACATCCAAGCCTTCAAAATTGTTGTCACTTTTTCCAAAAGTTTGCCACTCCTAAAATCTTCCAAATCCATCAATCTCACCAAGGTTATCCCTTTGACAGAGCTTTGTCTAGGGTAATCCAGCTTTGTCACTTGTTATCCCTCATCACCTTGAGCTAAAGGTTGAGATCCATAAGTGGTCAATCTCATGTTCTTCCTAAAGGATCATCAGTCTATCCTTAAGTTGACACAATCACCACCAAGCTTGCACATAGGAAAGCAGACCTTTCATGCTTTGGCAACATATCTTTGAAGTTAGAATCTCCAACCCAATCCTCCTTAGGTTTTGTCATATAGCTTTTCCTTAACCTAGGAAATCATTTGCATAGAGAAGCCTTCCCCCTTTTGCATCCATCAGCATTATTGCATCTCATCCCTAGGAGCATTTTTCATGCCACCCGTCACTCGCTTAGCCAAGAAGAAAGAAACAATGGAGCTCTATCATTTGGATCGAACAGCCTCACCCCCCTTGAGCACTTAGCCATCCTTCAGCCCAGAGAAAGCTATGCCATCATCTACTGACATTGAAGCTTTCATGAACCAACCAGGAAATGCAGTATTGGTAAATGCCATTATAGACAAGAACAAAGAGACAATCATGGCTAATTTTCGAAGGGACAATGTAGGAACCTTTGACTTTGGAAGACCCCCTCCATTATCAGATCCATCTCACCCATTGTTTGGGCAGCTACCACCACCCATAGGCTCTTATGATCCAAATTATCCTCAATATATGCCAAAAGAAGAGCCTCCAACCAATCCATATGATCCAACAGACCCAAACATACCATCATCCACCCAAGTTGAAATCTCCATGCTGCAAGCCAACCCAGCCACCACCACTCCATCCTTGGTTCATACCTCTTTGCTCCAAACCCCCTTTACCCAAAACACCTCACCATTCACCCCCTTTACTATTGCTGCTGGTGCTCCCCAACCCAGCCTTCCAAATCCACCCATCTCCCAAATCAGTGCTAGCATCTTTGGCCAACCTCAGCAATATACAATAGGGATGCCACCCATGGGGCCAAGTAATCAACCTTTTATCACCCCCAGCTTGTTCACTACAGCCCAAAGCACAATCACATCATTTCCATTAGGTCTTGGGAGCTCAGTGCCATCAGCCACAAATCCACAAGCTACTACCCTCACTCCACAAAGCTATCAAACCCCACAAGCTACTACCAATTTTCTACCAAGCTCCCAAGTAACCCCAGCTCCCGCCACCACTCTACCAAGCTTTCAAATCCAGCCACCAAGATATCAAACCCCATTAGTTCCATTCCCAAGCTTTCAATTCCCACCACCTCCACCACCAACTAATCCATTACCTCCTATTACCAACTACTTTTCAATGCCACTTCTAGGAGGTAATCCACCAATCCAGCCAACCACCAATTATTTGCAAGTACCATCCCAAATGGGGGCACAACCCACATACCTTGGTCAAATCCCACAAGCCCCCCGATCCTTTCCCCAAGCTTCACAGTCATCTTATACCTTACCTCCACAAAGCCATTCATTTATCCCATAGCCAGCTTATGTTCCTCAATCTCAACCTCAAATACCATATCAACAGCAAGCCTCACAGCACATGCAGCAATATGCGGCACCTCCCCCTCAACAACCCGTCATCCACCATGTAGCTGCCCAAACAATGTACAATCCCTATCAGCAAATCCCTCATAGTCGTCTGTATTCAGTGGCCGCATCTAGCACATACCTACCTCAAGGCACTCCTACATTGGGGGCACCCCAGCCATCACCTATCAATTTAGAATGGGAGCAAATGAAGATAGCTCTGAAAGCCATCCAAGAAGGGAATGATCCGAAGACATTCAAGTTTGAGAATGTGTGTCCTTACCCATTTGATAAAGCCATTACCATGACACCATTTCCCAAACACTTTGAGGTACCCAAATTTGACAAATTTAGAGGAAAAGGAGATCCTGTCACACATATCAAAGAATTTTACATGCACTGCCAGGACGTAGCATACAATGATGTCTTCCTCTTGCACCTTTTTCCCAAAAGCTTGGCTGGACCAGCTCTTGAATGGTTCTATAGAATCCCCTATGGCACAATTAAAAACTTTGCTGAATTATCTGAGGCATTCATAGCCCAATATGCCTATCTTGTTGAAACAGAGCTATCAATAGTTGACCTTGTCCACACTAAGCAAAAAGGTAGAGAAAGCCTTGTTGAATACCTGCAAAGATGGCAAACCCTTACCACCCGCATATCCTGCACCTTGCCAGAGCACCATGTGGTGAAAATGTTTATTGATAATGCCCATCCTAGCTTGGCTCACCACATGACCATGAACTATTTGCAGACCTACAAAGATATCAAAGAGAAAGGAATGATCCTTGAGCAAGGACTCATTAAAGATGGTTTGGTCATGATTTACACAGAAGCCAACCAAAATCAATCACATTCCAATGACAAGTCTAGGTATTGGAACAAAAAAAACCACATTGCAACAGATGGCGTCACTGACACCAGACATGTGAATATTGTTGGTCCTTCTCAAAACCTGTCCAACCCACCATATCAACCAAACAATCAACAAGCTATCAATTACCAACAGCATAATCACCAAAGCTATCAAAACCACAATCCAAGACCCAACTTTCAAGGGTCTAGCAATCAAGCTAATACCATCAATGTAGCTGCAGGACAAAAGCCTAGATTCCAACCTACACCTAGAAACTATACACCCCTTGGTGAGCCATTGGATATCATTTTTGAGAAATTAGTCAAGGAAAACCTCATCAAATTTCCTGCTACCCAGAAAATTGACCCAAGCCAATCCAAAGTTGCATGGTACAAAGATAATGAGTACTACAAATTTCATAGGGTAAAAGGTCACACTACCCTCAGATGCATGAAACTGAAAGACTATGTGCAGGACCTCATTGATCAGAAGGAAATCACTGTTGGTGCCCAAACCTCTCCTAATGCAGGCTTACAGATCTATCAAAATGCTTTTCCTCCACACCACAACCAAAATCCTAGAAAAGAACCTATCCAAACCAACAAAAAAAACACCAACAACCGTCAGCCAAACCAACAGCATGGTAAGAACAATGACCACACTTCATCCTATATAGACTATGGTAGCCTTATAGGTTGTATATCTGAGAAAGAGTCTTCTGTCAATGTTATCAATATCCAAGGACCAAACAATGAGTGTGCAGTCACCACTCAAAGAGCACGATTTAACATCATAGGCCCACCCATTCCACCAGCACCATCAGCTCCATCAAAAAGCTAGTACAATATCTTGGAACACCTTGGGAACATGCCAGCCCAAATCTCAATTTTAGACCTTCTTCGCACTAGTCCTGTGTACAAGAACATCCTTGATAGTGCTTTCATAGAATCCTGTGTCCCTTTAGATATCAATGCTACTAATTTTTGTAATCTTGTTGGACACCTATCCTCCTCATGTGCCCTATCTTTCAAGCCCACTGACATACCTGTGGTTGAGCCAGATCACACCCTTCCACTTTGCATAGCCATCATGGTATCCAATTTTGTTGTGAAAAGAGTAATGATAGATAATGGATCAGCCTTGAATATTTGCACCCTAAAATTCATAAAACAAGCTGGGTATACTGAGGCAGATATCATCAGTGAGGTTATCACCATCAAAGCTTATGACAACTTGGAAAGAACCACAAAAGGAACTATTTTGCTGCCAATCAAGGTTGGGCCAGTCATCCAAGAAACACTTTGCCATGTTATTGATCTAAACCTACCATTCAACATCCTCCTCGGTCGCCCATGGATCCATGCCATGAAAGCTGTTCCATCCACTTACCATCAGTGCGTCAAATTTCCACATCAAGGTACTGAGGTAACCATCCATGCTGATCCAGAACCCTTTGCTTACTGCAATGCGGTTGAAGCTTCATATACAAACCATTGCCTTGGAATTGATATCGGCACATCCATTGCCAACTCATCCCACACTTGTAATGACCCAGAAACCATCCTCACCTCTACCCTGTCTACCGTGAAGATCAATAACAAGGGCTGTGGAGAGTATAGTCTGTCGGATGCATTTTTTGTCGGGGCACTCCCACTTGATCCACATGCCCATGGACGACCGACATATCACAAAGCTAAGGAGATTCCACCTCCTCAATACAAACAGTTTCGCCCAACAACCTTTGTATCCTCGAAAATCCCTCTTCATGAGGAGCTCACTCTAGATATCAACAAATGGATACATAAGGATGCACCTCAAAGGAATCAGGCACACCTTGATCACTTCAGCCAGAAGTATCCCCAAGAACATAAGCTCATCACTGAAAAATGGAACTATCAAGGTGGTGGTCTAGGACCAGAAGAAAGAGGCATGTAGTGCCCCATCGACGCACACAAGTGGGAATCAAAGTCAGGTCTTGGCTTTGGCATACCCACAACTGAGGGCACCAATACGAATGGTCACGCTTTTTTGAACATTCACCGTGACCTTGTCAAAATCGAAGACATTCTTGAGGAAGTTGAAAAGAGAGCCTACGACGATATCCTAGACCAAATCTCCCTCGTAGACTCTGTTCTCCAAGAACTATCCCTCCACCTCATTGACCTACCACTCGCCCATCCGCAACTCATAGATTGGGACCAACCAAGTGTCATACACATTGATGAGTTCACATAAGAGGAAGTGCTTCTAAGATTCATGGGAGCTGAAACACCTCACAAGAAAACAAAGCCAGATTATGCCTATATCTACAAGCTAGATCCCAACGGGTATTTGAAGAAAATCCCCAACCTAATTTCGATACACCCAAAACTGGAACTAAGGTGAATCTGAGACTAGCTAAGGTAGCGAAGAGAACCCCTGAGCAAGAAGATCCAGAGCCACAAGTAGAACATGAGGATTTAGCATTACCTCTTCAAGATAATCAACCAGAGATATCTTCTATTCTAATTGAGGATACTAGGGAAGTCAACATCAGTTCTTCAGAGATCCCTAGGCTTGTTCACATTACTGCATCCCTATCACTAGACCAAGCTGATCTCCTCTTTGAGGTCTTAAGAGAGAACATTGGTCAATTTGCATGGTCATATCAAGACATGCCAGGGCTTGATCCAAAGCTTGTAGTTCATCATCTTGCAGTCAATCCATAGATCAAGCCCATCAGACAAAAGCTTAGAAAAATGCACCCCAAGGTGGCATTACTGGTCAAAGCTGAGTTAGAAAGAATGTTAGCTGCTAAGGTTATCCGACCTATCGACTATTCAGAGTGGATCTCCAACATGGTCCCCATCACTATGCCTTCTGGTGAAATCAAAATCTGCACTGATTTTAGATATCTTAACAAAGCTTGTCCAAAAGATGATTTTCCCTTGCCCAACATAGATATGATTGTAGATCTTACAGCTGGACATGAAATTTTGTCCCTCATGGATGGATTTTCTGGGTATAATCAAATCAAGATTGCAAAAGAGGATTAGCACAAGACATCATTCACTACCCCTTGGGGAACCTTTTGCTACAACATGATGCCTTTTGGCCTAAAGAATGCTGGGGCTACCTATCAAAGAGCTATGACAGCCATTTTTCATGATCTCATCCATAGCATTTTGGAGGATTATGTGGATGATATCTTGGTCAAGTCTCATACCTTCATGGATCATCTTGCTGACCTGGAGAAAGTCTTTGGTAGGTTAGCCAAATATCATCTCATGCTGAATCCCAAGAAATGTGTCTTTGGGGTCACATCTGGCAAGCTTCTAGGCTTTATAGTTTCTAAACAAGGTATAGAGATTGACCCTAAGAAGGTCAAAGCTATCTTAGACATGCCTCCTCCCCAGACACTATGACAGCTTCGTTCTCTTCAAGGAAAGCTTCAATCTGTTTAGCGCTTCATCTCCTAGCTTGCAGATAAGTGTACACCATTTTCACATTTACTGAAGGAGGATGAGAACTTCAAGTGGGATCCTTTATGTTAGCGCAGCTTCAACCATCTCAAGCAGTATCTCATCAATCCCCCTATCTTGGTTCCACCAGTTCCTGGTCATCCCCTAATTTTGTACATATCAACAACACCTACTACTCTAGGGGCACTTCTAGCATAGCTTGATGACTACAACAGAGAAAGAGCCATCTACTACATTAGTAGAACCCTAGTTGGTTATGAACTCAATTACACTCCTATGGAAAAAGCTTGTTTGGTAGTTGTTTTCACAACTCAAAAGCTTTGCCATTACATGCTAAGTCATACCATCCAACTAGTCTCCAAGATTGACCCTCTCAAGTATATGCTCTCTAGAACAACACTTACAGGCCATTTGGCCAAATGGGTTATGCTCCTTAGTGAATTTGACATCCATTATGTGGATAGAAAGGCAATCAAAGGGCAAGCTATAACAAATCACCTAGCTGATGCACCTCTAATAGATGCTTATCCGTTGATCACAGAATTTCCAGATGAGCATATCTGTCTAATTGAAGAACATCCCCCATGGAAACTTTATTTTGATGGCTCATACACATCTCATGGATCAGGGGCAGGAATATTGTTGGTCACACCTCAAGGAGATTACATTCCAAAAGCCTTCAAGCTACAATTCCCTAGCACCAACAATATAGCTGAATATGAGGCCCTCGTAGCAGGATTAAAGATAGCTGCAGAATAGAACATTGCTGATCTACAAATCTTTGGTGATTCTCAGCTCATCATCAAGCAAGGCCTAAATGAATATCAAACCAAAGATGAAAAGCTATTACCCTACAAAGAGCTAGTTGATCAGCTAACCCAACATTTTACAAAGCTTCAGTTTACACAAGTGCCTCGAATACAGAACAAAGCAGCAGATGCTATGGCTACTATAGGCTCACTCTTGAAAATTCCCCAAGTAGCTACACAATATGAGTTTTTAGTGGAGCAACTCCTCACACCTGCCTATGCGAATGAGGATTCAAATCGTGTTTGTATCTTGGTTGGTCCCCAATCCCCTTGGTACCATGAGATTCACGCTTACCTTAATGATGGTATCATATCTCCTCACCTCACACGTACCCAACACCAGAACCTCATCCAAAAATCATCCCTCTATGTTATCATAGCCAATACCCTATATTGTTAGGGTTATCACGATACTCTCTCTCGATGTTTAGACCAAAATGAGGCCGCGATGGTGTTAAAGGAAGTACACTCTGGACTTTGTGGTGCCCACACGAGTGGTATTGTCCTAGCGCGACAAATCCTTAGAGCAGGCTACTATTGGCCTACCATTGAAGAAGATTCCTATGACTTTGTCAGAAAGTGTCTCCCATGTCAGCAGCATGCACATTTTGTGCACGCTCCAGCACAGGATCTACAGCTTATTGCACCACCTTGGCCTTTCGCTTGTTGGGGCCTTGATCTAGTTGGAACTATCAAACCCCTCTCATCTGATGGACATAAATGGATAATAATAGCTATAGACTATTTCACTAAATGGGTGGAAGTAGTCCCCCTAGTCTCAACTATAGGAGTTCAGGTCTCCAAGTTCATCTTGTACCACATTGTTTGCTGCTTCGACATCCCATCCACCATCTTCACTGACCACGGAGGTAACTTTGAAAATCTCAACATGGAAGAATTATGCACTTCCCTCCGCATCCATCACTGCTTTTCTAGCCCATATTTCCCACAAGGTAATGGCCAAGTAGAGGCAACTAACAAAACCCTCCTCAAAATCCTAAAGAAAGTTGTTAATGATTTCGGCCGTGATTGGCACCTACAAATAAATCCAGCCCTATGGGCCTATCAAACTTCCTTCTGTACATCCACAGGCACAACTCCATACTCCCTAGTCTATGGTGCCAAAGCGATACTACCTATAGAGGTTGAACTTCCCTCCTTGCGCATATCTTTGCAAGGGCAAATATCAGATGAAGAATATAGAGTAGCTCGGCTCACCCAGCTAGATCTCTTAGATGAGAAGCGACAACAAGACTATGATCATCTCACAGTCTATCAAACTCGTCTCAAAAGTAATTTCAACAAGAAGGTGCTTCCACGACACTTTCAACTAGGTGACATGGTCCTTAAAGAAAACATGAAAGTCCAAGCAGATCGAGAAAAGAAAGGCAAGTTTGAACCTACATGGCTTGGTCCTTATGTTGTCACTACTTCCTTTGGCTCTGAAGCCTATCAGCTATCTACACCAGAAGGAGAACTCTTGAATGATCCTACTAACATCATTCATCTCAAGAAGTTCTATGCTTGAAGATCCTTGGTATACCTAGCTTTTGAAAAATACAAAAAAAAAAAAATAGTAAAGAGAAATAAGCGTCCAATGGTGAAAACTTGGCAATTCAAGCACCTTGGATAGGTACCTTGGTGAAAACCTGGTAATTTAGGTGCCTTGTGTACTAAGACTAATCCATTATCTATTACTATCCTATCCCTCATCCATTCGCCCACCATCCCATAAAACATCCGCTTGTTCCCTTGGTGTTCCAACCAAATATCCAAAATCTAATGGAGCTTGTAAATACCTCCTGTACAGCTTGTAAAATCTTGTACCAAAGCTTGTATTATACCTTGTAAATCTTGTACCATACCTTGTATATCTGAATCTTGTCCAAAGCTTGTACCATACTCCAGCTTGTAGATAATCTTGTATCCTAGCTTGTATCCTATCACATGCACACAAAGAATCCCATTTTCCTTAAGCTTTTCACAAACCATCTACCTATCCACCTATCAACTATTATAGACATTCCATCCTTCACAAACATTTCCATCTCACAAAAACCAAAACATGAAAAAACTTGTACATTTGTAACATATCTTGGTCGGTCAGCCTGTACATCCTCTTTAACTTAGTACCATTGTATCTATCCAGCTTTCGTGTCTGTTCGTCCTTGATCAGCATCTTGTACACACCGCACAGCTTGGTTAGCTATTCCAATGCATCCTTTAGCTAGATCTCCTGTCACCAAAGTGTTATCCTTCTTAGTTCAGCTTGCCAGACACACCACTCATCCTGATCCACCAACTTAGGTGCTCTCCGATAGGTCCTTGCAGGATATAGCTTTCTTTATGTCTGATCTTGGTTCGTTAGTACCTCGTCCTACCCATCTCATTGGCAAACAGCTCTCTTTTGGATTTTCACTTTCTTTTGATTTGGAATCTCCCCTTTTGGGTCTTGAAGTATCTTTTCCAAGCAATCTCCTTGTTCCCTCCTCAAGGTTGCCACGATCTTCCATATCATGGTATGCTGCGAATGGGGCAATTAGAGTGTAAGGTCTTGATCAAGTCTTTCGTTTGTTTTTCTTTTCTGCTTGTGGGTTACCCAGTGTCAGTTCTGCACTACTTCCTCTAGGATTCATGTGTGATGCTCGGGCAACCCTTGTGTGTTTTTTTTGAGTCAGTTTGTCAGTCCTCTGGATAGTTGGTGAACAGGCCTTGATGTTCTTGGTAACCTTGGCAATTAACCAACAGTCCTATAGCAAATCTAGTGCTCAACTACATGGTGGTACTTCTCTTTGAAGTATCCCCCCACTCAAAAAGCTTTAATGGATTCCCTTCATCTCCATTATCCCCCATCCATATCCAGCACCTATCCCATCTTATGCATTAGTATGTCTTTGGATCACTCCTCACGCTTAGCTTTAGGGATCCACAATCCTAGTCTTAGGGATCCACCAATCAAATCAATCCACCAAGCCTCATCTTTCGAGATCCACAATCCTAGTCCTAGGGATCTCCGAAAACCCATCTTCTGCCAATTAGACTCTTTGAAATCATGTTGCATTAGCTTTTTAATCCCCTCATCCATCTCCCCATCCTGAATTCCTTTTATAGTGCTCTGTTCCTTCATCCTCCCCCCAATCCCAAAAGTCTTAAGCTTGTTTCCTCTTGTGCCCCTGATTTCCCTTTATCATCCTCTCGTAGTGAGAGTTTGAGCTAATTTAGCCCCTTCTCTTTGCCAAACCTGTGTCTTAGCTCATCTCAATTTCTTGTACTTTTCAAGAAGTCGTCGAGCCTCGCTTTCTCTCCCCGCTGCCTTCTTGAGGGGGCATCTTGCAGTCCATTCTCTCCTTTTCTGCTCTAGCCTTGGGCATCTTATTTTCTTATCTTTGATGCCATGCCACTTGTGGCATCACATCAAAGAGGGGCAAAATGTAGACACCTAAAAAACTTTAGAAAATAAAGTATTTTTATTTTTTGAAAAATCCCCGATGACATCATCATTTATTAATTAATTATTTAATTAATTAATTAATTAATTTTTATGCCATTAAATCCCTTTATCTTAATTAAAAATATTTAATTAAGGAATCCCTCCCAAAAATGTTTAAATCTTATTTAAACATTATTTCCTTATTTATTAATTATTTAATTAATAAATTGACCAAAAATCTTTTAGAAAATAAAGTATTTTTATTTTCTGAAAAAGTCTTGATGACATCATCATTAATTAATTAATTAATTAATTTTTATGCCATTAAATCCCTTTATCTTAATTAAAAATATTTAATTAAGGAATCCCTCCCAAAAATGTTTAAATCTTATTTAAACATTATTTATTTATTTATTAATTATTTAATTAATAAATTGACCAAAAAACACAAAATAAATAAAAAATAAACTTGGCCAATTTCCTTAAGACCACTAACCTCTTCCAAAATCTTCTAATCCTTCTTTAATTTTAATTAAAGGCTAATCCCATCATTTCCTACCCCTAATCCCAACTCATAATATTTAATTAAGATTAAATATTAATCCTCATGTTTATTAAAAAAGTTTTAATAAATATCTCCTCAACCCAAACCCTTGAAATAAATAAAATTTTATTTATTTCCTAAAAATCTAATTTATCCTCATCCTAAGAAGTTCTAGACTCTTCTAGAAAGTCTTCATCCTCATCCTAGGAAATTCTAGACTATTCTAGAAAGTCTTTATCCTCATCCAAAGTCTAGACTCTTCTAGAAGATGTCTTTAAACCTAATCCTAATCCCCTCCTAACCTTGTCACATTCCCTAAACATGGGTTAAGAATTACTAACCCAAGCCAAAGTTAACAAATATCTCCTCCTTCACCCACCCTCATTAAATGCCATCCACTTGCCTATCCCTAAGCTAATCCTAAACCATCCTAATCCATCCTCTAATCATTTTCACAAGCCTAAGCAAGCTTAAAACCTTCCTAATCAAGTCCAAGTCGAAATTGCTCTCATCACCCTCAAAATATCTCAACCATAAAACTTTATGAAGCCCACTAGGCCATAAATGACTCTTGCAAGCCCTTTTATTGCTCTTACAAGCCATTATGAGGGTCTTTATGAAGATTTTATCCCTTGAGCCTCTTTTGTTGACTCATCCTTCCCCTTTCCTCCATCCTCTCACCATGTGACATGTGTCACTCTTTGATTGGCTATAAGAAAGCACAATCCATGTGCTCTCTTCTCATGCAATCTGAGCCCTCCATGAGCTTTTTCCCATCCTTGCATCTTAGCCCTCAATCCCTCAAGCCTCTTGCCTATAAATTGGATCCTTCCCCTTTGCAAAATAACACAATCCATGAAGTAAAGTCATAATGCCATTTTGAGAAGCCATTTTACATCAAAACCATACACTCACACCCAAATTCCAACTCCATTTGAAGCCCTTTTTGAAGCATAAGCTTGAGCATACATTCTATCTATTTAAACAAAGCTACTCAAAAAGAGAGTTTCTCATTGAGAGAGCCCATTAATGGCTCATATTCTCAATTGAGAGCTCATCTTAGTCTATCTTGAAGTTTATGAATTTTGTTTAGTTTGTAGAAGATTTATTTAAATTTGGTTTCTATTAGCATACTAACATTGCTCATATACAATGATGAAGTGGTATATGTTGCAATGAAGGATGAATCTAATGAGGATGAGGCAACTTCACTTGTGACATGTGTAAACAAGAATGATAGATGGATCATTGATAGTGGATGCGCACATGACATGAATGGAGACAAAAATAAGTTAATTACTTTAACTTGTTATGATGGAAATAGTGTAAGATTTGGTAATGATGCACCATATTTGATAAAAGAAAAAGGGTCTATCAAACTCATAGACAAGATTTCATGTGACAATGCTTACTATGTTGAATGTTTAAATTATAACTTGTTAAGTGTGTCACAATTGAATAATTTAGGATGCAAGGTTGAATTTGAAAACAAAACTACCAAGATATATGACACAAATGGGAAACTGATTAGATCAAACTAGAAGTAATTTATTTAATCTGGATATAGAAGATGCTACTTGTCTTATTGCAAAATTTGATCATGTATTTCTTTGGTACAAGATTATGTCATGTTAATTTTGATAATTTGGTTAGTATCAGTAACATGAAAAAAGTTAGAGGATTTCCTAAGTTGAAGAAACCTGATAATATAGTATGCAAAAAATTTTAGCTAGGAAAAATGTCAAAGTCAAGCTTTAAGAGTAAAGCTTATACCTCTAAAGAAATACTAGAGATTGTTCATACTGACTTGTGTGGACCTATTGAAGTGAAAAGCTATAGAGGAGATAAGTACATAATGCTATTTGTTGATGATTACTCTATGATGATGACAGTTATGTTTCTAAAATAGAAATCTAATGCTTTTCAAATGTTAAAGTGGTAGTTGGCAAGAGTTGAGAAAGAAATAGGTAAAAGTCTGAAATGCTTTAGATCAGAAAAAGGTGGAGAATTCACTTCAAATGAGTTTGACATGTTCTGTAATGAAAAGGAATCAAAAGACAAACATCTACACCTAGGACCCCTCTGCAAAATGGAATTGTTGAAAGAAGAAATAGGTCTATAATGGATTGTGTCAAAACACTTATGATGGAGAAGAATGTTGCTCTAAATTATTGGAGAGAAGTTGTAAGTATTGTTGTATATACTTTGAATCATGTGCAAGTCAAAAAAGGCACTCATTCAACACCTTTTGAACTATGGTATGGATATCCACCTAATGTGAAATACATTAAAGTATTTGGAAGTAACTGTTATATTCTTAAATATGTTAGTAATGGAAAGTTTGATGCAAAAAGTGAAGAAGGTTTATTCCTTGGATACTCCATAAGAAGAAAAGCCTATAAGTGTTTAAATACTAACACTAACAAAATTGTGGAAAGTGCAAATGTGAATTTTGATGAATTTACAAAAGTACATTTGGCTGAACCTATGAAAGAACCTATGAATGAATGCTTGCTGAAGAAAATGCTACAATTCAAGTTGGAAACAAATAACAAGTCTCAGTAATTGCTGAGTCACACCCTGTGAATGCCAAGTCACATTTAGGAAATGAGTGTTGGAAATTTGATTAAAAATATCATTATTAAAGAAAGAAGATTGTTTGTAAAGAGGGAGATTTTTGATAAAAAAAAAATTTTCAATCATTATTTTGTCACTGATGTCAAACCTGCTATTTGTTGAAATGACAGTTGCTTATAAGATTCAAGTACTATCACTTAGTTGATTGATGAAGAGGATTTAATCAATGAGATGTAACAAAAGCACTTAAGAGAAAGGTTGAGTTATGATTTTCTAATAAAGTGTAAGGATTAGTTAAGACAATGATGGGTATGTTCAAGATCATGGTCAACCAAACTATGCTCTTAAGTGGCAATAACAAATCAGAAAATTAGGGTTATGTCAACTTGGCATGCAATTTTCTACTTGTTATTAACTTTATACTAAAAATTTGAGAGAAAATAATCTCTAGAAAATTGAATCTAGTTTCTAAAATAATAAGACTTATCTTAAAAAAATAAAAATTGATTGGTAAAATTTTTGAATTTTACTGCAATATTACAAAAATTTCAAAACAAAAATAAGATGTAGACGTGTCTAACCACCTTAATCAAAATCAAATTATAATATTTTAAAATAATATTCTAGATATAAGTAGTAGACTCATGCTTGGATGTGACATATATTTTTGGATATTTTTATTCTAAATAAATCATTAATAATTAATTTTTGACTTTAGCATTTTTGAAATATAAAAACTCTCATGTTTGACCACCTTAACTAATTCAAAACTCTACAAAATTTAATTTTTTATTTTTTCTCCTTACAGTAGAAGACATAGAATGTGATGCATCTTTTGCATTAAGAAAATGTTTTACCATTTGAGAGCTATAGTTGTTTTTTAAGTAATGTGTCAGTCAATAGTCTATACATAACTACATTAGAAAATAACTTATAAGTACTTACTAAACTCATAATTTGACAAACCTTACATTTATGGAAAGATGAGAACATTCTTAAGAAACCCTTTTCATTTCATCAAATTTTGGTGAAAAAAATGTCATCAGCTACATGTTTGAAGTAAAAATCACATAAAAATAGGCCAAATGCACATTTTAAGAATGCTTTTAAAGTTGACCATATAGGTTTGGTATCAAAAGATATAGTAGACCTTATAAACATATTAATTATTTTCATTTAATATCAGGGTAGGTGGAAAAAAAGTTGGAATAGATTTTGAAATATTTTGAGACATTTTAGAACTATAAATTTTTTAGATCGCCACTTTTTGGCACACCATGATTCTGCACATACCCTAATAAAATGATGAATTGATAGTATACTTGAAGATATAGATGTTGGCTACACTTAGAAACTCTAGAAGAATAAGTTGTAACAAAGTTATCTACAAAGGTTGACTCAGTTCATTAGTGGGTGTAGAGAAAGCTAGATCATGCTGAGAAGATTTTCAGTAAGTGCCAAGCAAATGCAAAATCTAGTGTGTGCCAAGTGAAATAGAAGGAGCTAAGCAATTTTAGGTGCCGAGCAAGTAATAGGTGTCAAGTAACACAATAGATGTTTAGCATTAGTAAAACATAGTTGGTGCCAAGTAACGTAGTATGTGTTGAACACTAGAATTTCAATAGTATCAAGCTACTACATTATTTGAAAAGTCAAAGATTTTTCAAATCCGAGCCAACAAATTTGATACCTTGAATTTTGTAAACTAGATGGAGGATAAGGATGATGAGCTAGAGGCATAAAATTTTAGGTAAACCAATTTTGAGCAAATTTAGGAGGATTCTTCATGTTGTTTCTAGAAGGAACAAGGTAAGGGGTAGATTCATTGAATCCTACCTAATCCATTCAAACTGAAAATTAAGAGCAAGAAGATTTAAGTGGGAAAAAGTATTTTAGACTTCTATGTAAGGAGTTACATGTCAAGAAGCTAGAGTTACTAAGATGCCAAGTTGTGAAGTTGTTGAAGGGTGTTAAGGAGAAGGCATCAAGTAGGAATAATAGAGCATAGAGACTCTACTTTAATAAGTGGTCATATAGGAGATTGCATTGGTGAATCAAGCACAAAGACTCAAGTAGATGAAGCTTGAAAGGAGGACAAGCTATTAGATTTGTAGAGACTAAAAACTAGCCAAATGTTTGAGCTGAGTTGAGATCTAAAATTTGCAAGTTAAGTTGTGAGTTGTATAAGGTCAAAAGCTCTTGTTGTTACTTTCTAAAAATTGTATTAGTTAGGGTAAAATCTTATGGACTTAGGTTGGTTTAAAAACCATTTGTCAATCCTTTAATATTGTGGCATTCCAAGTTAATGTTCTAAAGTCCTCTAACCAAGCCCACTTCTAACAGGGTGGTTTAAATCCTTTAACCAGGTCACATTTAATAGTGTGTAGTAGCCTTTAATAGGATAGGCCTTTCATAGGGCATCACTTTAGAAGAGTGAGAATTGAGTAGCATTTTATTGGTTTTTTTTTCCAAATTGGGTTTCCACATAAATCATTGTGTTATGTGTTTATTCTTCATGTGTTATTTTTGCATGTAGATTTTATGGTAACTTGTTAAGTAGGAAAGTTTAAGCTTGGATGTATGAATAATTTAATGGGATCACTTTACTTGGTGAAAAAAATTTATTACGTCATTTGGATCTTGAATAACTAATTCGGCCCCTACCCCTTGTTAGTTATTCTAAAACATTTTTAACAATTGGTATCAGATCCAACTATTGATTTGGTTTAAAGGTACTAGAAGTGGGAAGATCAAGATATCCAAGAGAGAAGTTTTCAAGCTCAATAGAGATAACTTCACTACATGGAAAAGGTTAATGAAGCTACATCTTGGATTAATAAAAGACCATGTACAAACCTAAATTGAAGTAGAACATGTTGATCTAGCTATACCCACTCTACAAGATATAAACAAAAAGAAGGAGCACAATCAGGTAATGCTAGAGATTGCCTATGCCCTCAACTATGCTAACTTTGATGACATCAAGGGATGTGACTTTGCATTCAAGATGTGGAAAGCCTTGACTAATATTTATGGAGGAGATTAGAATGTTCAAAGAACAAAAAGTGAAAGCCTCAGAGGAAAGTTTGATGACATGAAAATGGAGGAAGGTGAGAATGTTGTTCAATATGCCTCTAGAATGAAAGAAGTAGTAAGTGTAATAAGAAGTTTGGGTGGTCATTTAGATGATGACATTGTTAATAAAAAATTCTTAAAAACCTTTATCCCCATCTATACTATTAGAGTTTCAGCCATACAAGAATTAAGATGTGTACCAGGAAACATGCTAACTCTTGAAGGTATAGTGAGAAGACTCACTACATTTGAGTTGTCCAACGTTGATAATTATAGACTTAAGAATCTTTAATCTACTTTCAAGGCCAAGCTATCATTAAAAGAAACTAAGGAGGAGAAACCAAAGAAGAAGAAGAAAAAATTAAAATATGCATCTAATGATAGTAGTACAGATGAAGAAGATGTGGAGCAATTGGAGGCACTACTAGCTAGAAGATTTCATGGAGGTAATGAAAATTCAAAGGTAAGATACCCATGATATGTTTTAATTACAATGAAGTAGGACATATTGTTGCAAGATGCACACAGAAAAAGAACTTTAGAGAAGGTAACAAGAACATGAGCAGAAGAGAAGATGATAGCAGAGATTACAAAAACAAAGACAAACAATGCTACATTGTTGAAGAAGAGGACTCTAATGAAAATGATGATGAGGTAGTCTATGTAGCCATGAAGGATGAGTTAGATGAAGATGCAGCAACAACACTAGTAACCTGTGTGAAGAATGAAAAATGGATCATAGATAGTGGATGCTCACATCACATGATAGGAGACAAAAGCAAGTTTATTACCTTTACTCAGTGCGATGGAAATAGTGTTAGAGTTGGAAATGTCTAATCAAAGTAAAAGGTTTAATTTAAGTTATAGAGAAAATTTAATGTGATAATGCATACTATGTTGAAGGATTGAACTACAATATGCTGAGTGTGTCACAATTAGGAAATATAGGTTACAAAGTAGAATTTGGAAACAAAACTACCAAAATCTATGATGTTGATGAAAATATAATAGGAAAAGGAGACCAAACTAGGAGTAATCTATTTTACCTAGATATGGAAGATGTATCTTGTCTTATTGTTAGGTTTGATGATGTGTGGCTATGGCATAAAAGGCTATGTCATGTCAACTTTGATAATTTGATTAGCATCAGCAAAATGAAGAAAGTTAGAGGCTCACCTAAGCTAGAGAAGCCTAAAAATACAATGCGCAAATAATGTTAACTAGGAAAGATGACCAAGTCAAGTTTCAAAATCAAAACTTACACTTCTAAAGAAGTACTAGAGTTAGTGCATACTGATTTATGTGGCCCAATAGAAGTGCAAAGCTAAAAAGAAGATAGATATATAATGTTTTTTATGGAGGACTACTCTAGGGTGATGACTGTCATGTTCTTAAAACAAAAATCTAAAGCATTTTAAATGTTTAAGTGGTATTTGGCCAAGGTTGAGAAGGAAACAAGAAAGATTCTGAAATGTTTAAGATCAGATAGAGGAGGAGAGTTTACATCAAAAGAATTTGAGACATTTTGCAATAATAAAGGAATTAAAAGGAAAACATCAACACCAAGAGCTCAAACTCATAATGGAATTGTATAAAGAAGGAATAGATCAGTAATAGGCTATGCCAAAACATTAATGATGGAGAAAAATGTTGCTCTAATGAACTAGAGAGAAGTTGTAAGTATAGCTATGTACACACTGAATCAAGTGCAACTTAAGAAAGGTACAAATGCAACACCTTTTGAATTATGATATGGTCATTCACCTAATGTAAAATATTTCAAAGTATTTGGTTGTAGATGCTATATTCTTAAAGATTCTAGAAATGGAAAGTTTGATGAAAAGAGTGATGAAGGTATATTCCATGGATACTCCACTAGAAGTAAAGCATATAAGTTTTTGAATACTAACATTAACAAGATTGTGGAGATTGAAAATGTAAATTTTGATGAGCATGCAAAAGCTCAGATTGATGAAATCAAGAAACTAGAAGAGTACAAATCCTTTGTATACTTCTATGAAGGAATGCCTGCTGAAGGTGAAGTTGCTATTAGAAATGCTTTAGGATAACTAAGAGGGGGGTTGAATCAGTTATTCAAGGTCCAACTATACTATTTAAACTTTTCATCAAGAAAAATGTTCCCATCAAACTATTCATTCATCCAAGATTTTACTTTCCTATTCAACAAGTTACTATAAATTAGCATGCAAGAATAAGACATGAAAAGATCAAGACATAACATAGTGATTTACATGGAAACTCAATTTGGGAAAAAACCACCAGTAATATACTACTCAATTCTCACTCTATTAAAGTGATGATTGAAAACATTCTTGTAACAAGAATCTCCTTCTTTCAATCAATCTTCTTCATCAATGATCTTTTCAATCAAATTTCCAACAATATCCCTCTTTGGCATTGATGGCATACCAAACTGATCAACCATCAGACCAAACTATTCAACCAAATTATCAAAATGCTAACTAGGTTAGAATAGTAAGTCAAATGTTAAAAGGAAATTGTGTGACCATTATTTGTCACATCTCCCTCTTTTGATCTACTCTCCTAATTGCTTTACTTATATTTCTCCCTCTTAGCTATCATATCCTTTCTTACATTCTCTCCCTCTGTATGCATTTCTCATCTTCTATTATTCAGCTTCTCCTATAGTTGTTGATCAATTTTTGATATTTCTCCCTCTTTGAAAACAATGCCAAAGACATATTAACATCTTAGCATCTTATCATGCAAGTGTAGCATTTGTAGGTTCATTCAATTTCTCCCTCTATCACCTTGCTTGTGACTGATTTGGAACTTCATCACTTCAATTACTTTAGGCATGAATCTTAAAGTAAATATCCTCTACATCAATGTGTAATATTTCAATAATCAATTCATTTGATGTAGGGAAATCTTGCTTTATCTTAAGTAGCCTTGGCTAGAGGTATCACCCCTAACTTACCTCTAAGATACTCAAAAGCATCTTTAGGTAGTGCTTTTGTGAAAATGTTAGCAATCTGTTCTTTGGAGCTAACATATTCCATTTTTACTTTTTTATCTTCCACCAATTCTCTTACATAGTGATACATGATTGCTTGGTTTTGACATGCATTACAGGGCTCTTTTATATGTTGATAGCACTTTTATTATCACAATAAAGTATCATAGGCTCATTCAGTTCTTCCTCCATACCTTGTAGCAGATGTTTAATCCATACAATATTAGTGCAATTTATAGTAACTGCAACATATTTAGCTTCTACTGTGGACTGTGAGGTACAATTTGCTGGTCAATGTAATCAATCTTCTTCCCAAGAAAAGTACTCCTCCACTAGTATTTTTTATTTCATCAATATTAACTCTATAATCTACATCAGTGTAATCTCTTAATTCAAACTTTTCACTCCTCTTGTAGTACAAACCAAAGTCATCAGTTCCTTTTAGATACCTCACTATTCTTTTTACTGCCATCAAATGATTTTCCCTTGGATTTTTAGAAATCCTTGCCACTATTCCAACAACTAATGCAATGTTTGGTCTACTATGTACAACATACTACAACTTTTCAATCATTGATCTATGCAATGTCTAATTCACTTCACCTTACTCATCATTCTTTGATAACTTATGTCCTATCACCATTGGTGTGCTAATTGGTTTTGAGTCCTCTAATCCAAATGTTTTGAGTATCTCCTTGATTTATTTTGATTGGGTCACAAATATGTAATGCTTCAATTGATGTACTTTTAATCCAACAAAAAAATTTATTTCTCGAAACATTGACATTTCAAACTCATGTTTCATTTTTTATTAGCAAAATCTTTATATAGGACATCTTTTCCTCCAAATATTATATCATCAACAAAGATTTCATATATCAAAATGTCTTTACCTTTTTTTTGTCTTGATATATAGGTTGTTGTTGTCATCTATTCTATCAAATCCAATCTTCACAACATATTTGTACAATCTCTCATACCATGCTCTAGGTGCTTGCTTCAAACCATAAAGTGCCTTATGCAGTTTGCAAATCATATCTTTACTTTTATCATCAAAAAATATCTCTAGTTGTTCTATGTATACTTCCTCTTCTAGTATACCATTCAAAAAGGAAAACTTCACATCCATTTAGTAGACATTGAAACCTTTGTAAGTAGCATATGCAAGCAATGTTCTTACTCCTTCCATTCTTGTAATAGGGAAAAATGTTTCCTCATAGTCTAGTCCTTCTTCTTGTGAATAACCTTTGCAAACTAGTCTAGCTTTGTTTCTAGTTATCTCACCATTCTCATAAAGTTTTTTCCTAAACACTCATTTGGTACCAATTACATTCTTATCAGTTGGTCTACGAACTAGGGTCTAGGTTTTTTTCTTCTCAATCTAGTCTATCTCTTCTTCCATAGCTTTATACCAATCATCATCTTATAGTTTATCATTTACTATTTTGGTCTCAACCTTGCTCAAAAAGCATGATTCATTCCTTAGTCTATTCCTTGTCATTGTTCTTTCATCCTTGTCACCAATGATTTGATCTGTAGGGTGATGTCTTTTGACATACTTGGCTAATCTAGTTTTTATCCTTCTTTCCATATTTGATCCTTTAGCTCTAGAGTCATTTTTCTCTTCTCCATTTGATACTTCATCATTTCTTTCATGTATACTATTTTCAAAATTAGAATGTGCATTTTTTTTTATTCTGCAACTCAGCTTCTAAATGCAACTCATCATTCACTAGTTGTGACTCGATTGATACTGAGATTTGTTACTGATTTCCAACTTGATTGGCAACATTATCTTCAATAGTCATTCCTTCATAGAAGTATGCAAAAGATCTATAATCTTCTGATTTCTTGGACTCATCAACTTATACTTCTACATGCTCATCAAAATTTACATTTGCACTCTCCACTATCTTATTAGTGTTAGTATTCAAACACTTATATGCTTTGCTTCTAGTGGAATATCCAAGAAATATGCCTTCATCAATTTTTGCATGAAACTTGCCATTTCTAATATCTTTAAGAATATAGTATTCACAACCAAATATTTTGAAATTTTTTACATTAGGTGAGTGACCATATCATAATTCAAAAGGTGTTACATTTGTTCCTCTCTTAACTTGAACTATATTCAGGGTGTAAATAGCAGTACTTACAGCTTCTCCCCAATACTTTAGAACAACATTTTTCTCCATCATCGAGGTTATTCCACAATCTATTACTAATCTATTCCTTCTCTTAGCAATACCATTCTGTGGTGGAGTTCTTGGTGCTGATGTTTGTCTTTTGATACCTTTGTAATTGCAAAATATCTCAAATATTTTTGATGTAAACTCTCCTCCTCAATTTGATCTTAGGCATTTTAGACTCTTTCATGTTTCCTTCTCAACTCTGACCAAATACCACTTAAACATTTGAAATGCATTAGATTTTTTCTTTAAAAACATAGCAATTATCATCCTGGAATAGTCATCTACAAATAGCATTATGTATTTGTATCCTAGGTAGCTTTGCACTTCTTTTGGACCACATAAGTCTATATGGACTAACTCTAGTACTTCTTTGGAAGTGTATGTTTTTCTTATAAAGCTTGATTTGGTCATCTTCCCTAGTTGACATTGTTTGCACATTATATTTTCAGGCTTCTTTAGCTTAGGTAAACCTCTAACTTTCTTCTTTTTGTCGATGCTAATCAGATTGTCAAAGTTAACATGACATAGCCTTTTATGCCATAGCTACACATCATCAAGTCTAACAATAGGACAAGTTTCATCTTTCATATCTAGGTAAAACAAATTACTTCTAGTTTGTTCACCTTTTCCTATCAAATTTCCATCAGTGTCATAGATTTTGGCAGTTTTATTTCCAAATTCTACTTTGCAACCTACATTTCCTAACTGTGATACACTCAATAGATTGTAGTTCAATCCTTCAACATAGTACACATTATCACATGAAATTTTCTCTATAATTTTAATTGAACCTTTTCCTTTGATTTGACATGGAGCATGATTTCCAAATCTAACACTATTTCCATCATATAGAGTAGGGGTAATAAAATTATTTTTATCTCTTGTCATGTGATGTGAGCAGCCACTATCTATGATCCACTTGTCATTCTAGTTCACATAGGTTACTAGTGTTGTCACATCATCTTCATCTGATTCATCATTCATAGCTACACAAACTACTTCATCCTCATTCTCATCAGAATCTTCTTCAACAATGTAGCATCTTTTGCCTTTGTCCTTGTAATCTCTACTATCATCTTCTCTTTTCTTCTTGTACTTATTTTTTTCTTTTTAGTTCTTCTTCTATGTACACCTTGCAACAATATGACCTACTTCATTGCAATTGAAACAAATGATAGGCAACTTACCTTTGAATTTACCTTTGCCTCTATGGAATCTTGTAACCAATAGTGCTTCCAACTGTTCCACATCTTCCTCATCTATGTTGTTGTCACTAGATGCATGTTTTCCTTTTCTATTCTTCTTCCTTGATGTCACCTCCTTAGTATTTTTCAATGTCAGCTTGGCCCTGAAAGAAGATTCAAGATTCTTAGGTTTGTAGTTATCAAAGTTGGACAATTAAAATGCAGTAAGTCTTCCCACTATTCTTTCAAAGGTTAGTGTGTTTCCATGTACACAACTTAGCTCTTGGATAGCTGAAAGACTAGTAGCATAGATAGGGAGTAGGGTCGTTAAGTATTTTCTATTGACAGTCTCTTCTTCCAAATGACCACCCAAGCTTCTTATTGCACTTACCACTTCTTTCATTTTGGAGCCATATTGAGTAGCATTTGCACCTTCCTTCATTTTCATGTCATCAAACTTTCCTATGAGGCTTTCTCTTTTTGCTCTCTGAACATTCTAATCTCCTCCATAGATATCTAATAGGGTCTTCCACATCTTGAATATAGTATCACATCCTTTGATGTCATCAAATTCAATATAACTTAATGCAGAGGGAATCTCCAACATTGCCTGATTGTGCTCCTTCCTTTTGTTTAAATCATTTGTAGAGAGGGGTCCAGCTAGATCTACATGTTCTCTTTCAATTGAGGTTTTTGCATAATCATCTATTGATCCAAGATGCAATTTCATCAGACTCTACCATGCAGCAAAGCTATCTTTGTTGAGCTTGGGAACTTCTCTCTTGGACATCTTAATATTTCTACTTCTAGTACCTTGAAACTAAATTAGCAGATGACTCTAATACCAATTGTTACAAATGCTTTAGAATAATTGAGAGTAGGGGGATGAATCAGTTATTCAAGGTCTAAATTTTCTATTCAAACTTTTCATCAAGTAAAGTGTGCCCATCAAACTATTCATTCATCCAAGCTTTTACTTTCCTATTCAACAAGTTACTGTAAATCAACATGCAAACATAACACATGAAAAGATCAACACATAACACAATGATTTACATGGAAACCCAATTTGGGGGAAAAACACCAGTAACATGCTACTCAATTCTCACTCTTCTAAAGTGATGCCTTATGAAAGGCTACAACACAAGGTTAAATGTGACCTGGCTAAAGGATTTAACAACTCTCTTAGAAGTTGGCCTAGTTAGAGGACTTTAGAACATTCACTTGGAATACAACTCTATTAAAATATTTATAAATGGTTGTTAAACCAACCTAAGAGCATAAGATTTTCATTTACCCTAACTAATACAATTGGTAGAGAGTAACAATAAGGGGTTTTGACCTGATTATAGCATACAACCTAACTTGTAGATTTTAGATCACTTCTCAGCTCATAACATTGTTTGGCTTTAAGTTTTTGCAGCTCTTGACAACTTGTCCTCCTTTCAAGCTTAGTCTTCTTGAGTCTCCATGCCTAATGTACTAGTACAATCATCACCTTCTGACCACTTATCAAAGTAGAGTGTCTATACTCTATTCTTCCTTCTCCTAGATGTCTTCTCTTTAACACACTTCTACCACTTCGTAATTTTGGTGCACCAACAACTCTTGCTTCTTGGTCTATGACTCCTTAAATAGAAATTTGGAATTTATTTTTCCACCTAATTCTTCCCTCCTTTAATTTCAATTCATATGGATTAGGTAGGATTTATTGAATCCAACCCATATTTTGTTTCTTCTAGAAACATCATGAAGAATCCTCTTGAATTCACTCAAAAATGGTTTACATAAAATTCTGCGCTACTAGCTCATCATACTTATCCTCCAACTAGTTCACAAAATTCAAGATAACAACTTTGTTCGCTCAAATCTGGTGAATCTTTGACATTTCCAAAAATGTAGTAGCTTGACACTATTGAAATACTAGTGCTTGGCACATACTGTGTTACTCTATACCAACTATGTTTTATTGATGCTCAACACCTACTATGAATTCACTCAACATGTACTAAGATTTTTTAACACTTAGCTCCTTCTATATGACTCGACACTTGAACTTCACTCGGCACCTAGAGTTCACTCAGCACACACTAGATTTTGCATTTTCTTGGCTCCAACTGAAAATTTGTTTGGCTTGAACTAGCTTACTTAGCACCCACTAATGAACTTAGTTTAAGCTTTGCAGCCAATCTTATTCCATCTTATGCTTCTAGTGTTTCTTAGTGTGATGAACCTTTTTATTTTTTAGTATGTTATCAATACATAATTTAACCATTGTTTTAACTAATCCTTGCACTTTATTACAAAACTATAACTCAACCTTTCCCTTAGGTGCTCTTATTACATCTTGTTGATAAAATCCTCTTCATTAATCAATTAAGTGATAGTACTTGGATCTTATAAGCAATTGTCATTCCTAAAAATAGTAGGTTTGACATCAATGACAAAAAAATGATTGAAAACATTCTTGTAACAACAATCTCCCTCTTTCAATCAATCTTCTTCATCAATGATCTTTTCAATTAGATTTCTAATAGCAACCAATCAAGTTGGCAATCAACAACAATTTTTAGTATCAGCCAAGTCACAACCAATAAATGTTGAGTTGCTTTTAGAAGCTAAGTTGCAAAATCAAGATAATTCACATTCTAATTTAGGAATTAGTACACATGGAAGAGATGAAGAAATACCTAAAAGATATGTGCATAGCAACTTTGAAGCTGAAAGAGCAAACTTGGAAATAAGGACAGAACCAAGGTTATCCAAGTATGTGAGAAGAGATCACCTTGCATAATAAATCATTGGTGACAAGGAAGCTAGACCAATGATAGGGAATAGACTAAGGAATGAGTCATGTCTGCTGAGCAAGATTGAACCCAAAATAGTGAAAGATGCAATACAAGATGATAATTGGCATAAAGCTATGGAAGAAGAGATAGAACAGATAGAGAAGAATAAAACCTAGACCCTAATTTCAAGACCAGCTGATAAAAATTTAATTAGTACCAAATGGGTGTTTAGGAACAAGCTATATGAAAATGATGAGATCACAAGAAATAAGACCAAACTAGTCTACAAAGGTTACACACAAGAAGAAGGACTATACTATGGGGAAACATTTTCCCTTATTGCAAGAATGGAAGGAGTAAGAACACTACTTGCATATGCTACTCACAAAGATTTTAAATTCTACCAAATGGATGTAAAGTCTAATTTTCTGAATGAAATACTAAAAGAGAAAATCTACATAGAACAACAGAGGTATTTGTTGATGACAACAACAAAGATATGGTTTGCAAACTGCATAAATCATTCTAGGGTTTGAAGTAAGTATCTAGAGCATGGTATGAGAGATTGCACAAATATCTTGTGAAGATAGGATTTGAGAGAATAGATGATAACATCAACTTTTATATCAAGGCAGAAAAAGGAAAAGATATTTTGATAGCTAAAATCTTTGTTGATGATATAATATTTGGAAGAAAAGATGCCATATGAAAAGATTTTTCTGATCAAATAAAATATGAGTTTGAAATATCAATGTTTGGAGAAATCAAATTCTTTTTTGGATTGCAAGTACCTCAACTAAAACATGGCATATTTGTGACCCAATCAAAATATATCAAGGAGATACTCAAGACATTTGGCTTAGAAGATTCAAAATTGGTCAGTACACCAATGGTAACAGGACATAAGTTATCCAAGAATGATGAGTCAGTTAAAGAAAATCATAAAATGCATAGATCAATGATTGGAAAGTTATAGTATGTTGTGCATTGGAATAGTGGCAAGATTTTTTGCAATCCCAAGAGAAAATCATCTTATGGTAGTAAAAAGAATATTGAGGTACCTAAAAGGAATTGATGACTTTGGATTATACTACAAGAGAAGTGAAAATTTTGAGTTGAAAACCTCCACTAATGTAGATTGGGGAGGTAATATTGATGACAGAAAAGCACCAATGGAGGAGAAATTTTCTTAGGTAAAAGACTAGTCACTTGGACTAGCAAAAAGCAAAGTTGTACCTCATAGTCCATAGTAGAAGTTGGGTATGTTTCTACTGCCATCAACTACACCAATATTGTATGGATCAAGCACCTGTTGCAAGGTATGAAAAAAGAAGTAGCTAAACCTGTGATACTATATTGTGATAACACAAGTGCCATCAACATATCAAAGAATCATATGATGTATTCCAAAACAAAGCACATTACAATTAAGTATCAATATGTAAGAAAATTGGTGGAAGACAAGCAAGTGAGAATTGAATATGTTAGTTCAAAAGAACAAATTGCTGTCATCTTCACAAAAGCATTACCTAAAGATGCATTTGAGTATCTTAGAGGTAAGTTAGGGGTGATAACTCTATCTAAGGCTATTTTAGCATCAACAAGACTGCTTTGCATCAAATGAGTTGATTGTTGAAATGTTAAAAATTGATGCAGAGGATACTTACTTTAGATTTTTGCCTAAAGTAATCAAAGTACTCAAATACCAAATAAGTCACAAGAAATGTGATAGAGGGAGAAATTGGAGATCTTGCAAATGTTACACTTTCATGATAAGATGCTGAAATAGTATGTCTTTGCATTGTTGTCAAAGAGGGAGAAATAACATAAACTAATCAAATCTACAAAATCAAATGTATAAAGGGAGAAGGAGCTAAACTGATCAAAAGAAAGAGATGATACAAGGAACTGATCAATACATGCAAAGGGAGAAATAATGCATAGAGGGAGACATAGAAAATTTAAAGGATCAAACTGTAAGAGGGAGAAATAGAAGAAGAGAAATAGTAGAAAAATAGTAGAAAGGAAAGAGAAAAAAAAGAGTAGCTTAGAGGGAGAAAATAGTGCAGACAAGCATCAAGTAGAGAGAGAGAGAGAGAGAGAGAGAGAGAGAGAGAGAGAGAGTAGAACGAAGAGGAGAAGACAATGTATCAAAAAAGAGGGAGATATGAATACTAATGAAAATAAAAATGGTAACACAATTTTTTTTTTCCATTTGATTTACTATTTTAACCTAGTTAGCATTTGATAACTTGGTTGATCAGTTTGGTTTGCCATCAATGCCAAAGAGGGAGATTGTTGGAAATCTAATTGAAAAGATCATTATTGAGGAAAGAAGATTGTTTGCAAAGAGGCAGATTGTTGGTAAAGAATGCTTTCAATAATTGTTTTATTACTAATGCCAAACCTAATATTTCTTAGAATGGCAATTATTTATAAGATCCAAGAACTATCACTTAGTTGATTGATAAAGAGGATTTAATCAATGAGATGTAACAAAAGCACCTAAGAAAAAAGTTTAGTTATGGTTTTGTAATGAAGTGCAAGGATCAATTAAGACAATGATAGAATCATGAATTGATAGTATACTTGAAGACACAAATGTTGGCTACACTTAGAAACTCTGGAAGAGTAAGTTTTAACAAAGTTGTCTACAAAACTTGACTAAGTTCATTACTAGGTGTTGAGGAAGCTAGTTCATGCTGAGCAAATTTTTAGTAAGTACTGAGAAAATGAAAAATCTAGTGTGTACTGAATGAAATAGAAGGAACTAAGAAAGTTTAGGTTTCAAGCAAGTAATAGGTGTTGAGCATTAGTAAAACATAGTTGGTGTCAAATAACATAATAGATGTCAAGCATCAATAAAACATAGTTGGTGTCGAGTAACATAGTATGTGCCAAGCACCAAAGTTTCAATAGTGTTGAGTTGCTGCATTATTTGAGAAGTCACATATTTGCAAGATTTGAGCTAACAAATTTGATACCTTGAGTTTTGTGAACCAAATAGAGGATAAGGATGATGAGCTGGAGGCACAAAATTTTAGGTAAATTATTTTTGAGTGAATTTAGGAGGATTCTTCATGATGTTTCTAGAAGGAATAAGATAAGGGGTAGATTCATTGAATCGTACCTAATCCATTCAAACTAAAAATTAAGAGCAGCAAGATTCAAGTGGAAAAAAGTATTCTAGACTTCTATTTAAGGAGTTACAAGTCAAGAAGCTAGAGTTGTTGAGTTGCCAAGTTACAAAGTTGTTGAAGGGTGTTAAGAAGAAGGCATAAAGTAGGAAGAGTAGAGTACAGAGACTTTTCTTCGATAAGTAGCCATATAGGAGATTGAATTGGTAGATCGAGCATGGAGACTCAAGGAGATGAAGCTTGAAAGGAGGATAAGCTATTAGGCTATAGAGACTAAAAACTAGAAAAATGTCTGAGCTAAATTAAGATATGAAATCTACAAGTTATGAGTTGTATCAGGTTAAAAACCCTTGTTGTTACTCTCTAAAAATTGTATTAGTTAGGTTAAAATCCTATGGACTTAGGTTGGCTTAACAACCATTTGTAAATCCTTTAACATGGTGGCATTCCAAGTGAATGTTCTAAAGTCCTCTAACCAAGCCCACTTCTAATAGGGTGGTTGAAATCCTTTAACCAAGTCACATTTAATAGTGTGTTGTAGCCTTTAATAAGGTTGGCCTTTCATAGGACATCACTTTAGAAGAGTGAGAATTGAGTAGCATGTTACTGGTGGTTTTACTCAAATTGGGTTTCCATGTAAATTACTATGTTATGTGTTGATTCCTCATGTGTTATTTTTGCATGTAGATTTTATAGTAACTTGCTAAGTAGGAAAGTTTAAGCTTGGATGTATGAATAGTTTAATGGGATCACCTAGTGAAAAAGTTTTATTAGGACATTTGGACCTTAAATAACTGATTCACCACCCCCCTCTCATTTATTCTAAAGCAGTTCTAACACGAAGTTGCATTCAGATGCCAAGTTATAGAATGAAGAAAATCCATATTATGATTCTAAGATCAGTACACATGAAAGAGGTGCTAAGATACCTAACAAAAATATACACAGTGACACTAAATCTTAAAGAAAAAAAATATAGAAACAAGAGTTGAACCAAGATTGTCTAAATATGTCAAAAGGCATCATCCTGGTAATCAAATCATTTGAAACAAAGATGCAAGGCCAATGAAAAGACATAGATTGAGAAATGAATCATGTCTATTAAGTATGAAGGAGACCAAAATAATGAAAGTTGCATTGGAAGATGATGACTGGTACAAGGCCATGGAAGAAGAGATCCAATAGACAAAGAAGAACAAAACATGGAGTCTAGTTCCTAGACCAGAACACAAGAATGTCATTGGCACCAAGTGGGTATTCAGAAACAAGCTAGATGAGAATGGTGAAGTGACAAGAAATAAAGCTAGATTAGTTTGCAAAGGATATGCACAAGAAGAAGGAATTGACTATGGTGAAACATTTTCCCCTGTTGCAAGAATGGAAGGACTAAGAATTCTATTTGCTTATGCTACATACAAAGGTTTCAAAGTTTATCAAATGGATGTTAAATCTATATTTTTTAATGGCATATTAGAAGAGGAAGTCTACATAGAACATCCAAAAGGATTTGTTGAGGTAACAACAAGAACATGGCATGTAGACTGCACAAAGCCCTATATGGATTGAAGCAAACACCAAGAGCATGGTATGAAAGACTTTATACTTATCTTTTGAAGATTGGATTTGAAAGTACTAATGATTATAGCAATCTATACATGAAGACTGAAAATGGAAAAGGCATATTATTATCTAAAATATTTGTTGATGATTTCATATTTGGAGGATAAGATGCTTTGTGTAAGGACTTTGCAAATTAGATGAAGAAAGAATTTGAAATGTCTATGTTTGGAGAGATCAAATTCTTTGTGGGATTACAAGTATATTAGATGGCGTATGGCATATACATCACTCAGTCAAAATATGTCAAAGAGATATTGAAGACATTTGGACTAGAGGATTCCAAGCTAATGAGTACACCTATGGTGACAGGACACAAGCTATCAAAGAATGATGATTTAGCTAAGGTAAATCAAACATTATACAGGTCTATGATTGGAAAATTGCAATATTTAGTGCATAGTAGACTTGATATTACATTAGCTATGGGGATAGTTGCAAGATTTTCTACTAATCGAAGAGAGAATCACTTAATGGCTATGAAGCAAATAATGAGATAGTTGAAAGGAATAGAAGAGTTTGGTATATACTACAAGAAGAATGAAAAGTTTGAATTGAGACCCTACACTGATGCCAACTGGGCTAGAAACATTGATGACAAAAAGAGCACCAGGGGAGGAGAATTTTTCTTAGGAAGGAGACTAGTTACATGGATAAGCAAGAAACAAATTTTTAATTCCCAATCTACTACTAAAGTAGAATATGTTTCTACTATTGTAAATTGTACAAACATTATATGGATCAAACAACTACTCAAAGGAATGAAGGAGGAAATCATAGAACTAGTGACACTTTATTGTGATAATACAAGTACTATAAATATATTAAATAATTCAGTAATCCACACAAAGACAAAGCACATTGCAATCAAGTGTCACTATGTAAGAGAGTTAGTTCAAGATAAAGAGGTGAAGATGGCATATGTTATCACAAAGGAGCAAATTGCTAGTATCTTCACAAAACCATTACCTAAGGATGCTCACGAGTATCTAAGAGGTAAACTAGGGTTAATACCCCTATTTAAGGCTATGTGAGAAATAAAAGCAGTGCTCTACATCTAATGAGCTGATGTTCATAGGATACAAATTGATGCAATGGATCTTACTTTAGGAACTTCCTAAAGTAATAAAAAAACTCAAACTAAAAATCAGTCACAAGAAAGGTGATAGAGGGAGAAATTGAAGAAGCTACAAAACCCTATATCTACATATATTAAAGATGCCAAGTGTTTGGTATATGTCTTTGGCATTGTTGTCAAAGAGGGAGAAATAGCATAAATGGATCAAAAGCTAAGAGGGAGAAATAAGCATTAAACTGGTCATCATCACAAGAAGAGTTTTTACTAATTAAAGAGCGAGAAAGTTGTAAAAGTAGAGTATTACTGATCTTAGAGGGAGATCAAAATTGTTGATGCTAAAGATAGAGACGCATGCAAGAAAGTGGGAGAAATACTAATCTACCTAGTAAGGTGGAGTTTTAAGGAAAAGATTTTGTAACCTAATAAGAAGATTGACGTTGTTGAAAGAGGGATACAGTTTCTTTCTTTGGTATTACCTTACTTTCTTAACCTAGTTAGACTGGTTGAATAAGATGTTCATCATTTGATGATGTAGGTTGATTAATTTGGTTTTTCATCAATGCCAAAAAGGGATATCGTTGATATCTAATTGAAAACATCATTTGAAAAGAGATTTTTAAGAAGGAGATTATTGAAGAAGACTATGTGTTTCAATCATTTTTTTATCACTGATGTCAAACCTAGTATTTTTTGGTAAGATAATTGCATACAAAATTTAAGTGCTATCACTTAGTTGATTGATGAAGAGGATTTGATCAACAAGATGTTAAAAAAGCACCTAGAGGAAAGGTTGAGTTATGGTTATGTAATGAAGTACAAGGATCAATTAAAACAATGATAACACGATGTATTGATAATCTACTTAAGTTTTCAAAATGGCTGGCTACACTTAGAAAGTTTAAAAGAACAAGATGAACAAAGTTTGTTTGCCAAGCTTGATTGAGTGGATAGTAGGTACTGAGAAAAGTTAGTGCAAGTAGAGAAGAAATTTAGTTAAAGACAAGTGAAAGAAAATTCTAGAGGATGCTGAGCAAGATAGTTGATGTCAAGTAAATTTTAGTTGATGTCGAGCACTAGTAAAATCTAGTTAATGCTAAGTGATTTTATAGTTTCTATCTTCTCAGGGCCTTGTTCCAACAAAGATTAGATATCATTGCATCTAGATCTACACTCAGATCAGATTTTCTTCAAATCTCCATGATTATTCTCTGAAGGGCTTAATGGTAGTGGTTGTGGAGTAACTTTAGAAAAGGACATCTTAGTTATGCCTAAACTATAAAGGCAATTTTTTGTAAATTTTGTAAAGGTCGAACCTTCTTTGATTTCTTTGATATTACTCTACAAATCTTTAGTGTAAAATTCTCTTTGCCTCAAAACTGAATGACATCCTACTTATCTCCTTCATCTATTGGTGTGAAAGTGCAAGAATCCTTTGCCTCTCATTGATGTTTTTTAGAAATATATGATCTGCATGACTATATCTCTTTGACCTATGAATGATATTTAAGTGAATCTCTCTTTCCTTGTGTCATTCATTCTGGTTTTTTTATCTGCATGTGGTTGTTATATTAAAGCAAGTCTAAATGTGTATATCTTTTGGTGTGATAATGCTTCAATAGTACATATATGGGTAGAGATTGGTTTGAACACTCTATTTTGGTGCATCACCTCCTTAGATCAGAATAGGTAAATTTTCTTTCATGCTCTCCATCTCCCTTTTCCTCTCCAAGAATAGTTAGGTGCACCCTGATAGTAAGAGGAAGCCAGCCTTCTTCGAAGATTCAACCTCACAGTTCAAGTCCCACAACTTGGAGGTTGTGTCCATGTTTCACAAGGTTGTCCTTAGGTAAGACTTTGGACAAGGGTGCAAACCTCTATGACAACAGTAGTTAACCCTCAATTTCATTCTTATGATATCCCTCTCACAAACCTAGAAACCCTATCAATTCATGAAATCATTGACTTAACTCTTTGAATTAAAATAAATCAATAAAAAGATATACAACCCATCCAAGCTGCTTCAAAGTAAATTAATTTTTTTCATTTCAATCTCAAAATTATAGATATATGGAAGTGGAGATGAAAAATTAGAGACACAGATATGTAGAACTTTCCTTTGTATTCATCTTCCTTGAAAACAATATAGTACTAGTAAAAAGCTCAAAATATAACTCTAGACATGACAAAAATTGTCCTTCAAGATTTCACTATATTCATATATTTGTAAATTTGTATACATCATACAATTGATAAAAATTGGACCAACTTTCAATGACATAAGCAATGAATTCTATAAAATTTAGAACCTTACTACACATCTTGCAAATTGTTTTATAGGAAGGATTTCAACAAGCTTCAGATAGGAGGAAATGCATCAAAGTTCTATTGGAAGGAAAATACAAAGATATTTCACATGTTACTCTTACAAAATTTCTCTATACTTTAAACAAAATTAAGATGCAATTGCAAAATTGGTAGGTGGAAGTTTCTATAGGCATCTTTAGGATATTTCTATTTGTCTTTAGCTATCTATCACTATCCTTGCCTTTTGTTTTCTTTGCCTCTTTTTCTATCTTGTTTTTTGTACTTTAACTACTTCTTGTTGGGAGATCCTTGATTTCTCCAATTGCTTCCCAAATGTATATCTTCCTTTTTGTGGGTCATTCAGTGCCTTTAGCTTCATCTAAGTCCTTTGTTTCCATATTCCACCTGGCATTCGTTATGGCCCTTGATTCTAACAAAAATTTGTTCAAGTCTATTCCAACCTTGAATAATGAATCAATCAAGTTATTAAAAGGGATATTACTATGATCTTCAAAAATTGATTTTGTGCTTTCTTTAGTTAACACTAAATTAAAAGAATATGACCACTCTTGTCAGTCTTTCAATTTGCTATCATTATTCAAAATTGGTGGAATGCAAGGCTCAATCCCTTGTAATAAAATTTTCATTTTACCTTGTATAATCTGCAACTTTCTAGTAAAGAAGCCTATTAATTCTTTCACTACATCTAGGCCTTCCTTCATTGTGATGATCTTATTAGGTAGGTTTGGCTTCTTTTCCATCAACATGATTAGTCTCTCCAAGAATTGTATATATGCCCCGCACAAATTAAAAGTGGGTGATAGCCATGCAATTATTTCACTGCAAACATGCTCAGCATCTTGTAGAGAAATATAAAGAGCATGAGCCTATTTTCAAATCTTCTTCAAAGTCTCTACTCTATGGCCTATCACTCTTTTAGGACACTTTTCCTTACCTCATCACCTTTCTATGGAGATGGAGCATCAATGCTCATCCTTCTAGGCTGTGTTTCCTCTATCTCTAGCTCCTCTATCTAAGTAGTTGTTTCCACTGTGACCCCTACAAGTTGTTCATGAATGTTCTATACCCTGTTATGCTTTGCATTAGCTAGTTTCTCTTTCAAAGATGCAACTTTAGCTTTTAGCCCTTAAGCTTTGGCCTCCAATTCTTCTATCCTTTGTTTGTAGACAAGCCTCTTCCTAAGCTCTTCTTGATAAAGTTTCTTAACATCTATATAGTCATGGAAAGTTCTAGATAGTTTTGTCTCTATTTCTTCCACTTTGAACTCATTCATGAATGAGAAGTGTTTCATTTCCTTAAAAAAATTTGTACCTAATGTACCCTACAAAGTCCAAACTATCATATTTCCTTGGTTAGTACTCTGCACATCTATTAACTTAGGCTTATTTGTTGTAGGAGACTCATAAGATATTGCATTTTCTTGTCTCCTTATCTGGTCAAGCATAAAAGCTTGTTGTATATTCTAGCCTGGCACTAGAAGCATACCTCTTCTCTATAGTAGGTCTCTAGCATCTTTAGGGGTTTTCATCTCACTTTATAGATCATAGGCATGAAGCTCATTAACCAATTCTCACTTCTCTTCATAAGATTCTCTTGGCTTCATTTTCAAGACTAGTTCACTATGTTTTATTTTATATAGGAAGCTTTTAAACTCAATGGATTTCATGAATTCATCATCCTCTATAAATTGATGAGCTTGGATGATCCTACCATCTAATTTTTTTGTTACCAGTTCTAAGTCAATTAGAAAATTCTCTGCCATATTGACTTGATCTTGAATGTAGTTCTACCTCAGATCAACAAAATACTTATTTTTTCTAGGTAAGATCAAGAATTTCCCTTATTTTACCTTTTTAGGAATGTGAACTATCTTCTTCCTTTTGTTACCCTTGGCAAGCCATGATATTTTAGTAGGCTCATCCTCTTCAATTTCTAGAGTTACATATGGCTACACAATATCATGAATTACCCTTTCCTCTTCTCCAATTGGCCCTTTTAACATTTCTTCCATGATCTCAACATCATCATTCACCATCTTCCTTAATCTTTGTAATAAGGGACATCAAGATAAAAAACCTTGAAATTTGGATCTACTTTCTTCATCTCCCTTTCTTCCCTTAAAGCATCATCAATTTTTTCAAACTTTTCAGTAGCTTCCTCTTTAGCTACAATGTTGGGAATTAGGTCACCATGTGGTAATTCTTTTGTGTTGGGTAACACATAATTTCTAATTTCTTTCAAAGTGTCCCTCATCCAATTATCTAGGTCATACATCCTATAGGGATTTTTTGACATATTAAAGTGATGGAGGAAAGAATGGATTTGATCCATGGATTCTTTTCCCATTGAAAAGTCTCCTATTCTAAAACATCTACACAAAAAAGTACCCCTATGCACTTTAGGCTTGAGGTACTCTCTATTAATAATGAACAAATCCCACATGAATTCAATGATGGCCAGTCTAAGATAGATATATTTGGGCAATATGTGGGGTGGTTGAGGACAACCATAGACTCTAATGAGGGAAAAAGTTATGAACAAGAAAATGTCTCCCCAATTGTGATGTAATATCTTGTTTTTAGGGAGGAGGGTTGGTCTTGAGAAACTTTTCAATATCTTAGGAGCCCAAAAATTACTAGGATTTAACATCATAATAAAATAACTAAAATTGTTGAAAAAGGAAACATGGTCAGAGTAGTGATAGAATCTATCAAATACCCATGTCCATAGCTAAACTAGAAACTCTCCATTAGCATCAAATGTTTGATCAATAAAGTCTGGGTTAACATAGCCCACATTCTTGTATAAGATCAAATGCATTAATAATGAGTAATGATGGAATTTGAAATTTCCCATTTCTCCTACCCATATTAGCCTAATATTTTCCTTTATCCTCTCTACAATATTGTCTACATAGTCATACTCTCCATCATGGTATGCTTTTTGTACATCTCTAGCTACAATGTACTCTACCCCATATACCAAATTAGATCCATCTTTTCCTACCACCTTATGGAAACCATACACTATCTTCACAAAATAATTCTTGAACTTATCTAGAGGTATCATCTTCTCTACTTTCTTTGGATAGTCCCCAACATTTTTGTGGTCCATTTTGATGTGTTGCATCATCGATTTACCTATATAAGCTTTGGTGTTCCTTTCAAACACCTCTTGAAATTCAACCACATCCAATGGTTCACTCATCACACCATCCAATCCAAAGGCTTGAATGGAAAAAGAATGGTCCAATGTGCATAGAATGGTCCCATCATGCCTATGGAATGATTTGGTAGATAGATTATAGGCTTCAATAAGGGCTTTTACCAAATCAACATCAACAAATACTTCTTGAAAGATGGACTTTGCTAGAATCTTCCTCCATGAAATAGAGACAAGGATTTTATTCATTCTATTATGATAGAAGTATTTGAACAACTCATAACTATTAACACAAGGGAAAATAGCATCCCTACAAAATGTATAAGGGTCTTGGAAATCATGATCATTTATAGAGATGGCATTTGAGGAATCTAGAAATAACTTGATCAACTCATGTCAAAATTTATTTGGATTTCTCTGCCTAGTTTTCCCTCCTTTGGAAGTAGAAGTCTCTACAACTTCCATATTTGTAGCTTGGATCTCCTCAAATTCTTTATAAGACATCCTTGATACAAATTAAAATCCTAAAACTCTACAATTAACACTGAAAACTATGAATCCTTCACACTAGAAACTTTAGAATTATTGGAAATATTTTCATTCTATAAATGGTAATCTATTACTGGCCTAGAGAATGTCTTTATGTTGTATGTATTTCATCAACCTTCTTTGTGCATTGATTTCCATGTGCATGAGGCTTAAACTTAATTTTTTTGTCACCTCAATGGAGCATCAAAATAACTCTCCTACTCAAAGTTCCTTGTAGCTTAGTCAAACTTCATTGGTCAAAAACCTTAGTTGCTTTTCTAGCTCAAGAAATGGGCAACAAGTGCTTTTTATGTCTTATTTTAGGGCTTGCGATATTATGATCCACTTTGAAATTTAAACCCTTTGTATCATCTTGATTGAGGAACTTGGCCTTTATGATCTTACAATCACTTCATTATTGCATTATCTAGGGTTCTTTTCAAGTCTTCTACGATATTACAATCAATGGTTTGTCATAAGATCGAAACATCAACTACAATGTCTTATCCTTAGCTATGATCTTACACTCAGTAGTTTATAAACCCTTTTAGAGCATCATTCCAATACAAATAAAACTTTATGATCATTAGGACCATATTTTTGTGTAGCATCAGGCTTTGTCTTTTCTTACCTTATGATCTATCAATTGTAGTCAACTAACTATCTTCATAACTTTAGAAGTTACCTCTTAACTGCTACCTTTACCTCCTGATCATATGCCTAGCTATAGCCTTTTTTCATTGTAGATTTGGAAGCCTTAACATTTACCTTTATGATCTTATACTTAACATTGCTTCCTAGCTTCAAAAAGCCCATGATTTTCCCTTGCAATCTTATGATATATTCTTTTCATATCTTTAGAAGATTAAATTGCCATGTGTCTCAAATTATTTATGCTCATGTCTTTAGCCCCACTCTACATCACTGGATCATTTAACATTTCTTGGCTTATGATCTTATGATCTCCTCATTTTTGTAACTTTGAAAGTCTCTCTAGGAACACTTATACGATCTTCTATTTATTGTAAGATCATAACCCTTCATAACCTCAACATCTATTTGTTCTTATAATCTCATGATCCTTATATTTTCTTATGGTTGAGAGTTTCCTTTTTAGTCTTTATGATCATACACTATTCAACTTATCATATACATCATAACACTCACCATTTACTGTAAGAGACTTACAATGATATGATAATAGGATGATCATAAAATTGAAGACTTCAAAAAATACATCTGTGATGCTATGATTATATGGGATACTGTAAGATCAAGAGACTCAACACTTTACCTTTATGACCCTTTGTTATCCCTTACTTTGTAATATTAGAAGAGGGAAAACTTAGGTTTATGACTAGATGCTTGAAACCTTGATCGTAAGATTGTATCAGTTGATGGAAACTATGAAAATCACATGCGATCTCCTACTTAAACACAAAACCTAAGGTAAAGGTCAAATTTGATCATGGATTAAATTTAATAGCAAGGTAAAGGGAAAGATCCTTAAGACATTAAAATATCCTATACAATGGAAAAACCTTAAACTGGGTTAGGGAAAAATTATTAGGCTACAATTTTTCTAGATAAAGGACAACAATTGTACAACAAACCCCAACTGTACAACACTTTCATAAAATTTTCAAATTAGAATTTTTAGAATTTTTTTCATAGTGAAAATCAAGTTTATTAGGTTGGATAGAAATACTTCATACATTGGCCCAGCAGTGGAAGCCAAGGATGTTGAAGAATAACTTCAATGAGGAGTTGAGTGAAAGGAGTTGAAGAAGCAAGTTTTGCTTTTGTGTAAATGCCATAATCATGAGGCTCATTCCCTTGCAGAAGCCACAATGACACAATGACATTACCTCTAAACCATGAAAAGTATGTTGAAGTGGTTCCCAACCTTGAAATAGTCTTATAAGAAAATGTAAAGAAATTGTAGATGCAATACATGACATAGTCCAAGTTGATTAGTTTCTATTACCATGATGATCATGAAAAATCCTGATATCTTAATATCTCAAATGCAATAAATTGGAGGGTAATAATCTTGTGAGAGTTGTGTTTTCTTTAAAAATCCCATTAACACAAACTTTTAAGGGAGAAACTAGATAAAGAACATACACCAAAACCAAAAAAATGTGTTAAACAGACAAATCTGACTAGACCTCTCTCTGACTAGAGAAAAAATTCATGGGCTGGTTAAGGGAAGGTAGGGCATATTATAATAGAATAATATGGAAAAATCAAACTATAGACTTGAGACCAATATTACACACATATTTTACTAAATGATTTTTATTAACCTATTGAGCTAAATCCTTAGTTATTACATAATAAAATACCAATACAAATATTTATGCCATTCAGATGAGAAAGCTATAGAAAAATCATGGTTAGAATTTATATAAAATGAAAAAAGGCTTACAAGGTGCCAATGACATATCATCATAGATATAGATTGTCCCTACATGATTAAGCCTAATTCAAATCTAGGAAAGAGCATTGTTTGCCTACAAATAATTAGAGAACAAATATAAGCTCAAAAATTTCAAGAGAATATATTGAAAATTAGTATGAATGAAAGTAGTGGTTAACTATAGAAGCAACTCATATAGTTGAGTTACTGTACCCTCCAATTTATTGCATTTAATATATTAGGATATGCTATTTTAAGAAAATGTAGATATTATTTCTAAGGTGATCATGATAAAACAAGAAATAATATAATTCCTTCTATAGATTGGTCGAACAAAAATGAAGTTTTGACACAATAATGACTCATGTTTAACACCATTCACTCACACATGGATAAACCAATAGATGTCTAAGTTTAAGGAAACATGAATTCCATTTAAATATGAACTAATGAGGAATCATGTGAACAACTCCCTGGATGTTCAAGAAAACAAGAAGGCCAAAACAAGAAGAATAATAGAGGGAGTGATAAGGAGTTACAAACAAGAGGAATGAAGAGGAAGGGGATAGAGGACAAGGGGCCACCTCAAAAGAAGAAAAGGTCACCCTTATGTCCAAGTAAACAAGAGATAGATTCCCCCTCTAATGAAAGTAAGGAACAACATATTGAGAGACATTTTTTGGTCAACATTGAGGCCCTTTCAAATGATGATAAAATAGGGTGTCCCAAGGTGCAAATGTCTTGGAAATTAATTTGAGCACCCAAGATCATGATTAAGGACTTCAAATTCATAACGATGAACTAGGTGAGATCACATTAGTAACTTGGCTATTGAAGTGAATCCAATGGGACAAATAATAACATCCCAACCCATTAGGAGTTAGCGAGGTGGATCTATTATCAACACCATTTCTTGCTTCTAAGCTAATAGTTCTTCAGGTGCATTTTCTTGTTAAACATTAATTTTGTTGAACAATTTTAAACTCTTAGAAAATGCATTCTTGTTTTCTATTACCATTGATGTGCTTCCCTTGAACAAAATCAAAATAAAGAGGCATAAATCAACCAATTTTTTCTTTCAAAACCATATGTGCAGATATAAACATTAAGTACAACATGTCCAATATTTTTTTAAATATACACATTAACTAGAACAAGTTTTTCTTTCAAAATCATATGTGCGGATATAAACATTAAGTACAACATTTCCAACACATTAATTACACCAAATTTTTCTTTCAAAATCATATGTGTAGATATAAACATTAAGTACAACATATCCAATTTTTTTGCAGATATACACATTAATTACACCAAATATTTATTTCAAAACCATATGTGTAGACATAAACATTAAATACAACATGGCCAATATTTTTGTAGATATATACATTAATTACAACAAACCTTTGTTTCAAAACCATATGTGCGGATATAAAAAATAAGTACAACCAACTCAGTAAGGGTACATGAATAGGTTATTCTTGTTAAAAAGGATCATATCAGATAATACAAGGGAGTTTGATCAAAATAGTGAGACATTCTCTAGATTGTTGTCTAACTTTCAAAGAGCAGGAGATGACAAATGTTATTGTCCTTGCAAGCATTGTAATGGCTTAAAGAAAAGAAGAATCAAAATCAAATAGTTAAGACACATTGCAGGCAGAATGGTCAGACTGAAGCGGGGTTTGATTATCATCCATTAGTAAGTTGTTTGTTATATTTTTTACACAATTAATATACATATGAACCACATAATGGGGTTTTTATTATCATCATTTTTATATAGGTCGATCTCCCCAGGGTAGTATGTGATATGGACAACACATCTCAAAGGTAGATGGAGGTCTGAATATGGAGGAACATGGAGGTGTTATTATTGAAGGAGAATATCATGATCCCATAGAAGATATGCCTCTACAACAATATAGGGAAGGACCAAAAAAAAAAAGAAGAAGAAGAAATGATTCATGTGAACTTATGCAACTTATTTATGTAACTTATTTGATAATGATTGATTTTTATGTATAGATGTTTTATTTATGTTCTATTGAATTTTCATGTGAATGTTCTAATGAATATTATGTTTCAATGTTAATGCAAATCTTCTAATGAAACTAATGTGTTAATGAATGTTATCATATGATAATTCATTAATATTACATTTTATTAATAGAATGAATGGATTTTTTATGTTAAAGGGGAATGTAGATGCTGGGCGGGGGTGGTGGGGGTGTGGCCAAATGAGCTTCCACCTTCACATGGTTAGCCTTGATTAGTAGAGAATATTAAACTATTCTTTAAATCAAGTGAAGCTCAACATTAACCTATGATTGCATGATAATTAACTGTATGAACCTATTAGTTTTAGGCAATGTAGAAGGATGTCATAGTCAAACTCATTTATTTATAAAATTTAGTTGCAGTGTATGAAGGATTCAAAAGAATGGCTTTCTATGGGATTGCCTCAAATTATTCCTCTCTAAGGTATTCTATTTTTTCTATTTATTTGCAATCATGTTTGATTGTAGATAATTTTTTTTGTAAATTGACAGATGTGAAGAAGAATTTGAATAGTGGAAACAAATGATATTAGATCATTCTAAAGTACACATTGATTTATGAACTATTCTCATTATTTCTTTTGAATGTGGTGATATATTGAATAATATTACAGGGAGGAAGCAAAGAATCCTAAAGTTTGGTCAAAGATTTTTCTTCAAAATATGGCCAAATTAGCAAAGGAGGCCACCACAATATGTCATGTACTTGAACCTATGTTTCATTTTTTTGATAATGGGAAACAATTGTCCCTTTAGAATGGATCACACTATGTGTTCTATATGTAATGCTTAATGGAGAAAGTAGGTAACATTTATACTTTAGTTATTTTTTGAAAATTCCAAGTTCACCTTTTCATTTTAATATTTTATGATATTTCAAGATCTTCTACTAGTCAATTTGTAAGCTATTGCAAGTTTTGCACAACTCTCATTTCCTCCCAAATAACAACACCACAATGATCACTCTTTAATTATAAATGCCTAGGTTATATGTTGAGAAAAAAATATAGATCTAATTTGGGTTTTGAATTTCATTTTACATCTTTTCATTCTACATACATTCAAAAGAACAATGCATTAGGAAAAGTTAGAATCTAATATGCAGTAACATAGAAGTTGTTTTATGTCCATTTTATCAAAATAAACTTCAGTCCATTTTTACTTTGCTATCAACTTCACTACCAATTTGATGTTTGAGTTGGAAAGTGTCATATCTAAAGGGCTCTCTCCCTTTACATCTCTTAAATCAAAAAAGTCAATAATACTTGGACTTCCACTTTCAACTACAATGTGGAAGTCTGTCTTGCTATCTTTACTATCCATAATTTATATCTACACAATCTAGAACAGCCACCATTCAACCTTTAAAATTATAAATTTGGTTAATGGCATTACTAAATCAACTCCCTTGATTGTTATTCTCAAATTATTGCTACTTATTTTGAACATCAGACTCAATGCAACAAAATTGCCTTGTTAGGGTTTCGTCAAGAAATATACTTATACATATAAATAGCTATTGTGGTAAAATTCATCTCTCTCTCTCTCTCTTTTTCTCTCTCTCTCTCTCTCTCTCTCTCTCTCTCTCTCCCCCCCCCCCCCCCCCCCCCTTCTCTCTCTTTATATATATATATATATATATATATATATCCATTCCTATATATATGGACATATTTAAATATATATATAAAAAACTATCATATTGACATCCATTCTTGTATATAGGGGCATGAAAGAACATGGTCACTAGAAGGCCTACATTTGATAAATACTTTGTATGTAGGTGATTTTATTTATATCTTCTCTCTATAGATGAAATTCATTTATTTTTGTAGGATTTTTAAAGGATTTGGATTGAATTGTCATATAGATTATGGAAACCATGGAAGTAAAATCACTTTACTTAAGAAACTATAAATGTTTAGTATCATAGTGTCTTCCATGGATTTTTTTAATTAAAATTAATAACTATAGTATGAGATGTAAAGAAGCTTTAGTTACATGTTATATAATTAAAATTTCTTTTTAATATCTTATAACAAATGAATAATTTTTAGTACATATTTAACTTCAGTACAACATATATGTATAAGCTTGAAGAAGAGATGCACAACATTGTACTTGTGCCCTTTCCATATGATGATTTAGATATTTTTAGTCCCTGGAATACCACTTTCTCCATTGGCTAAGTACTAAAATAAGAGTACTGCATTCTAATTATTATTTTTGATCTAATTTCAATTAACCTCTATTGAATATTAGTTTGATCTGTGTTCTATTCAATGAGCCTTGTCACAACATACTAATTCATAAATGGAATATACATGCTCACAGAATTCAAATTTTAGCAACCATAGGGAGAGCCACCCCTAGAGAAGTTGTGACCAAAATCATATGAGAAAGAGGAACCTCCAAACAAGAGATAAGAAAGGAAGACATGCATCCCCCATTGAAACACCAATAGGAAGAGTGGACATGATATCATGAGGACCAATGAAATGAGCTTTGGCGACACTGTCAACAACAATAAGAGGAACTCGAATTGCAACAAAAGAAACTAGAACAATCACAATGGGTTCTTGAGTCATGGGATTTTCTACATAATGTTGTGAGTTATTAAGCATGATTTTAAGATCATACTTACAATATGTTAGTATACATTATTTAGAGGCAAGTGATTCTTTGCAAACACTCCACAAAATATTTTCTATTGAAATTAGCTATTATAAAAGGAGTTTTTAAAAATTTCATTACTTAAAATTGGACTTTATCTCTTCTCAAGTGAAACATGAATAATGAATAATGTAGTACACCATACATAATGAATAATGTAGTACACCATACATGAAAAGGAAAATATAATGATAGAAAAAGATTTTATATTAACATTACTTTAGGGATTTCTTAGTACATGATTTTCCAGTACCTCAGATATAGTTGGTCTTTTATTGGAAAAATGGTGTGACTATATTTCTCATAGACTAGAGTTTCTTTAGAACACATTGGAGTTATATAGACATGGAAGGATTTTAACATCTATTATAAATTTTTCATGCAAGATCATATCTTAATGTTTCATAAAAGAGTTTCTTAGTAATTAAAAATTTTATTTATATAAACGTCATTTATGTAAAATAATTATAGGTGTTAAAAATTTAGTTGTCAAAACAAAATGAAATCAAATGATGAATGTTGGCGCGAGGAAGAAAAGGCCTATTAGTGAGATAGATAATAAAAGAGGAATAGATTTAGAAGAAAATAGTCAAAGTAGACATTGTGCAATTGAGGATGTTTGAAATATTTAGTAGACCTACAAGAGAGAAAATGGATTATGCTTCAGAAGGAGGAAATTTGTGCTACATGAATGAAGTTGTACCACATTGAAAGGATTTTATAAAAGAAATGTTAAGCAATAGAAAGGCATGGTAAATACCTTGCAAGATGTGTAGATAAGTAAATACAACACAATTTCTCATCATGTGTCAAGACATGCAATATAAAAAACATTGAATGATACCACAAGGAAAACATCTGAAGAACATGTCACACTAAAAATATTTCACTCAACTCTTGAGGATACACCTATGGATAAGAAGCCAATTAAAACATATCTTTTATAAAGAGAATGATGATAAAAACTACTAAGTGTCCTATACATTTTAGTATGTTGTTCAAACCTATACCTCATGTTTTATAAAGATAGTGGTGGAAAAAAAATGTCTTATTTGTTAGAAATACATTTACTATGTTGATCACACACCTACATTGTTTAGCATAGGCCATGCAGTTTCCTCTTTGGCACATCTCACGAAGATTGTATTTGACATTCTTCTAATTTGTCAGATTGATAATGCTTTTGCTCAAGCCATGACTTCAAATTAGATTTCCAATTCTATCATTTCCCTTACAAAGATATATTTTGAGGAATATTGGAGACACAACAATTGTAGAAAGAAATGACTACCAATTTGAATCCATGGGCACAAGAATTTATTCCTCTTGCAATACAATAGATGATTCTCCCTCCATGCCCATACACTTTCCCAATTTCCCCTCCAATAGTTAATGCAACCTCATTGATATCATACAATAGTGTTCCAAACATCATGAATTATATTCCAACAATCTCTCCACTGAGTTTCCCTCTCATGGGTTTCTTGATTCCTTTTCCTCCTATCAATACTCCCTTTCCTAGTGGAAGAATAGTAGAACCATCTAATTGTATGCCCAATTTTTTTATTTTCTCTCCTTGTGCATCAAGGTTTGAAAGGTCCTCCTCCACATCATCATTGTCTTCATCTACATATGTTATGAGATATTGCATATTTGGATTCAACTAAAAGAGATAAAAAAACATTGGTTCTAAGTCCACCTAGTGAGATGTCTAGATTACCATCTTACTTTGCACAACATATAAACATTGAAGCATGCTCTCAAAGTGTTCTCACACTTTACTTGTAATGAAATTAGGGTAAACATAGTATGATTAAGAATATCAATCCTTCCAAAATTTCTTAGGATAAGAAGTTTTAAAAATCCTTACAAACTACATTGTAGGTATAAGTTCTACCAACTACACCATGATTAGATGATGTAGACACATGGCAATCAACATCAACCAAAATTAAATCTCATTTTTTTTGCTTCAAATTTTAACTTTCCAACTATGTGGTCACCTCTTATTTTAGTCTAAAAGTTGGTCCAATGTTCAATGTGGATGGATAATGGACATGGATATCTATCAAAAACACTAGACTGAATAGTTTTATCAGATGATTTAGTTACAACTACTCTTGTATCTGTGTGCAAAATATGGAAGAACATATTGAAAGAATTCCTAAAATAAATATATGTATATTTTATGGTGAAGTGAAAAGTTTGAGAGTCATGTATCTGTGCAAAAAAAATCATTCAAACATTAGGTGTATAGACTTTTAACAAGGACAATGATAGCAGGAATTCAAAAACAAAATTGTCAATCATAAATGCAAATTCCACTTCCTCTTCCAACAACCAAGAATCCTAAAATTGAATGAAGTGGATGTTTTGGAATGGTTGCATATTGAATTTTTTTATTAGAAAAGTCTAGCAGGCAATCACATTTGTGATGACTTGTTTCATTGGAACATTGTTGCCCCAGTAGCATTGTCATTACAAACTAGTCTCAATTGCAATGGATAACTCTGACAGATATTTGTCACACTTGTAACACTATTTTTGTAGTCTATCCCCTTTCTGATGGATGACTGATAGTCCTAGAGCATAGGGTTTGCTATTATGATAGATGTTTGGAAATGTATGATGTTGTAATTACAATGATGACATGTCGCAATTATGATAGGATGACGATGAACTCATGGCCTTTTCTTCTTCCAAATTGTGATGGACAAGCTTTTCATCTCAATTTATGACTCCAAAAGGCCAATGCTCATCCAATGGGAGCCAATTCTTGGTACTATTTCTTGGGAGAGTGGGAGGACATTGCAATTGTTATGGCCTACTATCACAGTTTAGGCCAAAATGTAGTAGTGCATGTTATACTGATAAAGGATGTGTAGAAGAAGAGACACCATGCTACTATTGCTAGAAAAGATTGGCATAAGTAGAATAAAGGGAAGAATGTTCAATTTGATAACTTAGGGGATATGTATGTAAAGAACTAATTTGGGATTTATGTGTTCAATCCCACAAGATTGATGAAAGACAAATTTGGATATACCCCTAAATAAGGCGATTCATCTCCCAACAAATAAACACATAGTTGAAAATGAATGAGATGAATGAGATTCAGGTCTAGAGAAATAATATTCGATATATTCAAATTTAGAAGTTTACATCCAACATGCCTGATTATATGACCTTTCAAGCTATGACCATTACAAGGAACAATACACCTTCATAAACAAGAACATATCTCTAGACTCAAATGAAAACTCTAACTCAAAGTTACTCCACACTAAGACTATCCATAAATCATCTTCCCAATAATCATCAAAAAAATAATGCTTAAGACTCTACCCAAGACCCCCTTAAACAATTTCATAGACACAAGTTCTCCTATTATAAATTACCAACTAAAAGAACCCTTACATTAAATGCAACATGTCTTAACATTATTCAAAATTTAGGGTAAGAGTGTTGCTAGCCCTAGTATAGATTCTTTGACCCCATTTTACATCTCATCAATGAATCAATGAGTATGTATCAATTTAATCATTTTAATTAATACAACTATTTGTTAAGTAATCATATGAAAGATGACAAATTTTTTTTTATCCATGTGCATTAGTTCTCTACTCGACCATTGTCACAATGGACTTTGAGCCTAGGCATGATACAAACTTAATATAGGTACATTTTTTTCATGTTAGTTTGATTCATTTGATTATATTATATTCTATAAAAAAAAAATGTAAATTGTATTATATGATTTTGCAATTTTTGTTGTTAGAGACTCCTCATCTTCACTAGTCCATCAATCATGGATTTTCTACTATGATGGCTAGTTCAAAGCCATTGACTTAGGTATGAAAGAGTTTGCATAGTTTTAGTTGTTATTTATAATATTTAGTAAACAAGGAATTGATCATAGACAACTTGGTCAATGAAGGAACTAAGACATGACCAACCATCAGAAGGATCACTAGACTACTTGCCACATGAAAGAACTTGGTCATCAAAGAAACTCAGTGAAGACAAAACTCAGTAGGAATTGCAACTTGGTCAAAACTAGAACTCAGTACCAAAAAAAAATTGGTCGATACTAGAATTCTAACTTGGTCAAAAAATGAACTTGACATCATTAGAAACTCAGTTAGATCCTAAAAAACACTAAAATAATGCAACTTGGTTGGTACATGAACTTGATCAAGACTTTCACTCAACCAACATAGCCACTCAGTAAGTATTGTAACTCAATAAGAACTATTACTCAGCAATCATTGTCTAAAAAGAGTTGGAAAGATAAGAAACCAATGATTCCCCTCAATTAGACTACTAGAGTAAATAGACAAAACCTCAAATGCTCTTGCATTAGACTCCCTAGGTAAATAGAAAAAATTGTTCTACATTTTTCTTCCAAAAGAAAATTTTGCATCCAACTTTATCTTAACCAAAGGCTTCCAATCCATAAAAGAAAAGATATCAAATTTGAGAAATCAACCATCTATGCTTCATCCATTCAAACATAAGAATCTCATCCAACCATTCATTATACTCACTCATAGGGATCAAATAAAAATCAATGGTCCACAGGTAATCTTTGCAACTTATCACCACACTCATCCATAACAACATCCTCATACATGAGAACCAAATCAACAACAATATCCAAATAAAAAACTTGATAAAAAACAACATATGAATTCAAATCCATAATAGTAGTAGCATATAAATCTATAATACAATAAAAGACATCATGTAAATTCACAACAATAACATCTCTAAAACCCTTAATTACATTACCATCAAGTAAATTCTTCTTCTTATCATGAGCATCATCTAGATCAATAATATCCATAATAGGAGGAACATGTAACTCTAGATCTGCAATGATAGAAACAAATAAATCCTCAATCACATCCATCTCAATATTAACATCATCCTGAATAATAGAAACTTCCAACTTCTGATTGATATAAATGAGATTTTCCTCCTCAACAATCTTATCTCATACAACAAGATGACCTATGATTTCCATGTTAGATCCATCAATCTTCTCATGAAAAGCAAAATATACCATATCAACTTCAATTAAATTAGCATATTCTCCCACAATCTATCTTGTTCTCTTTATAATCTCTTTAACTAGCTAGATAGCCTTCTTTCTAATCCTCAAATGCCAACTCAAATCAACAATCCTTTAATAAAATTCATCCCAAAAAGAATCACATTCATTCTTCATATTATTCTCAATATCATCAAGACGTCTTCCATAGTCTTGTGCTAACTCAAAAGCTTCAACTATAGCTACAATTTGTCTCAACAAGTCAAATAACTCTAGATCTACATCTCTCCTTCCACAAACCATCTTTTGATATAACAAGGAACACAAATGGTGAGTCCTTTACAAGTGTGGGCCAAATCCGTAGATCTACCACCCTACACAAAAATCATCAACTAGCTAGGACTTCTAAAATCAAACTCTTCATTGATAAACTTCACCCAATCCAAGGTCTTGGTGCAAACTACCTCACAATCGGTGATCTTTCTGGATGTTTAGGATCAACTGTATATGACACCATCAGATGAAATACAAATTTGGATATACCCCTAAATGAGGTGATCCAACTCCTAGCAAACAAACACATAGTAGAAAATAAACAAGAGGAACAAGATTCAAATCCAGAGAGACAATATTCTATATGTTCAAATCAAGAAGTTTACATCCAACGTGCCTAGCTATACAACCTTCTAGGTTACAACCATTACAAAGAAGAATAAATCTCTAGACTCAAATGCAAACTCTAACTCCAAACAACTTCATTCTAAGACTATCGATGAATCATTTTCTCAATAATCATTGAACAAATATTTACTAAGACTCTACCCAAGACCCCCTTAAATACTTACATTGAAAAAGTCTACTTGTTACAAATTACCAACTAAAAAAACCCTTACATTAAATGCATATCCAAGACACAATTTGGCTCACAACAAACATTAAATACATATCACAAAATTAAATGCAAATGCTAGCTCAAACTAGAAATTGATCACAAAAAACTTGGTCAATGAAGGAACCAAGACATGATTGACCATTAGATGGACCATTAGACTACTTGGCACATGAAAGAGCTCAGTTATCAAAGAATCTTGATGAACTTAGAACTCATTTAGAATTGCCACTTAGTCAAAACTGGAACTCAACACCAACAACAATTTAGTCGATACTAGAATTCTATATTGGTCAACAAAGGATCTCAACATCATCAACAACTTAGTTAGAGCTTGATGAACACTAAAATAATGCAACTCAATTGATACTTGAATTTGGTCAAGACTTCCACTGGGCCAACATAACTAATCAATAATTATTGTAACTCAGTAAGCACTACTACTTGACAACCATTATCTGAAAAGAGTAGGAAAGATAAGAAACCAAGGATGCCCCTGCATCAAAGATGTTCTTCTTACTGTTAAAAACATCTTTTTACACTTGGGGTGTTTGATGCAAGAGCATCCTAGGGTAGTTGGAAATCTTGAATCTTAGAGTAAACCTTGAAGTAGGAGAGCTCCATCAAAGAAGAGTGTGCTCAATCATTATTGAGTTGTAGAAATGGAGGAGGAGTTCTACATATGCTATGTTTCTTGGCATATTATTCATTTTTTGGTTTGTATTGGTTGACTTATACCATGTTTCTTGATGTATGTCGGTGGTTCAACATGTATTGTCACTTGACAATGCTTGGGGGTTTTCACTAACACTCGACAGAGTAATTGTGTTGATTGGGGTTCTTGAGGATTTGATCAACAGATTTGATGTATTTAATGCATGTGGTGTGTGATGGTGACATAGATTAATCTAGGGATGTTTGTGGACCTATTTGGGTCTTAGATATTTATCCTAGGTTCATTTAATGCATTTTGCAAGATCTAAATGAAATAGGTTGACCTATGACTATGCAATATATAAGGAGGTCTTAGGTAGAGTTGTAGATAAGGATTAGGGAAGTGAAGTCTAGTGTGTGCATTCATTGGCAAGAAGACATTCAAGTTTAGAATCATTTCAACTTGGAAGACAAGGAGATTTCTTGGTGGCTTCAAACACAAGTTTAGATTTGGTTTGGAGTTTCTACCAGAGTGTTGCTATGTTATAGATCTAGACTAGCCAGGGTTGGGTTGGATCTTGAGGGATCTCGTAGAACTATTACTTTCTTTATAATTGGTCTAAGTGGAAAGGCCTTATAGCCTAACAGATTGCATGCAATCCATTGTTTTATAAATAAAGAGTTGTGTTTGGTATCATATCTTTCATCTTGTATTGTGTTTCCACTATGTGGTTAATTGATGGGAACTAGATCACCTCCATTAGGGGTTCATATAGTTCTACATTGCATCTAACCATTAAGAGGGGACCAAAAGAAAAATGAATGCATTTTTTGGATAGGATTTTAAATAGTCTATGTGAGAGGCCATCAATATAAGGAAAGATCACACTAGGGGGTCAACAAAAGGGGGATGGATAGAATAAAAAGGGAACCAAAAATAAGTTTGGGTAATGGCTCTAGATATTTTCTTGGTGGAATAACCATTAAACCTAAAGACATGACATAGATGATCAAGATCCTAGTTGATGTCATCTTCATCACGAATGAAAAAGTCTCTAAGCATAAGATTTTTGAGGGTTCCCACTTTCTGTCAAGGTTGGTGATGCAAAAAAGAGCTAAGGTAAAAATTGGTCTAGGTGGTTTTATGAAAGACCCGATGACCTAGAGAACCATTAGGTTTCCTAGAGAGAAATACATCCAAGAATAAGAGTTGGGCATTAGATTTAAGATCTATAGCAAAGGTGTTTAGTAGGGGTTGTCATGAAAGGCTAATGGACCACCAATCATCTTGATTGAGGTTAGTGGGATGGAATTTGATCTCAATAGCCTCCTTGAGTTTTCTCTTGAGAATTATGTCTTCCTTAGCAAGGATTTTGGTTTTCTCCAAACATATGTGATGTTTACTAGAAGAGGAGTGTTCCCCTATGCAAGATTTGTGGACCTTATCATGCTTGATGTCAGTACCATGCTCATCTATTCTAGTACATAACAAGTTACCAATTTTAGGTGTATAGGGTGTATGACAAGAGCACATAATCCTATAAACTCCAAAGTCAAGAAGTGAACCTTTGGAGTCTTGGTGTGGGGGACACAATTTCTTAACTTCAAAAGGGGTTTGAAAGCAAGTTGAAAGCCCTTTTTGGATAAGATTTTGACAATGTTTTGTGAGACGTCATCACTAAAAGGAAGGGTGGAAATCAAGGGAGGTGAGTTCAAGGAGAGTTGAGGAGTGACATAAGAGATATAGAATGACTTGGCTTAGTTGTGAGCCTTGGTGATTTTCTCATGAGAATACCCATTTAACCTAAAGTCTTGGCAAACATGAGTATATATTTTCTTTAGTCTTGTGTTTATTTTTGTTTTACACCAAAGTATTCATGTGTTTGTTTATTTTTTAGGCCTTTTTGTGTAGTAGGATTTTCTCTTTCTTTTTATTTTTTTTCTCTATTTTTGTTGTCATTTTTTTGTTTCTTGTATAGGGTGTGTGTGTGTGTTAGTGGTCATTATTGTATATTCTTTTGCTAACATATATAACATATTTAAAATATATGCATATTTAAATATGCATGGATTTTAAATAAATTATATATATTAGCTATAATGGATTTTATCCTGGCCACCGTAGCAAGTATTTCCAATGTTGTTCTCAATTAAATCCCTCCAGCAACCTACTGCATTCAGACTCATGCCGCCTGCGTTGAAGGTTTTCAGTGCTAAATACAGGGAATCCTGGTGATGTCCATAAAGATCCTGGCAATCATATTTTGAAACCCATCGGTCGCATAAACTCTGCAGCAGCCTGCACTATTTTCTGGTAGATCTATAGATTTTCAGCCATGTTTGAAATCTCCCACCCGTGCAAAAAAATTCTAACACCATTTTTTTTGTTTCCCGACCTGTGAAAGGATTTCTCTAGCATCATTTTTTGGAAATTTAGCATTGCTATTTTGTTTCAAAGTCTTCCAAACCCGCGTTGCATACTTCCACACAGTGGCCACATGGAACCCGATGTTACTTGCCATGTCACCCACTAGCTAGACATGACACATCACTATATAGATCTACCACATGTACTTTTTCATACAGTACAGACAGTGACTCAGCTACCATGTCATCAGGATAGCTCAAATTTTTGCTGACATCATCATTTGCTTAGGTTAAAATTGATGATTGTTTGACCGTCATTACCAGGCATTTTATAACTAAACTGACTACCATTTGACCATCAAATTTAGACTCAGAGTTTCTCCTCCAAACCCCTCTCCAAATTGCATTTTAGTTTGGCAGTCTGACTTTATAAGCCCATATCTCAGACATCTGGACTTTGATTCAAGTGCAATTTTTTTTGAAATTAGTTTAAAATTCCTAAATTTTCTAGTGGTGGTGTTGTTTTCTCATTTTAGTGCATGGATTTTGCAAAAATAGCATTTTTTGGTGACTGTACTTGCATAATCTTGTGTTTTGCAACTTCAAAAGCTCTGTATGGGCACATCTGGTCACTTTTTCAAGTTCTATTTTTTTTGAATGTGTGTATTTTTTTGTCTAGTTTCTAGATCTGAAGTCAAATTCTAGGGTTGTGTGGACCAATTTCTCACTTTCAGAATTAGGCCTTCTTTGGCATTATAAAGCTTTGATTCTTTTTCAAAATTTTTGCAAAACTAAGCTATAGTGCTTAAGTGACTAATTTTAGCCTTATAAGGTAGTTGTAAAAGCAAAATCTGAAAGTCCACTTTGTTCATTTTGACTAGTGGCCCATTGTAAATGCACTACTTATAAAGTGCCAATAGCATCTTTTTTGGGGGGGGGTCTTTTGATTGAGTGAAGCGGGGGGATGTGTACTGTATTTCTTGTGTCTCTATTTTGTGCTCTTTCATTTTCTGCATCATGGGTTTTAAATGTCCTCCTCTAACTTCATGCAACTATTCTACATGGAAAGATATTGCATGGAGTAGATTAATGGAAAAAGGATTTAGTCTTTATGTTGATGGTACAATTACCAAACCTACCGATGCTAAAGAACTCATTGATTGGACAAATCAAGATCGAGAAGCTTTAGGTGTTATCAGGAGTTGTGTACATTGAGATCTTCTCTTTCACATTAAAAATTGTTCAGAATCTAAGGAAGCTGGGGATAAACTTGAACAGTTGTATGGTAAAGTGGATGAAGAAAAGGGATTTCAGATTGAAGATGATCTACTTCTCTTGGATCCTAAGAATTATGAAACAATTCAAGATTATATCATTAAAGTCAATGAGTATAGGGCACTTCTTAAAGATTGTGGAAATCCCATTAAGGATGATAGGTTGATTCATCACATCCTGAAAAAGCTACCTTCTGAGTATGCTAACTTTGTTTCAAGTTTCAAAACTCACAGGTTAACCATGGCATTTTCTTACCAGAAGCCTTCCTTTGATGAATTTTCAGACATGTTGATTGTTGAACAATCTCACTTGGTGGATTTTGGACTTCTCAAGTCATCTAAGACCAAAGTCTTAGTAGCTAGTGATGATCACAAATCTAGTCAAGGGGGAAAAAACAACAAAAAGAAGCAATGGACGCATAAAAAATAATCTGAGACACAACATGACTCCTCTCAACAAGGTGGTTCTTCTTCAAACAAGAAAGGAAGTAATGAAAAGAAGGAAAAACTCTTTTGTGCATATTGCAAAAAGCCAAATCATGACAAGCATCATTGCAAAACAAAAAGAATCGATGAGTTAGAAAATCTACTCAAGAAGAACAAGATTCAAGTGCCAAGTACTTCCAAGGATTCAACTCTAGGCAAACACAAATTCTTCTTTGGAATGGATACTTGACTCAGGTTCTTCTTACCACATGGGTTCTTCAAAGGAAAAATTTTCTTCATTGAAGCAGTCAAAGGTACCACACATCTTCGTGGGAGATGATGCTAAGATGGAAGTTGAAGGGAATGGACATGTGGAAATGGAAGATGGGGAATTCAAAGATGTTCTCTATGTTCCAAATCTAAGCTCCAATCTCCTATCAGTTTACCAAATCACTCACCTAGGAGATGGTCATAATGTTGAGTTCCTTCCAGATTTAGTGATGGTGTGAAGTCTCAAAGATGATTCATTGGTAGCAGTCGGGAAAGTCAATGATGACAAGAGGTTATACTCCTTCTCCCACTTTGTGAATAAGAGTCCTTCTAAAGCCTTGTTAACTCACTCTACTTCAAACATCAACCTATGGCATGAGCGGTTTGGTCACCTTGACTTTCGCTCTCTTCAGAAACTTAGCTCAAAACACATGGTCAAAGGTCTACCCAATATCAACTTTTCTAAGGGAGAGTGTTCATCTTGTTCAGTGGATATGAATCTCAAGGAGAAGTATGATAAAGGGAAGTCTTCTCAAGGTCTAGTTGTTCTTCAACTAGTTCACATGGTGTTAGCAAGACCCTTTGCAGTGACTTCAGTCAGCCAAGGCCGCTACATACTCACATTTGTTGATGAATTTTCAAGATTCACTTGGGTCTTCTTCCTTCATCATAATAATGAAGTGGTTTATAAGCTTCAAGACTTCAAGCCTCATGTTGAACACAAGTCAAGGAAAGCCATATAAGTATTAAGAGTGGACAGTGAGAACAGATATGTTGATAGAAGACTTAAGAACTTTGGCAAAATTGAGGGTATTGATCTTCAAAACTCACCAGCATTCAGTCCTCACAAGACAGATGTTGTAGCTATGAAGATTAGGACTCTCAAGACCATGGCAAGTTGCATGATAAAGGCCAAGTCTCTTGATCCTACACTTGAAGTTGAAGCCATTAGCAGTGCTACTCACATACTTAACAGGTCTCCTCATCCAACCTTAGATGGCAAGACTCCTTTTCAGGTATGGTTCAGTAGAAAACCAGTTGTGAGTCACCTTGGAGTCTTTGGTTGTCCAGCATGGGAAAACCTATCTTCCAGGAGTTGCAAGACATTGACACCTAGGTATTGTACCTTTATTATTTATGAAGACAATGTGAAGGCTTATAGACTAATGGATCAAGAGACACATGAGATTTTTGTGGAGAAGGATGTTCACTTTGAGGAAGGTTCACTGAGCTTATCCTCTACTCCTCTCCGCACATCATACATAGTGGAAACTGATAGTGACACCAGCAATAGTGCTTCAATAGGTTCAGACACATGGGGTTCTATCGACAGTTGTAGTGAGAGGTCACATCAATCCAGTCCATGTACTTATATTGCCACATTGAAAGGTCCAACACATCATGGTACATCTTCTCTTCCAGCTCCAACTTCACTTGACTTGGGAGACAGACTTGAGGACTTACATCTTCTCATTGATGATGATTCTTCTATAGTTGTTGCAAGGGCTCACTCTGACCCTCATTTCCATTCTCTACATGATCAATCTTTTGAGGTTGGCATGATTGTGGATCCTTATGAACAAAAATTAGTGGAGGTCTCTTTGTCAGTAGAGGAGATAGATGGTTTAGTGGAATAGGTTCAATAGACATCCTTGCCAGATCTACATTCATTCTTTTCAGCACATTTGGAAGGGGTGAACTTCAATAATAGTACAAGGATACTTGAGTAGGTTTCAAGGCCCACATACATCTTCAGGAGTGTACCTTTGGCATTGTTTCTTCCTAAGGGGAGGAACACCTTTTTGCATTCATGGAGCGACTTTCACTTGTTGGCATTCTTCTTTTTTTTTTTTTTTTTGGGGGGGGTGGGGAAGGGGAGCCTATTCTGTCTCTCTTCCTTCTCTCATTCTCTTATGTATATACTAGATGTCTGTCGTAATGGGGGGGTCTTGATTACTCCATCTATCAATGCATCCTTACTTATCTCTCTTTTTGGGGGAGGGTTTTTCCCATGAGTTTTTCCCCCTTCCCCACTTTATGGGAGATTGCATTTTTATTATGTGCATGGATACCTAACATGGCCTAGTAGCCCGGACCCATTATGCATCTTCATCCTAGTTCGTAAGCTTAAGGGCATTCCCCTAAGTTGCACTTAAGGTGGGTGTTGGTGTAAATATGTACTTTACTATTTACACTTACTTAAGTTTACTTAGGTTAATGCATTATTTTATTATTTTTATTTGTGAGACACGTAGGAGTTTGTGCACCTTGTTGAGTTGTCATGTAGACAACATAGGAGTATGCAACTCTATTTTAGCACATGGTGTCTACAACACTATTTTGTGTGTCACACCCTTGTAGGCTTATCCTCACATCACTGCACTTACTTCCGTGCTTAATGGAGGATAACCCATATTTGGTGGACATGTGCTTGGTTGTATGACACATCATGATGCTGATTATGAGGCATTCTAGATGTATCTTAGAGGCCTTTATATATAGGAACTCCTAGTGTACTCTCATCAACCAATTATTGAATACATCATTATTCTAATCATACTCTCTCTCTCTTTGGTCTACTGTGTGCTTGTGTTTGAGTTCTTAGTTCCTAGGTGAATTTTTCCCTTAGGAAAATTCTTATAATATACACTAGTTTCTTATATATATTTATTTTTGGTAGTTTTTTACTTTATTTTTTATTTATTTTGTTAGACTTGAGTTATTCTTATACTTGGATTTGGTTTTATAGTTTATTTTATATTTGTTTTCAATCATTCACTTTATTGTTTTTGTATTTTTTCCTTCTTTTCTTTCCCGTTAAATTTTTTTAAATTTTGTTTTATGTATCTTCCTTCTCCTTCCTTTTATTTCTTCTTAGTGATTCTTAGTTTGCATAATTTTATTCTTGTATTTTCTAATCCTGATAAAAAAGTGTAATTCAAAACCTTGATGCTAAAAACATTTACACAATAGAATCCAAAGATCAAATTACTCATTTCAAATGGATTGTGAAAATTTGATATTGTTAATATACTTATAATGTAGAGGTGATCTTATTCATCTAGGAATTTTTTCCTTAGATTATTGATATCCATGGCTAATATGTTAAAGATACTATGTGGTCTATAAAAGTAATGAGTTGGGCTATATGTAGGAATGGGTGATTGTTTCATGCTTCTCCATGCATGTCAAGGTTATTAATAACTTTAAAAAATGGAACTTTTGTGTTGCTTATGCCTTCCTAGTTAGTCATAGGGCACCATCTTCTAGTGTGGTACCAATGCAAGGAGTATTCATTGCAATTTGGGTACCTGATCTAGAATGCACATGCCAAGTGTCATGAGTGGCTTAGCATTCCATGTTTGAGTAAGCCCATCCTATGCAAAGAAAACATATTTTTTTTGGCCAATACTTTCCAATAGATGCTTGAGAGATGATAAAATTGGTTTCATAAACCCCTCTAGGTGGTATTTGTGTATTACGACTGAGGAGTCCATAGATCACCTCTTTTTAGCCAATCCTATGGTGCCAACATGCTGGAATTGACTCTAATATGAACTTCATTGGTTCTTGACCTAGATAGAACAAAATTTTGGATTTCATTGCTAGTTGGCCTATTGCAAGGAGTAATTTTTGGTCTTTAATTTGAATCATGGATCCATCCAGGGTTATCAAGAAGACTTTAAAGGGAAGAAATTGATGAAGCACCAAATGAAAATATATGGACAATGAGTAGGTCATACAAATAATCCACAAGGATATGATTGAAACTACTAATTTAATATTATTACTATCTCTACAAGACAAGATTTACTACACAGGACAAGGATATATTGCTCAAATTGTTGAGTCTTAATAGTGCTCTCAAAATCCAATGCAAGAGCAATAATAAGTGTACCTTAATTCATTAATGTTGGCCTATCACTTATTATTGGAAGAAAAAGTTTGATGATGTTGCTAAATGTAACCATGGTAAAGGCAAGGATACTTGCATTATTCAAGATGCTTATGCTAGGTATGTTTGGGGTACCTCTAAAAATCTCTTAGTATATGACACCGAGTGTTAGGCTTAGGTTTTGGGGACCATATTATGTCTCAAATTGGGGCTTGATAATGTTGAAATTGAAGGGGACTTACCACTTTGCATCAAGACTTCTTTGGTTGGCAGCACTTTAATTAGAAGTTGAACCTTAGGATCAATCTCATCAATCAATTTACTTAACTCTATCATGTTTTTTCTATTCAATATTACAACTAGTAAATAAATAATAACTTTGTCCATATTGATCAAGATGACTCACACACTTGTAGGCATGTACTATGATGTCCAGTCTATCATATGCTAACTCGACATGTGCCAATAATTTCATTGTGAAGTCCACTAATCAAAATAATGTCTATGCTGACAAACAAACTTCATGATATTTAGAAAATTTTCGAAGTCTTTACATCAAAAATTTGTCTTCATGGTCTTCTCACTTAATACTAAATATATGTTGCCATAAATGACAACCTCATACCATCTACCCTAGAAAAATTGCTAACATAACAAAAAATTGAACTTGTTGGAGTATGCTCTCATTTTTAGAGTAGGTTGACATTGATTTTTCTTGGAATTTGTTTGATGTGGATAGTTTCATCTATTTTAGATTTGGGATTTATATGATATTAGTTTCCTGTGTGGTCTATTATGGTCAAAACCATTTCCAAGAGTCGTTTTTTTTTTGTGTGTTGAAAGCTATTTTCTAATCCTTGGCAATGGTTATGATCTGTCATTTTGGGTATTCATTTTTGTGGTACAATATTGATTTAAAATCTTATGTTTGGTATGGAGAAGAATGTATGATTTTGGTTATTCAACTGTTTCTTGAATCGGGCATGCTACAAAAATATTCATTTTAGTACCACTATGGAAGAAACCATAAATGTGTTCAGATACAAGAATCTTGAATGTTAAAGGAATATGTATTTCAATTTTATTTAGAAGCATTTTTAAATGAAATTTGGAACATTCAAATTTTTTGTTGTGCAAATGAAGAATGAGTTGAAACTCCCAATACAATGTTACTTCTTTTTCATTTCACTAATTTGTAGCATCAATGTAATATTTATATATGGCTAGACCATAAATGAATGTTTAATTCATGTTATTGAGATGACTAAATGTATGATATTCTTCCTTCTTTTATAAGAAAAATAATTTTATATGAAAAATCTATTAAGTCATTTTAGAACATTTCAACTTACCAAGAACAAGGTTGTATTTAAGCTTCATCCTAATTTTACAATAACAAATGTTATGCTTTTTTCTTTTCCATGCCATCATTTTTAGAATTAAGTCATAGAAGTTTCTAAGTAGACATTTGTAAATATTGACAATGTCCATTTCAAAAAATATATTATATTATTATACCACACATCTTCTAGTTTTTGAGAAGGAATTAGCATTATTTGCTCTAGATTCATGAGTTTTTCAAACCCTTTTGGCCAAAGCCCTTTTCTTGGCATATGATCCCGCTAGGAGATTCTCCTAGAATTCCCTTCAAGGTTTCTTAGATTTGGCATGTTTTCAGAATAGAGATCTTATTTATAATGTAGAAAGATAGAAATGGTGTTTTTTTCACTCATAGTTTTATGGATATTAATATCTCTATGTACACTAAGGCTTGTATATGTAATAATGTCATGTTTTAGATTCAAGTAAAAACTAACAAGGTTGCACTAGAGGTGGGTCACCTTAAAGAATTACTAAACCATTGGGGTAATACACCATGTATGGTTGCTAGAGTGCCATTAAATTCTACCTCTATATACTTTAGTCTTCCTCATGATCATAAATGGGGTTTACAGTACCTTAGCTCATCGCTCACAGATGCTAGATTCTTAGGCTCCCTATCACTCTCCTAGCAATGGCTTTGTCATTTGTCATCCTTGCTTTGTCTCTCCATGACAAGGTTCTAGTTGGTCCCTTATTGCTCCTCCTACTAATCCTATTGATTTTGGTTAACTCTCCTTCAATAGGGACCAAAAGTGGTCATTCCCCCACCCATACTTAGTGATCTTTCTCCCCGAGTCAAAGGGAGAGAAAGATTGAAGTAATGCTACTACTATTGATAATAGATGGGCTCCTCCTATGCCACCCACTAACCCTACTGATGTATGGGATACTGATGACTACCATGATCCTCCTCCCTTGGGTGATATTGCTTTGGTTTCCTGAGGGATGTTTACACACACACACACACACACACACACACACACACACACACACACACACACATATACGTACATATATATACATACATACATACATACATATATATATAGATATATAAATATATATACATATATATATACATATATGTATATATATGTATATATATATATATATGTATATGTGTGTATATATATGTATATATGTATATATATGTGTATATATATATATGTATATATATACATACATATATGTATATACACATATCTATATATGTATATACATATATACATACATATATGTATATATATATATATATATATATATATATATATATATATATATATATATATATATATATATATATATAAAACTTTCTAGCCTTGGGATGAGTGAACTCTCAATGGATGATCTTTGTATTCCATCACCCCTTTTTATTTTGAATATGTAACTTTAATATTTTACTTAATAGAAAGGGAGTATTCATCAAAACTGAATTATTTTACTATTATTTTTACACCAAAGGCATACCTATACTAAAGTGAATAAAATGACATATGGAAATGTAATGAAAAGGTAAGGGTAGGAGTAATAAAATCAAGAGAGCTTGAATTTCACTTTCACCAAGAAAATCACTAGCTTTTACAAACTTCTTTAACACTTGTACAATTTCTTTGTTTATTATCAGTTATAAAAAAATCTTATTTTATGGTTTCACTTGGAATTTATGCTTCATGAAGATATCATGGAATGATAGAACAATTGTTTTTAACAATTTGTTGGTGTATAATTTACCTTGAAGATGTTTGGATTAGGGTCCTTGGAAGAGAAGACAACCATCAAAGGAGTAGGCTTGGTTCCTAGGATAGTCTTTGCTAGAATAGCCTATGGAAGAGGCTTTGAACCTAAATTGATTAAGTGTTGCTATGAACCACTGCACTCCCTCATAAGGCATAGGCATACACAGAGATTTTTTCTCCATTTGTGTGAAGATTACTATACAACTACAAGAAGACTGTATAAATTATATACCAGCAAATTTAGAAAAATGGGTGTAATTATTTCATAATCTTACATCATTATAATTGACTTGAGAAGAGGTGGATGTTTTAGAGACATACCCAAGAAATATATTTGTAGGTAGAACAATGCTAGCATAAAAAACCATTGGATGAAATTTATCCTCTAATTTGTATAGAGTTACAACTTGTTACTACACAAATGAATGGGTTTTATTTTCCTAAATAATTACATGCAATTCATTTATCTAAGCTCCATAAGAATTTATTTTGATAAGGAAAATAAGTTTTGAAGGGCCCTTAAAACCATCTACATAGAAAAAGAGATATTCAATAAAAGCTCATTACAAGATAAAACAATACAACAAAAGGATAGTGAACAAGAAGTCCAAAAAAAAAAGCCATCAACTTAAGGACAACCAAAAAAATAAAAATAGAAACAAATAGGAATAGGAAAACATTAATTCATATTCATAAGGAAATTGATAGCCTCCTTCTCTAGAATGTCCATCTTCCTAGCAACCTCTTTGATCTCAGTGAGCTTATTGTTGTACTCAGAGGCTTTCTTCTTCTTTCTTTCTCTAGTCCTTTCCCTTGGGCCTTCAGTCTTAGCTCCATCACTACCTTCTTCTACAATGATAATTTTCTTTTCCATTCTAGTGGTTTCTAGCCTACTAATAAGAACCTTGAGGTTTTCATTGGAGACTTTTAGGATATTGTACCTCTAGTTAGCTATGCCCCACAAAGTAGCTTGAGTGGCATCCACTTTCTTGGTAAGATCCAATCCTTTAGTTTCCAAGCCATAGAAGGTAGTGAGGTCCACATGCTATGTAGAATTAGCACCTCCCTAGTTTCCTTCTTACCTTCTAGTAGACTCATTCTATCCTTTAACTCAACAATCTGGTGCAACAACCATTTAATGGACCTAAAGTTGTCCATCATATTGTTCTTAGCATTTTCTAGAACATTGATGTTATCTTCCTTACTAAAGTCACTCATGATTAACATCACAAGGCCTATGAGTTTTTGAATATCCACCTTCCCTATTAGGTCCTCATGAATTCATAGGTTGATGGTTTCTTTAGAAATCCCAAGCTAGATGTTATCCATGTTCATATTTCTTGAGGTAGTCACCCTCACTTTAGCTGAGGCAGTAACACACATATTATTGCTTTTCATTAGATCTTTGATGGGATTGATAGGACTCTCATTCCACTAATAGTCTCCTAGACCCAAATTTTTGATAGGGTTGTGCTCCCTATCCTCTATAGATCCAATAGTCTCCTCTTGAATGTTTTGCTTCTCCTTTTTTTCAGTGGTCTTTCTCTTCAAAAAAAAACCTCTTCCTCCTCTTCTATTTCCATCTCATGACCTTCCTCATCCTTATCCTCAATGGACAACTCCATCCTTTATTCTTCAATAAATTTTGATGTAGGAGTATCCTAGGCTTACTAGAAATCCTACATGTTGGTGTGTTTGGCCTTAGAGTTAGCAAACTCAACCAAAGAAAAATGTGTGACTCAGTCAAAGAAGGAAGAGATTCTCAATTGTCGAAGGCACTTGACATGCACTGGGAGCTTGATGATACTTTGTTGTAGTGTTGACCAAGTAGCTCGGTCAATGAAGGTATTTAGTCACTAAAGGAGGAAATTGGCATACAATGAAGAGCTTCACTCATACTATAGGGTTCACTTTCTATGTTGACTGAGTATCTTGATAAGTGAAGGGGCTTAGTTATGCTTGGTGGAGTTTCTGATAGTTGGCATTGTTTCTATGATGCTTGGTTTGGTCCTAGTTCTATATTAACCAAGTTATTTGTGGGATAAGTTGAGCATTTCATTTGGATTGTAAGTATTTAATGTGTTGTAGTTGACTTACAGTCTAGTTGGGTATAAGTAGGGGGTCTTGTCAAGTCTTTTGGGAGATATCATCCAGCTTGGAGAAGAGGATGTGGTAGAGGGTTGAACTTTCAAGAGCTAGTAGATGAGGCTTGGGAGATAAGGAGATTGCTTGGTGGGCTTGCGAGCACCAGTTCAAATCTTCCTTGGAGGTTTGTATTAGAGTGTGGATCTAGACTAGCTAGGGTTTGGGTTAGATCTTGAGAGATCTTGCATAACTATTACTTTCTTTTTATTTGGTCATAGCTAGGAAGGCCTTATAGCCTAACACATTGCATGTAATAAGGTTTTTAATTTTATGAATCAAGTATTGTGAATTGGTATCAGATCTTGCATTATTATTTTTGTTTCTACTGTGTGGTTATTTGCTAGGGGCTAGGACATCTCACTTGGGGATTCTCCTACCTTGCACTACATCAGATGGTATTAGACCATAGTTGTTCCTAAGCATGTAGACAGATCACCAAAGCTAAGCCAATTTTTACCAAGACTTGGTGTTGGTCTCAGATTGGTTTCGACAATTAAGTGGCAATTCACTTAAGAAAATTCTAAAATTGATGTCAAGTATAATATAGATGCTGAGCTAGAAATTCAATAAGTGTTGAGTGAACTTCAACTATCAATAAAGTTTCAAGTTTCGAGTCACTATAGGTGCCAAGAAAATTATAGGTGTTGAGTGAGATAGAGTTACTATAGGAGCCGAGTAAGATAGAATTCCTATATGTGCCAATCATCAGTAAATAGTAAATGCCACGTAAGAAAAAATCAACATATGAGTTTGTGCCTTCACAAACTCAGATGTAAACCATTTTTTAGGTGACTCAAGATGAATCTCAAAGGATCTAATAGATAAGATCAGATATTTTACATTCCCTATGTAATCAACATGCAACTAATCATAAAAATGGAGAAAGCATGCAACGAATAGGAAAAGTGTAAAGATTTGAGTAGAATAAGATGGATGAATATTGATTGTAGATTCATACCTAACCCTAAGTCTTGAAAGCCTTTAAAAGGAGGTTGATACCCCATAATTCATGTTTGTGAGTTGAATGGAAGAGTAAGAGATCGTGTGGAATACATGAGGAAATGCTAGCAAAGTTTTAAGGGGTGAGAAGACTTAGAAGAGGAAGAGAAGCACTAAAGAATCAAGTTGGTTATAATATAGTATCAGCATTACGAACAAAGTTATATTAGATTAGTAAGGATCAGATCAAATTGAATAGAACAAGGATCTAGAATCGGCAATTGAAGATTGTAAGTTATCAGGTTAAGACATTCTACTATACTTTCTAACCATTTTATTAGGAAAATGAAAATTCTATGATGATAGGTTGGCCTAATAACTATGTTCTAGATCCTTAATAGGGTTGTAAATCCTTTAATAGGGTAACATTCCAAGTGAGTGTTTGTAAATCCTTTAGACAAGTCATTTTTAGCAAGGTGTAAAGCCTTTAACATGGCAAGCCTTTCACAGGGTAGAGCACTGCAAGTGGTCAAACTTTGTAACCTTAATCAATTACATATTGCTACAATGATAATTTGTGGTTGTCATCCCCACCCCATTTTTACCTTCTCATTTTGGAGGGTTTTTGGGTGACCAAAATCTTGTGTTATCTATTTTCATGCATGTCTTTACTTTCATGTTAAGTAGATGTGTTAGATGTATGTGAATGATCTTAGTTAAAAGTTTTAAGGGAAAATACTATTACTTTTGATTTAACCCCCCACCCCTCTTAGAAGTAAATCTTCCCACTTGTAAATTCCAAAAATTGGTATCAGAGCTAAGTTCTCACAAGGAGAAGCCTTAAAATTTGTAGAAAAAAATCTAAAAATGGAAATCTACAAACTTGGGAAGATCATTGAAAACCAAGTGATTGATATACATCTCATTCTATATTCTTTGGAAGAAGCCAAGGAAGAATTGAGAAAATCCTTAAAGAGAAGAAGAGATTTCCATAGCTGAGAATGATACACAATACAAGGAGATTTACACCTCAAAAGTGTTTGTAAATGGAGATTCAAAGAGTTGAATGCAGCAATAGTAGACCTAATGGAGAAGAATAGAGCCAAAGTAGAAGAGGTCAAAACTTTCAAGCATGAACAAGAATCACAAGCCATGATGCTTTGTGAAGTGACTGAACAAAAAAAGAGAGCCATTGAAGATAAGGCTATGATAGAAGAACACAAGAGAAACCTTGCCAATAGATTGGAGAAAAATGTCAATTGAGCTTGCAAGAATTTCCAACATGCAGCTAGACACCCTAAGTCAGATGATAAATGCACATAATGAACTGAATATCAAGGACATTGAGATCTCCACACTAAAGATGCAAAATGAATAATTGCAAAATAGGTTGAAAAGAGAGAAGGAGATTTCAAAGAACTTCAAAAAACCCAATGAATCCATTAAGTACTTTGAATAGCTACTGAAATCACCAAGAGCCAACAATGATACTTTAGGACTAGGTTACACTAGCACTAAAAAAGGAGAATCATCTAAGATTGTAGAAGGAAGAAGTGACAAAGGTAAGAACACTAAACCCACTTATCATTTTTATGGTAAAAAAGGACATACCTCTAATGTGTGAAAGAGTAAGAATACCCATCCATATGACAAACCTAAGAACATGGGTCACTACATAAGTGCAAAAAGCAAGGACATCAAGCACATGACTATAGGACTATACCATTAGAACATCAAGATTTGAAGGTCACTGCTATAATTGGAAGAAGTATGTATATGGAGCTTTTGAATGTAGATAAAAGCCTATGTGGACACCAAATCAACCAATAAGGTCAAATAATCATGGACATCACTACAATTGGGACTATAACACTAGGCATATCTATCACTACTATCAAGAATATGGGCACATCCCTAAAAATTGCATAAGAACACATTTTAGTGGAAACTAAAATAGATGGTTGAGCCAAACCACATGCTTTAGATGTTTGAAGATTGATCATATCAATAGAAATTGTGCAACAAGGTTAAAGGCACCCAACTCAGAGTTCAACAAAGGAAAAGAGAAGGTAGATGTTAAAAACATTAAAGGGGAGATGAATAAAACATGGAAGAAGAAATATGGAAGTAGCACATCCAATGGAGGGATCACGTCACCTAAAGGGTCAAGTGGTCACACTTCATCTAACTAAGAAAAAGAAGGTATGTGGGACTTATCTTTAATGTTTTATCATACATCAGTTTCAAGACAAGTAAGTACTAAAAATGATAGATCAACATGAATAGAGATGTAAAATTGAAATTTCAAAGTTTCACAAGTGTTGTCGAGTTTCCCTCAAATGCCAAATGGTTAGTTATAGCTGATTTGGCACTGGATGCCGAGTGAAAGGAAATTTGTATTGAAGTTGAGTAAGGGAAATTTTAGTATATGTTGAGTGGTGGAAAAATAATGGAAGCCGAGTAAAGCAGAAATGCTTAAGAAGCCAAGTGAATAGCTATAAACATAGAAAGCATTAAATGCTATCTAACAAGGGTATATGTTCACATTTTTAATCATTTTTCACCATTGCAAACAAAAGAGAAAAGATGAGAAGAGTGCAAAATGATTTAAAAGTAGAGTTCAGAGCATTTGAGTATATTTCTTTAGAGATTTAGCACAATTTCTTTGAATTCAAGGTATTTACACTAGTGTTGAGCTATGTAGTTTCAAATTTTCTTTGTGTTTAAACCCTAGTTTGAAGAAATGGTCTCTAGTTCTATGAAACCTCAAGAGAAAGAGCCATTTCAAGTTCAACTAGTATCAAATGAAGTTAAGCAACTTATTTTTTACCTATCCCTGAGGTTTCCTACAAGAATGACCCAGCTAGAGCCCTATTAGTGATTCCTCCTAAGGTAGTAATGGTGCAAGATGTTAGGAGATGTTATAATTGTTAGATAGGAGCCATTGGAGATATGGAGATTAGGGAAGCATATGATATACTGTGTGAGAATGGAGTCTTAAAGGAAGAATATCAAATTGTTGAGAGGAAGGAATTAACCTATGCCCTAGAATTCCCCACTATTTTTAAGAACGAACGGATCAAAATTGTGTTGAGTAGGATTCATGATGGAAAATTTTGGTTAGAAGATGACCTAGTTAAGATATCAAAAAGAATTTTTTTTCATAGAGTAACAAGGTATCCAACCCTAGATCAGCCCAAAACCCTAAGAAGTGACTCCAAAGAAGCCACTAAGAAGCATACAGGAGCCAAATGGAACAAGAGAAGCATGACCATAGATACCATTCAATATCTTCTTGTTGATTTTGTTGTTAGAGTCATATCTCACAAGTTTTATCAATCAAGTAGACTCAACAATGTACCATGTATTGCAGTGGATGTTGGCTATAAACTAGTTAAAAAGGATCATACTTATGATCCTATATAACTATAATTACAACAAATCAATAAAAATCTTGGAGCTATAAGAAGAACAAAGGGATCCCAATGTAAATTTGGTGCAATTTTTATTTATATATTTTTCTATGTATAGAATGAATTTCCATCTTTTGGAAAGGTTAGCTGGAAAACAAGTAGGTCCATTGTAGCCTAGGTGAATGAATATATGGAACAAATGGGGGTAAATTTTGAGACACTCATGACTAGTTATTTTGAAGATTTCAAGAATTCAATGAAATAGAGACTTAGGATTCCAATATCACTCGTGGAGTAGCACACAAATGACAGTTGTTTTCTTATTGACATTGATTATACTTGCATTCAAGTAGCAATACCAAGGGTAAGATGGCTTAGACCTCTTGGTTATGAAATTAACATTAATGAGGCATCTATAGCCATAACAACTCTACTAGCAGAGGAAGTAGATAAAAGTGCACCACATTTGTACACATATAATGTGGTGAGATCCAAACTAGATATGGAGCTAAAGACAACTTCTACATTAAAGAAAAAGGACAAACTAGTGAAGAAGCTCAAAGCTAAATTTGGAGAAGGGGCTGCATAGGAAGAAGATGATGAAGAGTAATAAGGGCAAGAGCCACTAGTGTTAACCCAAGGCATGGGTGAAAATGTTGAAGAAGAAGAAGGTGCCGAGAAAGAAAAAGAAGCACCCAAAGCACAAGTCAAGAATAAGAAAGCATAAAAGCAGCCAGTAGCATAGCCTAAAGAACCAAAAAAGGCTAAGCCAAGCCCAGCCAACCTACCAAAAGGGTAGATACAAGGGCAAAAACTAAGGTGGCAAAAGAATAGGAGAAGAAGAAAGCCATAGAGAAGGAAGGGCCAACACAAAAAAAGAGGAGAACATATGTGGCACCTCTAGAGTTAGACAAGGAGAGGACAGAGTTAGATAACAATGAACAATTCAGAGTGGTAAGTCATACCACTAAATTTGACTTAGAAATTTTTTGTGACAATATTAGGGATAATGTAGATTTGATTGGATTGAAAACTATTGATTTCAATAAGTTAAGTAGAGAGGAGAAAAACATAGTGGAAGAATTAATCCACACTGTGATGGTGAAGTTCAAGAATACTCCACTTGAACTAGATAATACCATGCCCAAGGAGCTATATACAATTGTAGAAAATAAATTGCATTATAGCCTCAAAATGGAGAAAGAAATAAGGGAGTCAACTTTGGCTCATGTAATTCCTGACCTCACTAAAGGTCAAATAAGCAAGGCAACCAAAAAACATGGGAGTAAATTTGCACCCAAATATAAAGCCTTCAACATTCTGGAAAATAAGATTGAAGTTGTTGTGAAGAAGACCACTTTCATGTGGAAAGTGATTTATGGCCTTCAGATAGTCAAGGAAGGATAAGAAGATCACTTGGAGGGAAGAAATAATGATGAGGAAGAAGAGGAAAATGAAAAGAGGGAAGGAGAGAAATAAAATGAATAATTTGAAGTGGAGAAGGAAACACAAAAAGGTGATGTGACAATAGCTGAAGAGCAACAATATGAACAAAGTGTGCAAGAGACACAACTGCCACTACCTAGTCTTCCACATGCCACACCTACATCTGTAGAGATAATTATAGTGAAAGATGTTCCTGACACCTCATGTCAGAACTTTAACCTATTGACTATAGAGGATCTCAAAAAGATCCTTCACCAGACCACATTACAAGCACAATTGTGTACTAATCTAGTCTTGGTGAGTGTAGAAGAATATTAGATGGTATTATCTAAGATAACCAAGGAGAAGGTGAATCCACAAAAACCACCTTCACAAACTCAAACATCTATAAGTGGACAACCACAAGAGCATCCATCACAAGATGCATCTACTAAGGTTGATTTCACAATTACAAAGACTTGAACTACCGAGGAGAAACCTAACAAGAAGATAGGATAGAAAGATACCACTATTCCTATAGCCCAAAGTCAAGGTACACCTCCTCTAATCACAATAATTGATCAAGGTAGAACCAAAGAGGACAAAGAAGAGGAGAAGACCCCTAATGGGAAAGAACAAGAGGCAATAAAAGCATTGGTCAATTTGCCTACTATAGGGACTCCTACTAAGAAGCCAAGCATTGATGTAGTACCATTGCAAATATCAACACTAGGCTCAAGTTCTACTAAGGTAGCGAGGGTACTTCACTATGGAGACCTTGCACTTGATGAGGAGATAGTCATACCAAGCTATGACTATAAAACAATGAACATAGCATAGATCAATGGAGTCTAAGAGGCACTAGAGAAGAAGAAAAAGTAAGAGATACTCAAGAATGAGTATAGGCAAAGGAAAGTACTAATTGAAATCAAAGACATATTTCTTTATGCATTCAACTTACTAGTACCTAATGAGACAAAGCCTATCATGGAGCAACTATCCAACATAGTGGACTAGGTACAAAATGAAGATCTAGATACCAATGTCAAATTACTCGAATGGTCTAAGAAGAAATTTCAAATGAAGGTAAATGAGAAAATATCTAGTGAGATAACACTATCATAGGTGGAACTAGCTAAAAAGGTTGAAAAGGTGAAAGTATTACTTGAGAATATATTTTCATTGTAATCCAAATTGTGTGGTTCCTCATACTTCACACAAGAAACAAGCCAGAGGATATTGAACTTGGAGAGGAACCTCAAAGTATCAAGCACATAGCTACCAAAGAATCCAACTCAAAGTGAGAAGCATTTTGCCACAACACTTCAAACTAAAAAGGAATTAGCTATACTCATAGAAAATGAGGCTAATACTAAGGCCAAATTAATACAGATCTAGTTTGCAATAACCCCACACATGGAAGCTTTGCATAAAGAGATGACCTATGCAAAAAATGTTTTGAAGAAATAAACCAATCTTTCTACATTGGAAGGCCTCATACACCTTTTAGCAAAGACATCCATTTGGCATAAAGCACTAGAAATTGCATTAGACAACTGGGATGCTACTCTGAAGATTATTATGGAGGTAAATAAATCTTTTTTGGCTAAATATTCAATTCATTCATAGAACCCTTTGACATAAGTCTCAAAAAGGAGGAGATATAAAACAAATTGAGGGGGATATTTAATAAATTGAATTGGAGTATTGGAGTTTAATAAATTTGGGAAGAAAATAATCCAAAGGGGGAGATAATAAAATTTTGAGCTAAAGCCAAATAGAATACAAAAACTACAAGGGAAGATGTGTGAAAGTGGGAGTAAAATCAGATTAGACATAGAGCCGACACAAAGTAGAAACATAGTAGATCAAAGAAAGGAATGAAAAGGTAGAGATAAAGAGTATCAACATGAGACAAAACCAACATAAGGGATTTTGGATATAGAAATGGAACATCAGCTCAGGGGGAGTTACAAGTTTTTGAGGTATATAGTCTTCTACAAAATTTTGAATAGGTTTTTGAAGTTTTGTACATATGTTGAACAAGTTGTATATTATACTCATAAGAGATCAGATTCATAATGTTTAGTTAAGTGTGTTTGACACTTATGTGAAAGGGGGAGATTTTTGATCTTAAATTGGTTTTGAAAATTGAGTGTTAATACACTTAAGTAAATTCTAATGTTGATGCCAAGTATAATATAGATGCTGAGCTATAGTATGTGCCGAGCTAGAAATTCAACAAGTGTCAAGTGAACTTCAAGTGCCAAGCAAGTTTCAAGTGTTGAGTGACAAGTAATGTTGAGTCACTATAGGTGTCAAGAAAATTATAGGTGTTGAGTGAGATAGAGATAGGAGGCGAGTAAGACATGAATTCCTATATGTGCCAAGCATCACTAAATAGCAAGTGTCAAGTAACACAGAATCAACATATGAGTTTGTGCCTTCACAGACTCAGATGTAAACCATTTTTGAGCCAAATCAAGAGGAATCTCAAAGGATCTAAAAGATAAGATTGAATCTTTTACATTTCCTATGTAATCAACATGCAGCCAATCAAAAAATGGAAAAAGCATGCAACCAAAAGGAAAAGTGTAAAGATTTGAGTGGGAAAAGATGGATGGATATTGATCGTAGATTCATACCTAACCCTAAGTCTTGAAAGCCTTTAAAAGGAGGCTAATAGCACATAATTCATGCATGTGAGTTGAATGGAAGAGTAAGAGATCATGTGAAATGCATGAGAAAATGCTAGCAAAGTTAGGGGTGAGAAGACTTAGAAGAGGAAGAGTAGCACTATAGAATCAAGTTAATTAGAATAGAGTATTAGCATTACAAACAGAGTTATATCAAATTAGTAAGGATCATATTAGATTGAGTAGAACAAAGATCTAGAATCAGTAATTGAAGATTGTAAGTTATCAGGTCAAGAAATTCTACTATACTATCTAACCATTGTATTAGGAGAATAAAAATCCTAAGATGATAGGTTGGCTTAATAGCTATCTTTTAGATCCTTAAAAAGGTTGTAAATCCTTTAACATGGTAACATTCCAAGTCAATGTTTGTAAATTATTTAGACATGTCATTTTTAATAGGAGGTAAAGCCTTTAATAGGGTAGGCCTTTCATAGGGAAGACAATTAGAAGTGGTCAAACTTTGTAACCTTAACTAGTTACATATTGCTACAGTGATAATTTGAGGGTGTCATCCCCACCCCAGTTTTACCTTCTTATTTTGGAGGGTTTCTAGGTGACCAAAATCTTGTGTTATCTATCTTCATGCATTTCTTTACTTTCATGTTAAGTAGATGTGTTAGATTTATGTGAATGATCTTAATTAAAAGTTTTAGAGGGTAGATATTGTTACTTCTAGTTCACCCCCATAGCTCTTAGAAGTAAATCTTCCCACTTCTAAATTCCAACACTTGGGGTGAGGATTATCTGATCGAAGGTTAGATTTGGTTGATTTTTTGTAAAGGGTTTGCAAAATTCTTGGGATATACCTCCAAGAAAATTGGACCCTAAGTCAATTAAAGATCTTTATGATGTCACAGAAGCAAGGATCTTAGAGATGGCATTGATGAAGAGTGACATGGTTGCTAAGATCATAAGTGTTATATGTGATGTGAATCAACATGTATGTACTAAAGATGGCTATAAATAAGTTGTTGAAGAATTTAAGGTTGTCAAATCAAGTGGTGAGGGAAAAAATGACCATGTGGAGAGACCTATGGGAAATAGGGCTGGTTAGTTTGCTAGGAATGGAACTTAGTTGAAGCTGAAGCATAAGATGGAGTTTTCTAATTTCTTAGATACTTTGAATCCTAAAGACCTAAATGATTCGATTAGTGAATTGCAAGACTACTTTGAGCTAGAGGATATCAAAGATCTACTCAGAGTGAGGTTAGCACAAACTAAGCTAAAGGGGCATGGTTCTCTTTGATGTAAGAAGTTATAGAGAGATAGACAAGAAGAAGATGAAATTAAGATCACTAGATGGAGGTTAATGGTAATTAAATTGAAGGCTAAGTTCATTCTTGTTGATTATTAACTTGAGTTATTTAAGAGATTATAGAATCTAAAGAAGAAGGATATGACTATGAAATATCATACAAAGGAGTTTTACAAGTTGACTATTTAGCTTGGGCATAGAGAATTGTCTAGAGAAAAGGTGGCTAGATATATAAGTGGCTTGATATTTAATATTTAGGATGACGTTGGTATGTTTAATAGTTCTTCAGTTGAGGAGTCTTATTAGTATATTTTTAGAGTAGAACAAACCATGAAGAGGAAGAATCAAGGTAGCTCCTGAGGGAAGGAGAATTGGGACTACATGGAAAAGGCTAAACCGGATGCAAAAGATGAACCTAAACTTGTTGATGAAAAGAGAAGCACAAGTAGAGGTGAGTTTAGGGGTAGTTGCTACAAATGTGGAGAAGCGGGATATAGCTCTTTTGAATTTCCTAGGAGAGTTTCTATTTTGAATGAAGTTGAGAACCATAGCAGTGAACTTGAGAAAAGAGAAAATTTACTAGCTCAATGAGTACTAGTTTTTTAGAGGACACTAGAGTCTTGTTAGAGGAGTAATTTGTTCAAGACTTGCTATAAGTCTAGTGGTAAAGTCTACAATGTGATTGTGGATAGTGGTAGTACTAATAACCTTGTTGTTGAAGGGATGGTTTAGAAACTTGGTTTGAGAAGAGTGAGACATTCATGTCCTTATAGGATTGGTTGGTTACAAGATGAACATGCTTTAGAAGTGAGGGAGTAGTGTCTTGTTAATTTACAGATTTGGAAGTGTAAGGTAGAAGTGCTCTGTGATATTGTGGACATGAGTAGTTGTCACATATTACTTGGTAGACCCTTATAGTATGATTGTGTCAAGAATTTGTTACTATCATGAAAGGTGGCAAGAAGCATTCCCTAATTCCTTTGTAGAATGAACAACTCAATAGGAGGAACCTGAGTATTGGTAGTCAAGTTGAGTTGAAGGATTCCATGAGGATTAGATATTTGCATGAAAAGAAAACTAGTGAAGCACCAATGATGAATGTAAAAAAAGAAGTGGAATAAGGAAAAGAATGTAAAATTTGAGGGCTAGAGAACATGTATGTGAATAACTAGTTTGAGATTTATATGTTGAATCCTAGAATTGTATATGAATAAACAGTTTGGGATTTATGTGTTGAATCTTAGAAGATCTCCTTCTATCTAATGAGAAAATATTTTTGAGCCTAGGGTGTATGATGTAGGAGCATCAGGGCTTGTTTGAAATCTTGTATGTTGGTGTGTTTGGCCTTAGAGTTAGGGAACTTGGCCAAAGAAAGATTTCTTACTTGATAAAAGAAGAAGAGGTTATCGATCATCAAAGGTTCTCAGCATGCACTACAAGCTCAATGATGCTTGGTTGTAGTGTTGATCAAGTAGCTCAGTTGATGAAGGAACTTGGTCACCAAAGGAGGAACTTGACATATGTTGAAGAGCTTGACTCATACTATAGGGTTCAATTGCTATGTTGACTAATTAAATCAATCAATGAAGGGGATCAATTATGCTTGGTGGAGTTGTTGATACTCAATGTGGTTTCTCTAATGCTTTGTTTGGTCTTAGCTCTATGTTAACCAAGTTTTTAGTGGGCAAACTTGAGAATTTAATTTGGGTTGTAGGTATTTATTATGTGTTTTAACCACCTTGTGGCTTGATTGGGTATAAGTAGGGGGTCTTGTTGAGTCTTTTGGGAGAGATCATATAACTTAGAGAAGAGGATGTGGAAGAGGAACACACTTTGAAGAGCTAGTAGTTTTAGATTATGGTAAAAGAAAGTTTTGAAGGGACCCAAAACCCTTTACAAAAAAAAGACTAAAGATAAACCATTAAAACAATACCAAGTTTTACAAGAACCTAAAACATAAAGTTAGAAAACATCCAAACCAAGTTTTACAGGGAACTGAAACCAAGAGTTTAAACTAAACAAAACAACTAGGTTTTACAAGGACCTAGAACCAACAATTTTAAACAAATAGGAAAGAGAAAAGGAAAAAACCAACAAAGCCACCCCAACCAGAAGCTAGCATGCCTGATCCATAGCTCGCACCTACAAAAACTCCTTAATAATGTTTCCACCTCTTTACCTACTTCCATAGTACTATGGATGATGTCAGTGGGCAAAGGAACAAGAGCTCCAAGAGCCCAAGTGACCTTCTTCCTTGTGCTTTACCTTGTTCTCTTACTAGACCCACTAGGACTCCCTACTCCAGCATTTCTAGGTGATATTATTTCATCATTTCTTTTCTTTCTTAGACTAGTTGTCATTGTACAAAGGCTAGAATTAATTTGTTCCATTTTAAGTCCACTCCCCTTAATTAGGTGATGAAGTTGTTGTTCATAATATTTTAGCTTTCCAAGAATGTTGTTGATATGAATTCCCAACTAGGTAATCTTAACTGATTTAACACTTTCAAGAGCTAGTAGATGACGCTTGAGAAATAAGCAAATTTCTTGGTGGGCTTGCGAGTACAATTTTAGATATTCCTTAGAGGTTTTTATTAGAGTGTGGATTTGGACTAGCTAGGGTTTATGTTGGATCTTGAGGGATCTTGTAGAATAATTACTTGCTTTGTACTTGGCAATAACTAGGAAGGCCTTACTACCTGACACATTTTATGTAATAAGTTTTCTTAATTTTATGAATCAAGTATTGTGAATTGGTATCATATCATGCATTATTGTTTTTTTTGTGCTATGTGATTATTTTCTTGGGGCTACGACATCTCCTTTCAGGATTCTCATACCTTGCACTATATCAACTTCATGGGCTTTCCTTTCTTCCTCTAACTCTTAAAAGAGCTAGTCTTACTAGTAGTGTCAAAATCCTCCATATCTATTTCCATCACATCATCATAGCACTAAGCTCTTTGTCAGACTCACCAGGGTTGTTCTGTGAAGCTTGGGTAGACCCTTTTAGTAGTTGGGCTCTAGAATATTTCCCTTCAGAAGTTTTCTTCTTTCTCTTACTAGGTTCAAAGCCCTCATCAGAGTCAAGGCCATCACTATCCTCCCCATCTGACAATTCTTCATAATCATCACAATTGTCTCCTTTTCCCTCAACATGCTTGGTCTCAATGAACTTCCCCATAGAGTTGGCTTTGATGTCCTCATAAATAAGGAGCATGATGCCATTGTGAAGAGGGGGATTGGTGACGCTTTTAGATATTATCCCATTTATGCTATTGTTTAGTGAGGAATATAGATAAAAATGAACATAAATCTTCACATTGTGCCTAAAGTCATTTAATAAGAAAAAATTATATGAATAAACCCTAAAAAATATTCCATCAAGGGTGATCTAGGAGACAATAGCCCTTAGGATAAACCTCTAGAATTTCTTCAAGGAATGGGGATGAAATTAAGCAATACCTTTTTTCTTAACCAATTTCTTCCTATTCTTGGGCATCTTTGGGAAGGTGTCAATTGCGTGTGAGAAATGTGGATCATGTATCTACAAAACCAACACACTTCAATAAGACATTATATAACAGGGTTAGCACTTATAATTAAACAAAATTAAGAATAAAACACTATAAAACTATCGTATTTCTCTCTAAGGAATGAGTATGTGAATGGAATTAATTGCTCTCAGAATTAAGACCAAATCAGTGGCAATAACACCCCTAGAATGAGATATTCAAGCTAGCATGAATGCAAAATTCAAACTTAGAATTGAAATATTAAGCTAGCATGGAGTACAATCAAGATAAGAAACAAATCAATTAAGCTATAATTGAATTAGAAAAGAAGTGAAATGAATTAGAATTTAAAGAAATAATGCTTAATTTAATAGAGTTTCTTTGCTCTAAGATTGCCTCCCTTAGCTCTTATAATGTCTTCCATTTATAGACTTTTTGAAGTGCTTGGGGTAGAGTTTGATCCAACCATGGTGAGGTTGAGGGTTGATTATTTTATTCACGGTTGAGATCCCACTAGAATAAATGATGTAGAGTGGAGATCCCACTCAGAATAAACAATCTAAAGTGGAGATCCCACTGACAATTGTTTAAGAATATCCTTGGACCCCATAAAGAATAAAATATTCATTTATGGATAGGGGATCCCTTATCAATATTAAATTGTTTTCCAAAATAATGAATCATTAATGCTTATTCTAAAAATAATATTCATGTGTCACAATTGAATGGGTTCAAATTGATTTGACTTGTTTGATTTAATTGAACCTATTCCATTCCAATATGTAATTCTGTATTTAAGGATGTGACCAATTTTGGTTGATTACATTTTCCCCTCTTTGAAATTATGTGTGAGTAGCACATTGATTCAAAGAATAGTTTGATTTGAACTATACATTGAGAATTGAGATCGATTCCTATTTTTATTGTATGAAGACCAATTGATAAGATTTTTAGGACTATCTCAAGAAAAAAAGCTTAGTCCTCTGGTGTTAGGGTTAGAATGCCCCAATACCAGTCCATAAAATAGATGACAAGACCTATCATGAGTCATAGGTGTTAGAGTAAATAATTAATAACTATTTATTTATTCTATTTTCTTAAGCTTACTTAGGTAAATACATTTCATTTATTAGTTGTAGTCTAGGAGTTTGTTCTCTCTAAGTCATACTTATCCTCTCACCTTATTTGAGGACTTTCCACCTCATGTGGATGTATGCTTAGTTGTCACACTTATCTCGTAGCATCTTCTAGCTTGTTCTAGGAGATTCCTAGAGCTCTTTATATTCGAGCTCCCTCTTTGTATTTTCATAACATAACTCATTCTTGCATATTGTAAATACATATTTTCTTGTGTTTGCATATCTTGTTCTCTCTTATGTCCATTTAGGGTTTTTCCCTAGCTCCTCGCTCTTCCTTCCTTGGCTTCCCTCTGACAGGTTATTGCATGTAGGTGATCTTGGGCATCTTTAGAGTTGGATTTCATCAACTCCAACATAGTATCAAAGCCTCCCTATTACTGCTTTGTTGAAGGATTTCTGAAGTCATGATTTGAAGTCATAAACCCTAGTTTGTTTGTGTATTTTTCTTCAAATCTGGGGAACAAAATTTTTTTAGAGCACTTTCAGCCCAAATGGACACTACCATTGGATTCAAAAGGTGCTTTTCAGCTAGGATCCATATAAAATTCATCAATTTTGGAGACAGGGCTCTGGGAGGCAAATTTTTTATAGCCCTACAAGCGGTCGTACGAACTGTACAAATTTTTTAAGCTCAAAAAAATTTAGAAAGGTTTGCACAGAGTGCACCACCATGACACCACACAGTGGTCGCTACGGGGCTGCCCACGCACAACTCACACCCTGCCTCAACCGGTTGTGCCTCCTCCTACACTGCTGAATAGCCGCCATCGGTGGGCCAACCATCGGTCACCTCAGCTGGGTGGAGCCCCAACCTTTCTCCACTCCATCGGTGGACTTCTCTGGTTCTACCACCCCTATGGCCACTATGCTAGGTTAGCTTTGCCTATATCATCAGCAGTGTTTTGCAACCCAATCAGCAGCTGTGGGGGTGACACATGGAACGTGTGCCATGTGGCACATTGCCACGTGGCCACTACCACATCATCTTATTTGCCAAGTGGACCTACCACGTGGCATGCCATGTGGCCTCTCTTTTTTTTTGCGATGGTCTCGAAGCCATCAAATTTAATGCAGCTATTTGTTGACATTAGCATGATGTCACTTCATCATAGCCCTTGCACCTCTCCTAGCTCCTTTTTAACCGACCTTCAAATTTTTTGCCATAACTTGAGCATACGGAAGTATTTTTCGATCTAATAGAAGTGCCAAAAAGCTGGTTCCAAGATAGAGACATTTGTACAAGATTTTTTAGGTTTTGATTCATTTTTATACTTTTTTTTGTAGTCAAAGTCCGTAGTTATGTTTTTGACTTCGACAAGCTTATCTTTTGCATCCCATGTTAGTTTTTTGAAAATGTTATATTTATGGAAAGCTAGTTCTAAGTACTTTAAATAAATGTTGTCATTTCCTCCAGATGCTACCCTATGCTCTTTCTATCATTGTTTTGGTGTTTTCAATCCATGGTGGATATCTTGGGTGTTTTAGGTCTGAGGATCATTTTTCTGGCATGGTTTCTTTTGTTTTGGGTTGTACTATGTTTTTTTGAGCTTGTGTTTAGTTTTGATCATTGTAGCTATCATTTTGAAGCACTTTTATGTATCACACTGAGATAAAGTGCCACTATGGCATTTCGGGGGTCATGAATGTTGTTTTGAGTCAATTGTACTTGCACTATTTTTATAAAGCACCATGAGGGGGATAGTTGTTTTATATTTTAGGCCTTCTCCCTTTGTCAAATAAGTGTCCCTTCCATGAAATTAGCCCCATGTAGAGTCAGTTTGACCATGTGTTTATAGGTGTTTGTACATCTTTCTCTCTTGTCATTATTGGTTCATTTGCACGAGATTTTTGGCCCACCTTTTTAGTTGCCTATCATCACACCCCTTCTACATTAAGGATTTTTCTAATGCATCCTTGGTTCAATGGTTGGTTAGTGTGAACTATGTATTTAGTGGTTGATCCTATATACAAGGAAATTGCAATGGCTGGCAACCTATGCATTTCAGTGAGATGGATCATCTACCATATCGACACGCTAAGTTCATGCCTTCTTCTTCCATGGAGGTTCTTCAGATTAGAAATTTCTTTTTTATGATAGATTTTGTAGCTTCTTCATGCTTTAGTGATGCTCTTCATGATCACTCCTTGTTCCTATTTTAGGGGACATTTCCCTAGTTGGAGGCTTTTTCAGTTCTTCACTAGGTTCTTACCTCTTTTTGGGGGAGGGTTTTTCTCATGTGGTTTTCTCTCTTTCCCCATTTTTAGAGGTTGCATTCTTTTACATTGTACATGGGTACCTAAAATGGCCTTGTTGCTAGGACCCATTTTGCATTTCATCTTAGCTTTGTGAGCTTAAGGCATTTCCCTAAGTTACACTTAAGGGGGGGTGTTAGAGTACATAATTAATTATTAATTATTTATTCTATTTACTTAAGCTTACTTAGGTAAATGCATTTCATTTATTAGTTGTAGTCTAGGAGTTTGTTATAAGTTGTTGACAATACGTGAGGTTTTTCTCTCTAAGTCATACTTATCCTTTCACCTTGTTTGAGGACTTTTCACCTCATGTGGATGCATGCTTAGTTGTCACACTTATCTCCTAGCATCTTCTAGCTTGTTCTAGGAGATTCCTAGAGCTCTTTATATTTGAGCTCCCTCTTTGTATTTTCATAACATAACTCATTCTTGCATATTGTAAATACATATTTTCTTGTGTTTGCATATCTTGTTCTCTCTTATGTCCATTTGGGGTCTTTCCCTAGCTCCTCGCTCTTCCTTCTTTGGCTAGAATGAGTATGTAAATGGAATTAATTTCTCTCAGTATTAAGACCAAATGAATGACAATAACACCCCTAGAATGAGAGATCCAAGCTAGCATGAATGCAAAATTCAAACTTAGAATTGAAATATTAAGCTAGCATGGAGTACAATCAAGCTAACAAACAAAGAAATTAAGCTAGAATTGAATTAGAAAAGAAGTGAAATAAATTAGAATTGAAGGAAAGAATGCTTAATTTAACAGAGTTTCTTTGCTTTAAAATTGCCTCCCTTAGCTCTTAGAATGCCTTGTATTTATAGATTTTTCCAAGGGCTTGGGGTAGAGTTTGATCCAACCATGGTGAGGTTTGGGGGTTGATTATTTTATTCATGGTGGAGATCCCACTAGATTAAATAATGCCAAGTGGAGATCCCACTAGAATAAATAATGGTAAGTGGAGATCCCACTTAGAATTGTTTAAGAATATCCTTAGAACCCATAAGGAATAAAATATTTATTTATGGATAAGGGGGTCCCTTATCAATATTAAATTGATTTCCAAAATAATGACTCATTAATGTTTATTTTAAATTAATATTCATGTGTCAAAATTGAATGGGTTCAAATTGATTTGACTTGTTTGATTTATTTGAACCTATTCCTTTCCAAGATGTAATTTTGTATTTAAGGATGTGACCAATTTTGGGTGATTACATTTGCCCTCTTTGAATTGATGTGTACACAACACATTGATTCAAAGAATAGTTTGATTTGAAGTGTAGAATGAGAATTGAGATCAGTTCCAATTTTGATGAAAACCAATTGATAAGATTTTTAGGACTATCTCAAGAACAAAGCTTAGTCTGCCAGAGTCAAGGTTAGAATTCCCAAATACTGGTCCATAAAATAGATGATAAGACCTATTATGAGTCATAGGAATATCCCTAGAATGAGGCTTAATCCTCAAGAGTTAAGGTTAGAATGCCCTGATAGTTGTCCATCAAGCTATTATTTGAGTTGTCATAAGTTTAATTGAGATAGCTAACAAAACATCAATTGGTAGATTAATTGATAGCATAGATAGAAGATGGTGTGAGATACAAAGAGTAGAGATTCCCTTGAGGACTTTGAGTTTAGATTAGGTTGATGGATTGAAGTAAGATTTGAAAAAAAAAATTGAAGTAGAAAATGTTGAAGAAAGATTTTGAAGCAAGATTTGAAGTAGAATTTTGAAATAGAATTTAGAAAAAATATTTGAAGTAGAATTTTTGAGGAAAGATTTAAAGTAAACTTTTTTGAAGAAATATTTGAAGTATAATTTTTGATGAAAGGGTTGAAGTAAGATTCAATGACGTAATCATCCTAGCCCCTCGGGAGCAAAATCAAATGATGATACTTTAAAAAAAAGTGATGTAGAGTAATAGATGTGAAGATGTAGATATGCTGAGTGATTCAAAAGAATGTAGATCATACTAGAGTAGATTGTAGAAAGTGTAGAGTCTATTCAAAGTGATGTGAGCATCTGTATGACTAGGTTTGACCAAGTTTGACAATGGCTATCTCAAAGTTAAAGAATATGAAATTTTGATTTTGACCCAAAAAATGGACTCATGCTTATCAAATTAAGGAGGGGATGATGAAATGCAATCTATGTTGAATATTCTACCCCTTGTGTTGTCAAAGGCTAGTCAAAGAGCTGTGGGAGACATTATGTAGTGCAAAGTTGAGCTGAAATGCAAACCTAAAATGAATGCCCCTAGGACTTGGTCACTAAATCAATATTGTTTAATTTTCATCATTGAACTAGAAAAAATAAATGACAAAGTACAATCACCACTAGTTCAACCATGGCAATATGAATACTTTATCATTCTAAGCTAATATGTACATGAAAAGAAAATTATTATCAATAATTACCAATATGTATAATAACTATAAAATTGTTGCAGTAAAACACAAAAATTAGAAAACAAAGAAAAAGTTCACATTTTTCATCCTGGCTTCTCTAGTCTTAGACATCATCAACTTGCTAGAAAAATCATGACTGAAAAATAAAATCACATAATCTTCCTATGAATGTTTGTTTGAAGAACAATTATAAACAATAGTATGAAATTTTTCACCATGTAGAAAATAAAGCCAATGATGGAACTGTGTGCATTTATCGGCAAGTGTAAATAACAAACTTGTTGTAGCAAATGGTTGAAGGTTTGTCTATTGTGATAATATTTTTGGATGTTCATAGGATTTGACCAAGTAAAGATTGGATAAATCATTTTTTGTAAAGAATCTTATAATTTGCATTGCATCTGATGTGTTTGTCGAAGTGTGTCAGTTTTGGCTTGTTTGGAGGTCAAGCATGAATGCACATGGGAAGCATCTTTTGGAAGAAACAAGAGTGCAATGTAACTATCAAAAGGCATTATGTTTGATGTCTAGCAAGATGGGATTCGTTGTTGTGTAATTGTTATGTGTCATGAGATGTGTGAAAATCAATCAGAGTGGCATTATTGCATAATGTTTTGAAAAATATGGTGGACAACTCTTCTACTCCTAAGAAGTTGGTAGAGTTTTTTTTCCATTAATAGGTGAACGAATCTTAATAAGTTGATCCATAGTGTGTTGAAAGCATCAAAAAACTCCAAAACTCCATAAGAAGATAGTTGTATCTATTTGTGTGTAAAAATAGCCATGGTAGGATCACAAGAAAAATCATAGCAAGAGTATCAAATGGGAGAAGCAAAGCTTGGAGGATGGGTGGATGATGATAGTGATAGTGTGGTAGATAGAACATAGTGGAGAAGACATAGAAGAAGAAAGTGTAGCCGATCAGAAGCAATCGGAGAATCCTCTCATTGAAATGTGTGTCAGTGTGAACATGAAGCTATAGAGGCAAGTCAAGGTCAACTACCCTAGGATCTAACAAAAGAAAATGAGGAGGATCCTACGTTACTACAGATGTTAGTTGAAAGTGCAACATAGATCACAAGGAAAAATGAGAAAGTGGAGGAGACTAAATCTCCTGGTGATGGGATGCCTAGAAGATAGCAACATGTGTGTTTGCATTACTAATAGCCAAACAGAAGATCAAATGCCTATAAAAAAGGTTAACCCAGTCATTGAGCTAGGAATTATGGTGAAGCTAGTAGTATCACCATTTTGGCATGGAAAGAACATCTTGGGGGAATGATCAACTTATCTATAGAGAAGGGAAGTAGATCTGTTATGTCTTCATTTTTCCCTTTTTGAGAAGCACAAACTGTATTTTCTTGTAACCAGTTTGTGATATAGTCATGGTGATGGAAGTAGAGCTAAAGAAAGTGTTGGTAGTAGAGAAAAATTAGGTCAATAACACAAAGAAAGATGCAAAGTTCTTTCAAGGTTTGATTGAGATAGCCAGAGAAGATGGAACAGGAAAGGAAGCAAAATAGTTAGAAGCAATGTTGGTAGTAGAACGAGTGTGAGCAGAGACTATAGAAGCATCTCTAGCAGTAGAGTGGGCATTAATGGAACAAATTCACAATGAGATGGTGTTTTTATGAGCTTAGGTGGAAGCATTTAGGGAAACTATAGCAAAGACTAATGCCATAGCATATCAATCACAAGATCAATTAAATGCTACCAATGCAAGGATCACCCACTTCATGAATCAGATGCCTAAAGTCAAGCATGAGAGGGAGCACTAGTACATTTGACCCCATTTTTAGACCAAAAATTTTGACCATCTATTCAAATGTTTTAGATTGGTCAGAATATGGAAGGGAAAATATGTTTTTTTTTAAAAATCCATGCCCATGTTAGTCAAAATTTTGACCAACATGACCTTAAGTGTTGGTCAAAATTTTGACCAACATGATCTTAAAATGTTAAAATTAAAAAAAGGCTTTGGCCTAATGTGCACATGAGAGTTGTAATTGTTGTCGAGAGAATCAAGGGTTTTCCTAGCGGTTGATTGAAATAAGAGAAGAGCACTAGGGTGGGAGAGAAACATGGAAGGTTGGATGGTACAAACACCTAAAACAAGATGGGAAATGAAATAAGGATCAATGTCTTTGGTGATGTAGTAGTCAATCCAGTGTCCATAGGATTTGATTTTGAAATAAAAATTCAAAATGGATTGCTTTTAGTGTTTGATCTTTTATGAGTGGGGGGTAATATGTTTAATGACTTCTTTGGGGCCAAATTTAGATTTGAGCTTCCCTTGATACCCTGAAAATAATTATTTCTTCATCTATAGGTTTCTTGTGTTTGTTTGGTTTTAAGTTTTTAATGGTCATGCTTTGATATATATTAAGTTAGAGCATATTCAGTGGCATCTTTATTGCAGACAATGTACATTAATATATCATATAATATGAATTAGTTACTAAAAGTTTATAACAAAGGAGGGTATTGTGATCATGCAAAAATACTAGAGAAAACATGACTAAACAAGAAAAAAGGAAATGAAAAGCATGTGTAAACATAATAAAAGATGGGTAAGTGGTTTCAGTCACTTCAGGATAAAATTCTTACTTCTAGAAAAAAAAAGGTTTAAAAGATAAAACTAAAAGTTAAAATAAAATGTCAAATCTCTATTTGTATCACATTCATTTCCTTGCTTAATGAATAATGTTGAAATTGGAACTTTGTTTTCTAGATTTCAGTTGAGAAATTAGTTGGAGTAGGGTTCACAAGAAACATGCATCTCTTCAATTAGTTGTGATTGCATGTATACCCTTTATCTTCTTGTTTTTTGATGGGCTTGGTTAAATGGTATTTTTTCATCCTTTGCAGCTTGCACTAGCTATCTTTTACCCATAGGAATTCATAGACATGGGTCATTCCTATCCTTGGAGAAATTTTAAGTTTACTAGCACTTATTTCCAACATTGAACCATTTTGCTACATTCAGTTAAAAAGCTAGGAAGCATCACATATCCATTTGGACATGGCTCCTAATTATTAACTATGGTGCTAAGTAGTACCTCAGTCAAGTTCCATGGAGTGATTGAACACAAAGGCATAATGTGGCTAAATGACAAAGCTAGGAAGTGTCTATCTACTGCCATATTATTTTATTACAAGATGTGTATAGCATTTAGACCAAGATTTGTCAATCCATTTCAAGAAACGTTTATGCAATTGAATAAAAAATTAAAAAACAGTCCAATTCAAAACCAAAATTTTCAATCAATTCATTTTTTTGCACTTGAGTTGATTTATTTGTTATCTAGCTTACTTGGGTTATATTCTTGTGTAATGTATAGGCTCAATAGTGATGGAATGTATGAAGCTACCTGCAACTACAGTATATTTTGACATTCCACTAGAAAGAAATTATTGTGCATTCCATAGGGGAATGAGGATCATTTTCTTTGTTCCTATTAGTTAATACTTTTTTTTGTGCACATCTCCCCTGTCAGCTATTAATGTAGTATCTATGTTCTATAAGTTTGTAGAAATGGCCTCTAATGGAGTATACTTATGGGATTGAATTTGGTTCTATTGCAAGTGAACGAAATATGTAATATATATGTTGAGAATGACAAATTTGGTTTTGAAGTAATCCACTCATCTCCCAATGTCTAAGTATCTTTTACTCACAAGTTTTGTATGTTATTTAAAGGCAACATTTTTGCTAAGTTGTAAGATGAAATCTAAGTAACGATTTTGTTTTTTTGTTTTTTTTGTACTATATATAGATGATGTCCATAATGATATCAAGCTCATTAAGTTAAGAGACTAGATTAGCTGATATATCTCACAAAAAAATCCAAAATATGTTAGTACATATTACATCATGATCGATACATAAATAACATCTCCAACTTTCTGTAACATCAAATCAACAAAATAAAATATCACTAACTATCTGAAACTATCCATCAAAGCTTAGTTTCTACTTTCATTGTAATCTTCCCAACTCTAATGTCCATGAGGATGGGAAACAATTGACAACTTATCATATCAGAATAACTTTTTCTGTTGAAGAAGATCTTGTTTCCATGTTTCTTCTTATATCCTTCTTACATTTTTCCTCTGTTTCCTTTTCCTTTTCATTGGATTGGTTCTGGCATTCCATTGTTTGATTATGGAAGGTGGGATTCATTTGTTTGTTGTATGATCATGTATGGCCATATCTCATCTCCTGCTTGTGTGACCCTTACAATCCCATCTCCAAGTAGCTTCAGGAACTTAACATGATTTCCATTGTCATAGCTACCTATGAAGCAAGATTAAAGTACATGAGTGTTTTGTATGACTCAGTAAGAATTCTCCTCACCTATTAAAAATCTCATCATTTGTAGCCTTCCATATTTGCTGCAAAATTTCAGTAGAAAGAGAGCCAAAATATTTTGTAAATCTTCTTCATGATTATAATATTACCAAATAATATTTCTAACTAGCTATTTTCATTATTAGTGTTCCAACTATTAAAGCCATTGCAAAGCATGTATAACTTTTCCTTAATAGATAAACAAGCAAAAAAAATACACCTGATAGAATTTGTCTTCCTGCAAAGTGAGCATAGATCAAAATGTGCATTATGTTCTTAATAACTAAACCTTCAATGAAAATCTAAAATGTGCCTTCTTAGGCTCCAAAGTGTTAGACAAAACATATTGTAAGTGCTTGTGCAAAAAAAAAAATTTGTCTACCTCAATATTCCTACATTGACTAACATGCTAAAAAAATAGAGAATTGTAATAAGGAGATTTATAAATGTCAATCTCTTCTACACAGATGACTAGGGTATTAAGAACCAGGTAGGCTTCTTTGGTGATCGTGTAAATCCAATTAATATGAGGGATTTGCTAATACAATCTTAGAGAGGTCCAATCAATAAGTTGGTCTACTACCTAAAGCAGAAAATAGCAATCTTGACCCACCTCTTAGTAGAACAACCGTGTAGTAGGGAAAGTTGTTTCCCCTATACTTGAGGTTTCACTTGATTGATCCTTGTCCCATAAACTTTATCCCTATCTTGGAGGAAATTGTAATGACCTTATCTTTGATAAGCTCTTAAACTTTTCATAAACTTTGAAGACCTTGGACCCAATAGGGTAATGACCTACCTATAGGTAAGGAGATCACTAAAAGACAAGTCTTTTTAATTTTATTGTGTTTTGCACCCTTAGAAATAGCAAGAGCAATGTTATTTCTCATTAGCACTTTGATAATCCATTTAACAGAAAAAGAAATTACTTGCTTTCTTAGGTCTTTAAGACCTAGGCACCCCAATCTTCTAACCATGCAACATTAATCCCACTTCACAGATTGCCTTTTCCATCAGACCAAAGGAAATTTATGATTTTTTTCTGAATATCATTTACCTGACTACTGCCAAAGAGCCAAATAGATGCATAATACAAATAGTAGGATGATAAAATATTTTGATGAACTTGAATAAGAGAGAGACACTACCTGTTCCAACCTTCCAATTTTTTTCTCCACATTATTCTTAATCCATAGCCACATATCCTTTTAGTTTTGGTTAACTGAAAAATAAATTTCAAAGCATCTCATCTATTTATGAGGCCTACCCATTAGAAATCACACTTTTTACACTAGCTTGGGGGGACCTTCTCATCAACCTAACATATTAGATTATGTCTTAGATATTCTAGCACTAGAGGCAAGAAAAAAGAGGTCCAATTTATTAATTAATTTATTAACATTCTCTTCATCTAGTTGCACAAGCAAGGTTGTATTGTTGGAAAACTAGATATTTGGGAGGTCTTCATATTTTGGTAGCATAATACTTTTGATTCTAGGAGATCTCACATCATCCCTAAGGAGATGATGTACATCATCAGTTATAGTAAAAAAAAGAGCAAGAGCTAGGGGTTAGCCTATCTAATAGATCTTTCCAAGGGGAAAGCCTCCGATAAGACCTCATTAGCATCCACTTGAGTAGAAGCACCTTTAGTAAGATACTAACCATCCTACAACTTTTCTTAGTGTTGGAACTCAAAATTGTAGCCCAAATTTTGTGCACCATTGAGAAAGTCAAGCCCTATAAATGCTTTTTGATGCCTATGTACTTGATTGTACTTGAGAATCCCATGAGGTGTTTAATGTTTCTAACACCATCCATTCAACATATCCACATGTTCCATGAAGTTAAACTGACATAGTGACATGAGGCTATGTTTGCAATCAAATAACTTGTACCCAAAATTTTTTCACAAATTGCCACTTTGGGAGTATCTAGTGTTCATACGTAAGAGCTTAGCTTTCAAATTTTGAGTCATTTTGAGTCCATTTGACTAGGTTTTGAATCCCTCAAAGTTGGTAGTTTACTGTTTTCATGTTAATGCACATTGCACATAATTCTAGGAAGCCCTGTTTGATGTGCTATAACTTTTGACTAGTTGACCAAAATGCTAAATTTCCTTTTGTGTTGTATTGTAGACATCAAAGACTTGTTATGTTTCAAGTTTCAGCTTATGAAAAATCTATTTGATCATTTTTCAAACATGATTCCAAACACAATTTATAAAGTTTTACTGGTGTTAGCATTTGCAAATTGATTAATACCCTTGTTTGTGGTGTTATAACTTGAGATCTATGATTGGTAAGATTGAATGTATTGTACCACTATGTAGCACTCTAAAAATACTTTAAGTGTGCCTAGTTGCAAGTCTTGATGAATCCATATGCGCACTTTTCAAGGCCAATTCCATTTGCCAAAAATTGATTTCTTGTCATTCTCTCCAGTCTGCAAATCCAAGTAGCTCACTTTGACCGCTTGCCAAACATGTCTAGTTATTTATCATGAGCCAAAATCACAGATCCATAATCTCCTCATGATATATAATGAACACCCCAGTTTTTGTCTTCCTAAGTGTCCATTTGCCTAGTTTTCAAGGTCAATTTTGAACCCAATTTAGTGTTTTCTGACTTGTTTTCTTGTAAGTAGTTCTGAGAGGTTAACTTTGATGGTCAATATCTTTTGACCTTAAATTTTTCATGAGATGAGATTCGATGGGCTGCAAAAGAAAGAATCAATATGCCAGATTTTAGAGCCCAATTAGAGGTTTGGGTCAATTTTTAAGGCCAGACAATGGACCTCCTGGCGCAAAAGTGACAGGTTGCAAAAATGGATAAAATGAGTTTCAGATGTTGATTCATCAATCGAGTTTGATTTTGATCAGTATCAAGTGATGAATGGATCACTTACAATTGTCAATTGTCCAAAAATGAATTTTTTTTTAGCCGGACCCACTTTGGTGCCTGACTAATCTACATTAGATTGTGAAGTAATACTTGTGGAATAAAGTTGATAAAACATAATGCTAATGATGGAAAAGAGGCTGGAGAAGAAGTGAAAGGTTAAATAATTATGGAGAACCCATGGTAGTCAATCTCTATTGCATAACTATTGAACAACTTATATCTATACATCAAACCAGATCAACATAATATCTCATCTGTCATCGCTCTTAATATTTCCTATATAGTCTGGCTTAGGGGACTCAGTAAATATTACAACTTAAATGCATAGATAAGACTTATCAGTACAATGTGGTGCATTGGGATAAAGTGGGACTCAGTAATAAAGTCTGCCAATTTGTGTCTAAGGATTCAAAGCCATCTTAATAGAGCAAGAAAATATGTTCACAAGGAGTGAAAAGGAAAGCTAATAGTAAATGAGAGGACATCAAGAGGATGTAGGTATATCTTTTGTTTCTTCATCCCTCATGATCCATATGATTTGGTAATGTTCCCTCTTAATGAATGCTGATCCACGTGATATGGCCATGACCCATCTTTGTGAATATATGATATGGCAATGACTCGCCTGGATTGCATATAGTCATTTGCTAGCAACATGTCAAGCAAAGTCAAAATCAAAAGAAACCTACACACATAAGAAAGGACCTTACACATAGGACAAAGCAAGATGCCCAAGATCAAGAGAGCAAAGGCAACCCATTTAAACAAAGAAGTTGCCCATCCAATTAAAGCCACTAGCAACTATAAAAGAATCTCATGCCAAAATGCAAAGAACCTACAGTCAAAAACAATGGGGAGCCATTTTAAAGAGACTCGCACATGTAAAGATAAACCATAGACCAATAAGATAAATAGAGCTACCAGGAAGGAGAGGAAGGGAGTGCTCGCTTGGTGGATGTCCAGAACTATAAAGGAGTAGGTGCCATCCAAAACATTCAAATGTTTTAATCCCACATTGGGGATACTGCACCCATTTTAGTAGTTTAAATATAACTCTACACTATAACATGTTGTCCAAAAGATGCTACCTTTTAAAAGGTAGAGAGGCTCACATGTGTGGTGGAGCCTGTGCCTGGCCAGCTAGTGATAGATGACACATTTTGACGTGAAACAAAAAAACAAAGTTGTCAGAAAAGCTCACCAGAAAGGTAGGACATCACCAAAAAAGTTAAAGTTTCTGATAGTTGCCATGTCACCATTGGAAAATGGGAGGGACTTGTTGTTAGCAACATGGTGACCCCCCAAGAAAAGTAGTTTCTGGCTAGCAACCTACCAAAAATTTTAAAAATCTGGCAAAGAAGGTTGTGGGTGATTTAGATGATGTGGCAGTGTCAAAAAACAACATGATGACAAGTGGCAGCTAGGTGATGTGTCATTGATACATCATGGTGAGGTGGATGAGTTTGATAGTGACGAGTGCCAGAGGTCCATGATGTGGCATACTTCTCAAGGTGCTAACATAGCAGAGGCCGATACATCTCACAAGGTCACTATGTTTTTGATGACATGGTAGTTGCTGACTCACATAGTGACATAGTGACCATGATGTGGCATGCTAATGTGGTGGTGAGTAGGATGAATTAAGTGATGCCATGTGGCACCCACTATACAGGCCTGAGCAAATTAGAAGATGACAAGTGGTGAGGTTGGTCAACCAAGTTTTGCCCAAATTCAGAAGGCAGGAAAATTTAAAGGTTTCAAATATAAATTTTATTTTTATATTCCTATTTCATGTGAAAGTAGATCTATAAATAAAGTTTGAACTTTAATATTGTCCAAACTTTATAAAAGGTTTAAATATTTGTGCAATATTGCCATGGAGCCATGAACAGAGGTATAATCTTTAGAGGGCCATAATAGGGACATTTTTTATATCAAAAATGGTCACTTCAATATACCACTAGAATTGAGAAAATCTGAATTTTCCAAATATGAAGTTAGATTGTACACATGTGTTCACTGGTTTGTGTTATAGGCTAGTTTGTGTTTCCCAGGGCTTTCTCAATGGAATGAGTAGATTTGATCATGGAGCATTAGAATTGGTTAGAGGGTAGTTCTAAAGGCTTGTTCGGATTTGAATGTGAAGAAAATCAACTTCAAATAGTTTTCTTGCATTTTGGAAGTTACATTGAACTGATTTTCACTTTTTACCGTGAATCCTTTTTAACACCAAAATTAGTTATGTTCTTTCATCATTACGTTTTGAGATATTTTATACTTATGAGGCCAAATGATCAGATTTTGATATTCAGATGAAGAGAGAAGGTAGTGAGAGTATTTTGATGGAAAAGAGAGGGAATTTCAAGTGGATAGATGTCATATGTAGAGCAGATCCGAGAATTCCTTCTTCCTATATCAATCTCTTTCTTCCTCATTGTATAGGTTCCAATTTTTTGGAGAAAACCCACTCACTGCTATGATATCAAGTCTTGGTTCTAGTTTTTGATGTGTTCCCATGACTATGACACCATTTCTTTCAGCATAATTCTCTTATATGAATAGCATTATGAAGGATAGATCTGTTAGGTGTTTTCATGTTTTCATTTCAAGCATATGGTTGTATTGTTTCAAAGAAATTAATACAAAGAAAAGTAGGTTGAGTTTCATCTTGAATCATGTCTCCTATCTCAGCGAGCTTCGATGTTTTATGATCTTTGAACAAAGAGCCTAGATCATAGTTGCAATCCCTTAAGGTTGTATGGTGTCTTATTGTTGCTTGTAACTCAAGGGGTTATGTAAATGATTCAGTGAATCAACAGGGTTGCAGGTTTACTGAAAAGGATATCATGTAAGAATGAGGTTTGGATTGAGCACAGATGTTTGTTTATAAGGTAAATAGATAGATTGTACATTTAAATATATACATAAGTATTAGATATCCATATGTATGCATTTGATTCATGGGTTTTCCCAATGGATTAGGCACTAGTAAGCTACAAGATCATTAAAGTATTACTGTTGTATATCTAAGGTTTTGTTGAATTCAACATAATTAATCAAATGTGTTTTACCCTTTTATGTTGAAGGGCTATCAAATTTTAACCCTCACTCAGCTTGTGCATTTCATAGAGTTGTAATTAGCTACTACACTTCGTTGTTACTGCATAAGTCATTAGGAGATTTAGGGGTTTTCATCTACTTAATAGATTCAAGGATATATTTTTGCACTGGTACGGTATCAATTGAATCTGAGGTTAACCCACCTAGGTCTTGTAGAGCCTAAAGTGAAGAAGGAGTTATGCGTTAAAGTTGGCCCAAGACTACAGTCAGATGTATTTGTCATAGGAAATTGCTAGCCTTAGATGCATTTGTCTGGTTTCTTGGCCATTTTCAAAACTATTATATCAAGAGCCAACACTTAGGAAATCCAAATGCCTCTAAACCATCATCAAGAAAGTGCATTCCACCCTATCCTATGTTTTTTCAAAATCTAATAGAATAACATATGTTTATAAATGTTTTAGGGCTTACACTATAATATTGGCATCTAAGGTTGGGGCCTAGAAGTATATCACTTTTACATGGATAGCATATTATGATTTAGTAGGTAGCTTTATATTAGAATTATAGTTTATAAAATATCTTAATACCATATGTTTGTACTCCAAAGTTGAGTCCCAAACATCTTTGTTGGCATTTGTGATTTTGAAGTTTTCTTTTATGTTCATTTTGTGCTATATTAGTTTGTTTTCTAAATAAAAATTGGTTCCCATATTTAACTTTGTTCTCACCTAAGAACTCACTAGTGTTATTCCAAGGAGTTTTAGGTAGGAATTGCAGAAAAGCAAGCATGTACTGAATCAATTTTATTAGTTTCTATGGAGTTTTATACTGATCTGAATTACAACATTCATTAGAATCCAAAATGTTTGTAGTTTTTTTAATTGAATTTTTGTAAAATGTGCTCTAGAAAAGTACTTTCGAGGATGAAAGTGATGATGATATAGATCTAGATGAATAGTTTGGTACTTCAAGCACTGCACCAAAAGTTCCAGAAGAAAATGTCAGTGATGATGAGATTGTTGAATCAAACATTGAAGTTGACAATGAAGGAGTTGTTGAACTAGACAATGACCCCCCATAGAAAATAATGCTTGGATTTATAATTTTTTATATTGAAATCTAAAATATGTATGTCATAGTACATTATGAGTCTGAGTTAGTATTGCTTTTGGATCTTCTACATGATTAATGTTGTTAACATTAACTCCTTAATTAACATATGTAGTTACTAATAGATGGGAGATCCCTCTATTGAAGTAACTGAAGAGCAACAAGATTCTACCCAAGTAGCCAAGGACAAAGCAATGGAGGCAATGTCTAGTGGTATAAACTCTTTGCTAATAGAATCTCTAGAGTGGTTGTCATATATTATTTTTGGAAGGGTATCACATATATTTCCTTTTGCATTTGTTCTAATCTTAGAGTTTCTTAGGTGATTTGGAAGAGGCTATAAACCATCTTACAGAAGCCATTATGTGTAATCCCACATTTGTAATCCTTTATGCTAACTGAGGTGAAGGCATAGCTACTAATTTAATAATTCTTTAGTCTACTATATTGGCCTAATTCTTAGACTACATGAGAGATTGTACAAGAACAAGTTACTGATATGAGACAACATAATGATTTTGCAGTTGGTGTATATGTTAAGATGAGGAAGCCCAATGTAGCCATTCGGGATGCTAATTTTTCTATTAATGTTTGTAAAACTTTTTAATAAGGCTTATGAAATTTATTTTTCATCCTATCACTTTGTTAAGGCATTAATGCTCTTCACCATTCCTTGGTTTTGCCTCCAAACCATATTAAAGTCTGGGGGAATGTGCTTTATGACTTCAAACAATCTAATCCAATGTTTATAATCATAGAGTTCTATTTATTAGAATATGATAAATTTTCTATTTTGGTATGTATAGGTTACATACTCCATATTTTAATATATGGTTTAGTTTCTTTTTGTACTAATCTAGTTTTAATTGCTTTAAAAAAATTTAAATGACTATTGTTTGGAATTATCAAGTATAGATTAACCCAAACTCTACCAAAGGAAATAAATCATTAGGAATGGTAAGAGAAATTCTTGGTAGTTGGGAAGAAGTTTCCAAGTATCTACATCTAGCATCAAGTCTTGATTATGATGAGGAAATTGCAATTTTTTTTAAAAAGGTAACAAGGCATTGCAATTGTTTTAGTTAAGGTAATGAACAAACTATATGCATAGTAAAAAACACTTGGAGATGGTGAGTGATAATCATTTGAAATGTACACATAGGTTGAACCGAATGCACATAAAATTGAAGAGCATCACAGGAAATATGAGCGACTATGCAAGGAAAGGGATGATAGAAAGAAAGAATGTGATAGGCAACATCACCAAGCTGAATCTCAGGTAATATAAAGTCTACACTATTATCCTTTTCTATAACATTCATAATTCATATAGCTAATAATGGCCCTAATTAATTCTAATGCTACCTATGAACAAGAAAAGAAACAAGAACAATCTTCAATAGGTAGGAAATCTTCAACAGGTAGGAAATCAGGTGGAATGCCTGGGGGCTTCCCAGGTTGAATGCTTGGTAGCTTCTCTAGTGGAATGCCAAGTGGAATGCCTGATATGAACAAGATCTTGAATGTTTTTTTGATCAACTTATATGGACGGTTGATTTAACATCTATTTTCTAGATTTTAGTTGAGAAATTAGTTGGAGTGGGGTTCACAAGAAATGTGCTTTGTTGATCAACTTATATGGATGGTTGATTTAACATCTGTGTTCACCTTGCTTCTTGTTGATTAGGATTAGTTAGTTCTTTTGGTCTACATGTCGTGAATTAAATTTGGTTCTTAGCAATTTTCTTATTGTTTTTGGTCCATATATCTTTTCTTGAAAGGTTAGTTTGAGCTTCTAAAATAATTGAAGTTTTTTTCCTTTTTATTTGCAATCAGAGTAGAGAATTTTGGAAGAGTTCATAATGTCTAATTTAATTTTTTCAATTTTCCTTTCGACTTGATTCAATTGTAGTTTTATAACCCATAGCACATGCCCCCAGAGGAGTTCTTGAAACCTATCTTGTTTGTTTCATCATAATCAAAAACTAGAAATTTTTGATTTATCTATCATAATTTTATATTTTTTCATAAGTTAGCTATATGTTGCACCTCCTTTTGTTTGCAAAACCTATGACATAAAACTTCATTGCTTCTAGTAGCTTGGTATTGCAAGATGAAGGAGATGATGGTCATGAGATTCTAGACATTTTCAAGAATTTGTTGGAAATGTTTTCTAAACATAAATCTCAAGGATGGTTGTCTTTGTATTGTGAGAACATGGGTGAATTCTTTGTTCATCCATCTCTATGTGGCATACTTGATAAGATCCTCTAGCCCATGAACACTCATACGATTCCTAGTGCATGAATATGGTATGATTTTCAATCCATTCTGTGCCTCAGCCCACCTTGGAGACTAACTGTCCTCCTTAATTAATCCTTGGAACACTTATTTGCCTCACAGCCCATGAGCATGAAAAGATTTTTGTTCAATCCATGTTGGGTTAGTGTACATGAGATCTCATGAACTTGGAAGGCTAGCAATCCTTATTTACAATCCACTTCTAGTAAATTCAAAACTAATTTCATATAGAAATTTTTTGTATGATTTTGCTATTAAATACCCTTCAAAGGAAATGCAATTAAATTCATTGAACATTGCCGCATTGGTTCTAAAGCTAGCCTTTAAGCTCATAATTTTATCCACATTCTTTGTTTCACATTTTATTGATTTAACAATCTATACATGACTCAGGAGCACCTTCACAGAAAGAAAAAAAATGATGCATAGTAATTAACAAACATTGTTTAATGCAATTGTAATAATGTGACAATACTATTATCATTTTAGTCTACTAAAATGAATTTTTATTAGTATGCTTAAATTTTAAGTAATCACACAAGAGAAATGGATCTACTAGTTTTCATAATTTATGTTCATTTCTATTAATTTAAGTATATTTTGTAGTGGAATAAGAGTCCACTTAAAGATGCTAGGCATGGACATAGGTTTTGGGTCTAAAGATTAGAATTGGCCATGTAAACCAATTATGGATCATTTTTTGCTCCATATTTTTCACTTCTATGCTCATTATAATAGTAATTGTATCATAGCTAAGCTAGCTTATTTTAGGTCCACAATTCAACAAATAAGAGGATTGGTATGTCAAGTAGCAATTTTTTTTAAAAAAATTAGTTTAATCTGCCAAAGTTTCAGAATACAAACATTTTATTGATTAGTATTACACACTATATTGTGTAGAAACTAACCAACTTTCCAATGGGTATATTACTATTTTTTGTTAGTGAATAGGTAAATATTTTGCTAATTATTGGTTCTTGTCAAATAGTGTGGCCAATATGTGGGTTGGCTTGTGGTTGTATGAGTGTGCCTCTTTTATAAGTACATGTATTGCTATTCTCTTTTGAACAAATCAATATTTGCTAAATAGTGTGTTATTTTCTTTCTTTTAGTAACATGTCTCTATTGATACTTGTTCATGGATGGAAGACATCGAATTCATATGTCATACTCTAATAAATAGTTTGGGATAGCTAAGCTTATTGTGTATGCATTAATCTCTATGTGTATGTGAATATTTATTAATGCAAACCATACAAAGAGAGTCTTTTTAGGCTGTCTTTGTGTGCAACTATGCAACTTTACACATTTGGAATTTGTGACGTGAATGAAAATCTTCATCCATATAATGCTATTTTAAAATTTAGGACTTTGTCTTGTTATGCGTTGTGATATATAATTAATATTTGTTGAAATTGTAGGAAGAAGCTTGCATGGAGACTTTTGTTTGATAAAAGTGCAAATGATGATCATTAAAGAAGCATATTGAAAAAGCCAAAGCAACAATGTGGTGGTCAATTTACTTTAAAATGGAGGAAGTGGTATGCTACATCCTACATAAATAAAATACTCACTTTGATTCTTATCAATGAAGTTAATGTAATTGTAAATTGTGTAAAAATCTGTATGCTTGTATGTAGGTCACAGATTTAACATCAACAAAGGAGAACCAAGGGCATTTTGATGATTATCTTAATGAAAATTCTCAAGCACATCCTAGCATAGACTTGACTATGACAGTTTTGACAACTGGGTTTTGGCCGAGTTACAAATCATTTGATCTTAACTTGCCAGCCGAAATGGTATACCCATTTTATATATAGTATACCTTTTAAATTGCCAATTTTTGAAGCAGTTTAACATATTAACCTTTTCTACTTAATGCAAGTAAGATGCATAGAGGTGTTCAAGTAGTTCTATCAGAAAAAGACAAAGCATAGAAAGCTTACATGGATATATTCTTTGGGTACTTGTAATATTAATGAGAAGTCTTACCCTAAGCCTATGGAACTTGTTGTTACTACTTACCAGGTAATTTGCTTTTTGGTTAATTACTGACTGATAGTTAGATTCTTTGATTCATATAAAATGGCATTATAGGTCATTTTCTACTAATCATTATTGTGAATTTCTTCTTCTAGTTTTTGGTTAAGAATTAGTTGGGTAGGATAAGTTAAAGCAATGGTTAATATCATTAATTGTTAATGACCATACATTAATAATTTGATTCATTTGCTACTTATTCTATCTGTTTAAAGGAAAACTAAAATTGATGTGTTATAGTGTTAGAATTAAATGCAATGGCTATTTGTCCCTAGAGCCAAATGCCCACCTACCACCTAACAGACTCCAAAATAGATAGAAACAATAACTATTGTGGTTGAGTTTTGAAATCTAAAAATAAGGGGAAATGTTTTTGGAAGCGTGATAAAAAGGAATGTTCTATTCCATTCGACCTGTAGAAGAAATTAGAACAAGAGTATATCAAAGAGTTGTAGAGTAGAGAAAGAAGAAAGGAAGTTGATTAGCATATTAGTCATTACAGAGACAGAAGGAATTGTTGTCATGCCTGCAGTTACATGTGTTTCTTCTTATCATTCTGTAAGTTTGTAGTTTATTGGTTTCAACCTGAGAAGTAGTGATTGCTCCAGGTGTTATTGTATGCAGCCATTAGAGCTGCAAGTTTGCAAGTTTAAAGTTTGAAGTTGTTTAAAGTTTTAGGGTTATTTTAGGGTTTTCTGGTTGAAGCCGAATGCTCCCAAATTTTGTAATTTTTTTAATCTTAGTTGAATAGAAAGAAAGCATGTATACTTGAATCCATTAATTCTTCTTCTATTCATTGCATTTGACAAGTTTGTTTGAAAACTTCATACTTTGCCTCCCTGGTTAAAATGGAAAAAAATATTAAGTATATGAAATAGAACACTTGGCATCCTCTTCTATCATGTATCACTTTCTAGTGATTGTCAAGTATTGCATTTGAGTGTTGAGCTTACTTGGCTTCCTATTGTGTTGAGCTAACTCAACACCTACTACTTGTCACTCGACACCTTCAAGTGCCAAGCAAACTGGCACTCAAAACCTTCATGTGCTGAGCAAGTTTTTTTAGGTTTTAGAGTTGTGAGTTTTAATTGAATTTTATATTTCTCACATGGTATTAGAGCTTTGAGGCCCCACATCCATAGTGATTTAGGGCAAATTTTTTTGGGATATTTATCATTGTAGGAGATGCAAGAAATATATGGCAGCAACCACCACCCTTCAATGGGAAAAATTATGATACATGGGCAAAGAAGATGAAGACCATAATGGTTGCAAATGATTTATAGGAGTTTGTGGTTAATGGGTTCAATGATGTGACAAAACCAACTCAATATGTTGCCCTCACAAATGCACAAAAGACTCATTTGAAAGAGTCAAGGAGGAAAGATGCAAAGGCATTATGTTTGATTGAAACAACAATGACAGAGACAGTTTTTGCAAAGATTGCAGCAGCAAATTATGCAAAAGAAGCCTAGGATATCTTTGAGATAAACTTCAAGGGGACTGATAAAGTCTATATAGTAAAGCTACATAATATAAGGAGGGAGTTTGAGAACCTTTAGAAGAAAAAAAATGAATCAATTGCAGATTTTAGTTCAAGAACCTCCAATGTGATTAACCAACTAATGTAAAATGGAGAAGACTATCAAGAGTAGAGGATAGTGGAAAAGATATTGAGGAGTTTACCTCATAAATATGACAATTTGGTCATGACCATAGAAGAGGCAAAATACCTCACTATTTTGACAATGGATGAGTTGATGGGTACTCTTCAAACCCATGAGCATAGGATCAACATATTTGCATCTTCTTCTTCCCAAGAGCAAGCATTCAAGGCTTAGTCAAATCCAAGAGGAAGGGGGAGAAGAAGAAATGGCTCAAGCAAAAACTCCAAAGGTAGAGGCCAAGGAAATGGAGAACAAAGAAATGTTGCAGCAAAAAGCTCAGGAAGAGCAGATGGAGCAAGTAGCTCACAAAATACTTCAAGAGGAGGTAAGAAAAACTACAACTCAAATAAGAGTAATGTAGAATGCTACTACTGTCATAAATATGGGCATTATGCAAGTGAATTCTGGAAGAAGCAAAATGATTAGTCAGGACAAGCAAATGTGGCCGATGTGAACATGGAAAGTGGAAACAATGCCACTGCCTTCATCATGTGTAATGTTGCTGAAGAAGGAAGCCCTAAGGTTTGGTGCCTTGACAGTGGATGTAGCAACCACATGAGTAGTAATGAAACCTTATTTTTATTCATTGACAAGAGTTTCAAATTTAAGATTAAAATGGGTAACAATGGAACCCTACCAGTTGTGGGCAAAGGATCTATTTGGTCTACACCAAGCAAGGTGAGAAGAAGGAAATGCAAAATGTATATTTTGCTCCTGGTATGAAGCACAATTTGATGAGCATTGGTCAGCTCATTCAAAATGGATACAAAGTGCTGATGGAGAATGACATATGTGTCATTCATGAAAAGGATGGGAGCAAGAACTTACTTGCGGCGGTTCAAATGACAAAGAAGAGAATGTTTCCCTTGAGGATAGAGACATGTTTCTCATCTCAAGTTGGTGTTGCACCTCACACACAATCAACTCTAAGGAGTGTGATTGAAGACCCTTCATAGCTATGGCACCTCAGGTATGGTCATCTTGGCTATGCTAGTTTAAATTTGTTGTCAAATAAAAGAATGGTAGAAGGTTTGTCACGAATAGGAAATTCATGTGACAAGTGTGAGGCTTGTATTTTGGGTAAGCAACATAGGCTTCCCTTTAATTCTAGAAATTCTAAGAGGGCTAGATATCCGTTAGAGTTAGTGCATACTGACCTATCAATCCTATGTAAGTTACTTCCATTGCGGGAAGTATTTATTTCATGACATTTATTGATGATTTTAGTCATAGGACATGGGTTTATTTTTTGAAATCTAAATCTGAAGCATTCGATAAGTTTCTTGAGTTCAAAGCCTAGGTTGAAAGAGAATGTAGACACTAGATCAAAGTCTTAAGATTAGATAGAGGAGGGGAGTATACCTCCAATTCTTTTGTAAATTTTTGTAGGAAACATGGTATAAATAAAGAGCTTACAACCAGCTATACACCACAACAGAATGGAGTGGCTAAAAGAAAGAATAGGACCATTGTTGAAATGGCAAGGAGCATGATGAAAGAGAAAAACCTCCCAACTAAATTTTGGGGAGAGGCTATGGCAACAATAGTTTATCTAATTAATAGGTGTCTTACAAATGTTGTTCGTGATAGAATTCCAATGGAAGCATGGTCATGAGGAAGATGGATAGTTGAACACCTAGGGGTGTTTGGATGTGTTGCATATGCACACGTGCCTAAAGAGCAAAGGCAAAAATTGGATGACAAACATGTGAAGTGCATCTTCACAAGGTACGACTTAGAATCAAAGACATACAAACTGTATGACCCATTGAACAACAAGATGATTCTCTCAAGAGATGTGGAATTTCTTGAAAATCAGTCATGGTATGGACCGACTAATGAATCATCAAGCACCTCAAGTAAAGTGCCCATTATGAGTGAAGAGGATGTTGATGAATAGCAAGAAGAAGTAGATAGAAGAAAAGGCAAGCAGCCTCAGTCATTACTGAGCTCCTCTAGGCATGACCGAGTGTTAGTGATAAGTAATAGTGATGACTGAGTTGGTCGGCAAAGTAGCAATAGCGAAGATTTTGATCCCGCACTCTCCTCCCTATTACCAAGAAAGACCAGGAGTCTTAGGGAGATATACCAAGATGAAAGGTATGAAGATTATGATGAGAGTGTTAATTTTTCATTATTTTCTCACAGTGATCCAATATATTTGGAAGAAGCTATTAAGGAGAAGAAATGGTGTAAGGCCATGGATGAGGAGATAGATGCTATAGAAAGGAATGAGACATGGGGGCTAACTAAATTGCCTCCCAACAAGCAAGTGATTGGAGTGAAATGGGTCTACAAGACCAAATGCAATGTTGAAGGCAAGATTGATAGGCATAAGGCAAGGCTGGTAGTCAAGGGCTACAAAATAGCAGTATGGTAGAGATTATGATGAGACTTATGCCCTAGTTTCAAGAATGAAATTCATGCATGCTGTCATACCAATTGCAGCTCAACACAAATGGAAGGTATTTCAAATGGATGTGAAGTCTGCCTTCCTAAATGGTGTATTGAAGGAAGAAGTATATGTGGAGCAGCCACCTAGTTATGAAGTTGTAGGTGAAGAACACAAAGTATATAGATTGAAGAGAGCTCTTTATGGGCTCAAGTAAGATCCAAGGGCATGGTACAATAGGATTAACTCATATTTGATGAGCAATGGCTTTAGCAAAAGCAATGGTGAGCCTACACCCTACATCAAGGTAGCAAAGGGAATGTGTTTATTGTTGTCTTGCATGTAGATGATTTGATTTTTATTGGTAATGACAAGGCTCTAATTGGTGAGTTCAAAGAGGCCATGAAAAATGAATTTGAAATGATAGACCTAGGTCTCTTGATGTACTTTCTAGGCATAGAAGTAAAACAAATGCATAATGGCATCTTCATCTCTCAAGAAAAATATGTAGGGTAGATCTTGGAGAGATTCAAAATGCAGAACAGTAAGGCAACCCCCACACCAATAGTAGTAGGTCTGAAGTTGAACAAGGAAGACTCTAGAAAGAGAGTGGATCCAACACTATACAAGAGTATGGTTGGAAGGTTAATGTATTTGACTGCAAGTTGGCTAGACTTGATGCATGCAGTAAGTCTAATTTCCAGATTTATAGAAACACCAAAGGATTCCCATTGGCAAGTGGGAAAAAGGTTCCTAAGGTATGTGAAAGGTATTAAGGGATTTGGGATTTTGTATACTGTAGCAAATGAATTCAAGTTGGTAGGATATACTGATAGTGATTGGGCTAGAAGTATAGATGATAGGAAGAGCACTTCTGGATACATGTTTCATATGGGATCGAGTGCAATTTCATGGGCATCCAAGAAGAAACCTATTGTTGCTCAATCTATAGTAGAGGCTGAATAAATAGTAGAAAATGTAGCAGCATGTCAAGCAATTTGGCTAGGGAGGATCTTGATAGATTTGAATGAAAAGAAAGAGGATGGAACCATAATTTATTGCGACAACAGTTCATCAATTGCATTATCCAAGAATCCAGTCTTCCATGGGAGAAGCAAACATATTGGGATTAGATATCACTTCATCAGAGAGTTGGTGGAGAATGGCGATATCAAGATGGAATTTTGTAAGTTTAAGCAGTAGCTAGCAAATATTTTCACAAAGCCATTAGGCATTGGAAGTTTTGTACACCTAAGAGAGTGTCTTGGTGTAGTTGATGTGGATCAGCAATGATCATTGTCTATTTGGCTTGGGACAAAGGGGGAGTGTTGGAATTCAATGCAATGGTCATTTGTCCCTAGAGCCAAATACCCACCTACCACCTGATGGACTCTAGAAAAGATAGAAACAATAACTATGGTGGTTGAATTTTGAAATTTGAAAATAGGGTGAAATGTTTTTGGGAGCATGACAAAAAGGAATGTTCCATTCCATTTGACCTATAGAAGAAGTTAGAAGAAGAGCAGATTAGAGAGTTGCAGAGCAGAGAAAGAAGAAAGGAAGTTGATCAGTAGATCAGTCATTACAGAGATAAAAAGAACCATTTTCATGCCTACAGTTGCACATGTTTCTTCCTGTCATTCTGTAAGTTTGTAGTTTACTGGTTTCAACCTGAGAAGTAGTGATTGCTCCAAGTGTTATTGTATGCAGCCATTAGAGATGCAAGTTTGCAAGTTTAAAGTTTGAAGTTGTTTAAAGTTTTAGGGTTATTTTAGGGTTTTCTAGTTGAAGCTGAATGCTCCCAAATTTTGTAATGTTTTTAATCTTAGTTGAATAGAAGGCAAGTAGGCATACTTGAATCCATTGATTCTTCTTCTATTCATTACATTTGACAAGTTTTTTTGAAAACTTCATACTTTGCCTCTCTGGTTAAAATGGAAAAAATATTAAGTATATGAAACAGAACACTTGGCATCCTCTTCTATCATGTATCACTTTATAGTGATTTCCAAGTATTTTCTTTGAGTGTAGAGCTTACTCAGCTTGCTCTTGTGCTGAGCTAACTTGACACCTACTTCCTATCACTCGGCACCTTCAAGTGCTGAGAAAACTGGCACTCAACACCTTCATGTGCTGAGAAAGTTATTTTAGGTGTTAGAGTTGTGAGTTTTAATTAAATTTTATATTTCTCACATATAGAAACCATAAATATGCAAAGTGAACACATCATGTTTATTAGTGCTAGTTTCCTTGATATATCTAGAATTCACTTATTTTTCCTTGTGTAACTTACTTTGTGGTTATGATACACAGGCATCAGCACTATTTCTATTCAATGCATCTAAAAGGCTAAGTTACTCAGAAGTTAAGACTCAATTGAATTTGACCAATGAAGATATTGTCAGATTGCTATATTCTCTTTCATGTGTGAAACATAAAATTCTCAATAAAGAGCCAAATACAAAAACTATGGCACAAATAGATGCCTTCGAAGTCAATTCAAAGTTTACTGATAAGATGAGGAGAATTAAGGTATGAAATCTAATATAACAAATTGTATACTATTTTTCCTATCTATTTTTAACAAAAAGTAATGCATGTGGAGATCACATGGGAATTGGTTTCTACCTGATTGTAGATTCCATTCCCACTAGTCGATGAGAAAAAAAAGGTGATTGAGGATGTGGATAAAGATAGACATTATGCAATTGATGTGTCAATTGTAAGAATTATGAAGAGTAGAAAAGTTTTAGCACACCAACAACTTGTTATGGAGTGCATTGAGCAACGTGGATGGATGTTCAAGGTGAATTGCCTAATTGGATACTTGAAACAAAAATGAATTAGTTAATTTATGAAATAAGGCTGTTAGTTTACTAAAATTAATAATTTTTGTTCATTTAGCCTAATTTCAAGGCAATCAAAAAGTGAATTAAAGACCTAATCACCGAAAAATACCTAGAAAGGGACAAAGATAATCCTAACACTTTTAGATATCTTTTCTAGAACTACCCAAATGGGTTCTTAAGGATCTTTGTTATAGAAGTCTTTTTATTGACTTTTGCAAGTGGAGGGTTGTGATTATCAAGTCATGATAAAAAAGCTTTCCAAACTACATCATTGTTAATGTAAGCAGTGAAGGCTATCAAGGCCCCTTGGTAACAAGGTTAGTTTCTTGAGAATTCATAATTGGAGGATAACTCTAAATGTCTCTAATTTCCAAACAGTCGAATCATTATTTTTGTCAGTGTGATATAACATAGTTTTTAAATGCTTAAATGTCTCATAACTAGGATTTGTATCTATTGAGTGGGACAATGGATGCTTTGATGCCATCAATGTTATAGTTTATTTTTCTCCAACATGAATTGTTGGATATGGACCCAAAGTTATTATGATTACTTTTGATAATTTTTGAATTTGATCTATAATATTTTGGATTCTATTTCAAATGGTGAAATTGTTTATATTTGTAGTCTATTTAATGTGGCTAATTTTCCAATTTTGTGTGTTAAATGGTAAACATTTTAGTATAGCATTAATGAATTTTGGTGGTATTACATTTTTTATTGGGCCTTCTAGGCAAATGATTTCAATAATATTTTCTAGTATTTCAAGAAGTAAAGCTAGCGATGGGACATGACTGATGTTACATACAAATACTTTGTCTATTATGTTGCTATTAATATTTTACCAGCTTGCTAATTCTATTGGAATCATTTGGTTTATATGATCTAATCACCTATGTGAATTAGTAGCATATTTTGACCTCATTAAAAGGTTCTAATGGCCAGGTTGATAAGATAACAAGTTTTGTGGTTGTTGTGGCTACAATCCTAAATCTGTAGTCTCATCTACATAGGATTATGAAATATCATCTCAGTGTATAATAATAATTGTAATAGTGCACACACACACACACACACACACACACACACACACACACACACACACACACACACACACACACACACACACACACACACACACACACACACACACACACACACACACACACACACACACACACACACACACACACACACACACCTTTTCATTGGATCAATGATCATTTTCTATAAATGAATCATAAATAGTAGCAATTCTAAAGAAGCACAATCTAATGAAGGGGCAGGGGTTACTTAAGATGAGACACCTAAGTGATGTGGCTTTTTTTCCTCTCCTGAGGAAATCTCTTATGAATCCTCAATTTATCTATTAAATTAAATTGCCAATCTTTCAAGAAATATTAGTCTCCTATAAGCAATAATATCTAGATTAGCTAGGAAATAAGGTAGGAAGGTGCATCAGTGCCAATTTTCTCCAATTGAGTAGCCTGGCCCAACCTACTCAATTCATGTTCCATGAGGCAAAATGACTTGGTTAGTTAGTCAGTGCTCACAACTTGGATTTAGTTGTGAAGAACCAATATCTAGGCTTCCTTCAATTAAATAGCCAACATCTAGTTGGTTAGCTTATGGGCCAAGGGGTCAATTGACTTGGTTGGTTCTTCTGTTCTATTGGGATTAATTGTGAGAAACAATCTCTAGGCATCCTATAGGTCATTCCCATTAAATTCTTAATATGGTTAGTTGCTTGGAAATATGTGAAGAATTGAATTTAGTGAAATTAGGATATTATTATTTTCAATAGGAATTATCTATATATGATCTACATCCTTGATTTTAATGTTCGGTATTAATTGATTACCATTATCTCTAAATTGAATTGCAATTATGTACTAGAATACTAATCGAGATCAAGTACATCGCTAAAGGGGACATTATAAAAATTTGCACATATATATATAATTGTGTTCATTTCCTTGGAATTTGTGTACTATTCAACACTCTACTGCTTGTGAACTTGTGATCAAAGCAGCATTCTAGGCATCCCAGAGTGAATACTTGGGCTGGATTTGCTCAACAATTGAAGTGTGCCATGGACTTTGAAGCCGAGCTTGTTAAGTGTAAGGATTCTTTACTTTCTTTTTTAGATAAACAAAGTGATGTTTAACCTCACACCAAAGATAATTCACCAGGTAATAAAGTTTCTGCTCTCTTATCAATTTTTTGCAGTTAAAAAATTTATCAATATGGCTACGTTTGTTTTTGTAGTAAATGTTAATTTCTAGTGTTTTGTTATGAAATTGATTTTCATGATTTCAGAAATGTGAACATCCCAAACTAGGATATTACTTGAAATCTGATTTGGGTTCTCATTTTGTGTCATATCTTGCTTCATTTCATTTCTCTTTTTTATGATTATTGACATGTATATCTCATAAGAAAACTTTTATAAATATGATGATTACTCATGGAGGGCATGTGGAGATGATAAAAAACATGTAGGTCAAATCCCAGAACAATTAAAATTCTATATCCTATTTTTCAATGTCATAAATTTTTGACTATAGTGGATTCTAACAAGAGGGGTATGTCTTTTGGCTAAACATAGCACTAACCCTTGATACTTTTTGAGAGAAGATCTTTTCTATTTTTCTTATTTTATTAGGCACTTAGAATATCTCACACTCATGGTTGTCTAATTTAAGCAATCGATAAACTACAAATAATAAATTATGCAACAGAATGGGAAAGAACAATATGTTCTATTGATGTACCTAGGAACTTGAATTATGTCATGGGGCTCAGCCAACAATATATTTGTACCAAGTATAGTGCACTGTAATGCTATTGTTCATACAATGTTGATATTTACTCAAAAGGACTATTTTTATTTAGTTTTATTCACCAAGTTTCCTTTTCAGTTTGATTTTGAGTTGGTGACACTTGAGACTCAAATGCCTACAAATGCTTCATGTAGTGTCCAATCTCAAGCCTTGATCACTAGGAAAGCACCTAGCTCTTATTATAGTTTTCTTATTGCAATGTCACATCTAGTTGCATATGATTCTACTAATCTAAAGGATCCTTAACGACAAACAACAGTAGTTTCCTCTATCCACATTACATTCAAGCATCCTGTCAAATAGTTTGCATGACTTATCTATGCTTCCATTTTGCAAGTGTGTCTCCAAAGGCAAATGCTACTACTTCATCTACACCATCTAAAAAAATCCTTTATGCTTTGATGGCTACCTATATCTTATCTCAAAGCTCTCATTCAATAGTTATGAGATGATCAATTAAGAGGAAATAGTTGAGATCTTAGAGTGACACAATTTTTAGATGATCATATGAAATGAAATGGGCATGCGAGTAGAAAGAAATTAGGAAGACATTGTGTATAGATGAAGGCATGAAATGGATGGTTTTGGAGCACTTAGCATTCAATACATATAATCATTTGAGATCAAATGGGTGTGTGGGATTATAAGCATAGTGAATAATTAAGGAGAGAATTGAAACCTTCCTGAGGCTCATAGTTGTTGAGGTCCACTCTAGCAATGGCCCTTCCTATGAAATTTTTGCCTAAAACCTTTCTAATCAGATAATGTGTTATGAGCTCTTCAAAATAGGGATGGAATGTGAATCTAGTAGGCAGTTGTGCATCACCCATATCTTATCTTTAGTTACAGTCATGATCTCTACTATCTGAATGGGGGAACCAGTCGGCTTCAAAAGGGGAGAGCTTATAGATGGACCAGGGCTATGATGAGGAGATGGAGTAGCAACCACATGAGGAGGTGAAACTAGAGTAGTAACACCATATTTCTACTCTTTAGTCCTCTTTAGTCCCATTTATAGCAAAGGAAATGAATATGGGTCATAGGGAAGAGAATTCAATAATAGAGGCTCTTACCTTTAATTACAATCATGATATGGGCAATGCACAACTGCCTCCTAGATTCACATTCCATCCCACTAATGAAGAGCTCATAACACATTTATCTAATTAGAAAGGTTTTAGACAAAAATTTCATAAGAAGGGCCATTTCTGAAGTGGACCTCAAGAATTGTGAGCCTCAAAAAAAATTTGACCAACAATTGGTCAAAATTTCAACGAATGGTTGGCAATTTTCTACCAAGCATTGGTCAAAATTTCAACCAATGCCTGGAATTTTTCTACCAAGCATTGGTAAAAATTTTGACCAATGCTTGTGTTGGTAAATAGATTTGTCCTTTCTTGTTTCTTGTGAAGATATGACTCTTAATGCCTGAATGATGAACAATATCTATTTACAATAGTTGAAAAGCCATTCTCTGATTATTGGCTTCTCTCTAAATTGGTAAGTACAGCTCCCTATGTGAATCATGTTCAAGGAATTATATTTTATTCCTAAAATTAATGTGGGGTATGCTCTTAACCTGGGAGTAGAAGAGGCAAAACAAATTAAGCCTAACTAGAACTTAATTCAGGCAAGAAAGACTTCTCAATACTGAAATAGATTCACATATCCATACATCTTATGAATCCATAAATCTATTCGCATAAGACTAGAATAAGTTGAAATTCAAATCTAAACTATAACTGATAAACCAGGAACATTAACAAAATCTTTAGCCGAATGAATCATAACAATACTTATCACATTCATTCATGACCTTGGAAATAGGGGAAAGAAGCTCTGTTCCTCCTTAATTCTCTGTAAAATGAAAAGGAAACATAGACTGAACACAATACCTACTGGAAAAAAATGATTGACATAAAATACCATTTAATTGACTCTGCAACAAAAAGTACTTCACACCAAAAATTTTTTGACCTTTCATTAATCATTCAACTTCATACATATAGAGTTGAGAGATGACCGTTACAATAGGAATTTTAATCAGTTCATCTTCTAAGGATGACAAATGGCAAGATGCATGTTTGTCATATTACAAAATTTATATTAGAGAATGAAAAGGGAGTGTCAAATGAATTACTTAGACTTCTTTCCCTTTTCAATTTGCACCCTATATGTTTTGGTAGCTACTATAATTGGGATCATTTCTTCATGACTAGGCACATGTACATTAGTGAATCTCAAGAGGCACTTTGAATACTCTTGAGCCAACTCCTTTACTACATTTAGCTGACTTGTCAATTCTCTAGCTGCCACATATACATATCCACCAAGCATTTGCAACTCTACCACTCTATTTTGATTGCTTGAAGTCATTCCAGATAGATTATCAAATATGTAGAGAAGTTATTTTTCATTACTTCTACCCCAATGAGAGTTTTTCCTTGCCCACTATTTTGTGGTTCAATGTGTAATCCTTGCATGAGTTCAAATTCTCTATCTTGGATCTTCTTCACCTTTTCCCTTGTTTCTTTGAGTCCTTCTTCAACCTTTTGAATCATCTCTTGCTTGAATTGCATGTTTTGAAGCTATTTGAACAGAGGCTCAGTCCCCTTCTTCAAAAGATTCACTTCAATTGCCTCTTTTGCCTTCATTTGGATGACCATATTTAGGAGAGAAATACATTTGTCACACCTTGCCTCTTCTACAGCCAAAGTGTTGTGATTAGAAATGATATTGTACTTCTAAATCTCCAATCGAAGGATAACATTTCCAATTTGATGAATCAGAATAGTTCCATCTACATTGAGTTTCTCAATCCATACTTTTCCGATCTAGCCAAAATGTTTAACTTTTTGAAGCTATGAAATGAAGGCTTGCACTTCTTCTGTGATAGGGTTCTTAGTAGCAGGCACACTAGTAATGGTTGCCAATGGAACAACTAATTGCCTAATAAATTTTTTCAATTCTTCAATCTTAGCCTTCATTCTAATTTTTAACAATTTGAGGTTCTCCTATTGTTCTTCTATCACCTTGTTACTTGATCTCCATAGGCCCACCTTTGTATCATGCCTAACCTCTCCAAGATCAATTGAATGCAAAGTGAAATCATTAGGTGTCATGTCCTCAATTATCCCTACTTTATTTGGCCTTGCTACCTCCATTGTTAAGTGTCATGTTTCTAGATCTTGCCCAAGTATTGATAAAGTCTTCTACTTCTTAGCTTTCTCTACTATAGATCCAGAGTGCATTGCTTGAGAAATAGTATCTTTTACAGGGATACTCTCCTCTTTCCACTTTCTCTTCCTTTCTACAGCTTCTTCTAGCCAGGATTATGTGTTGATTACTTTAGAAGAAACCCCAAGTGATTCTATACTGAACATCTTCTTCCTCACCGGAGTCACTCGTGCTGAAGTAGCAAAAAAAAATTCTTAGGATCCTGAAATAGAAGCCTAGAAGAACTCAAGACTTTCTCTTGCTCTTGATTTTTCCTTGTGGCTTCATTAGATTCAATAAATTCACTGCTACTACTCTATTCATCCCTGATCTCTACTATCTGAATGGGGGAACCAGTCGGCTTCAAAAGGGGAGAGCTTATAGATGGACCAGGGCTATGATGAGGAGATGGAGTAGAAACCACATGAGGAGGTGAAACTAGAGTAGTAACACCATATTTCTACTCTTTAGTCCTCTTTTCTTTGGTGCTAGCTTGGGCTCCAATAACTGGTAGAGGACCACCTTGGAAAGTTGGAGCTATTGAAATTTTCTTCTCTGCGGGTTGGTCACCTCCTCCTGTAGATTGAGTAGGTCCTTGAGTAGTTGAAGTTGTAGCACTAGGTGTAGCACTTTGAGAAGAAGTGGGAGCAGCAACAGCTAGTGTAGCTTGAGTAGTCTTGCTCCTACTCTGACCCTTTTTTGCTATCCACTTGACCCTTTTCCTGATTCTTTTGATAATGTAGGCCATCATAACATCAAGGTCTTCCTCCACATCGACATATGGCTCAGAACTAATTGGAGTATTTCTCAGTTTGGTCAAATATGTATTACTATACATATTTTTCCCATCATCCTCTAGCCCTTCCACCTCTAAGTTAATGCCATATGTCTTTATTTGTTCTATTATGAGTCTAGCAAAGGCATGGTCTTGGCTCTCTAGCTTATCTTTGCAGTCAACCCAGTAATCTCCTATAGTAGTTACATGTTTGATGACACTTCCAATTTGAAGCACATCTCTACAATACCCATTTGGATCAAACATGGGCCTTATCACTTCATACTCCTCTAGTCTATATTTGTTCTTCGCATCTGATCGAGACTCACAACTGTATGCTCCAACTTTTATGGGAAATTCATATCCCTTTTTCTTCTAACTAGTGCTCAACACATTCACCTGGATTGCTTGTCTCATGATCTTAATGAGCATGATCATGTCATCCAGATATCTAGGCAACTTCAAGGGAAATCCATTGAAAGTTGCAAGGCGCAAAAATGAAAAAGATGAGAATTGGATGAAATAACTACCCAACTAACTAATGGCCGCCATCGCTTCTGAGCTAAATCTCCTCTTTGGGCACCCTTGGAGTTCCCTAAAAAGCCTCATTTTAAATGCATCATTAAATCTAATATACTATGTATAACTATTATATAACTGCAAGCATGGGTAAAACTCATAACTCTTTAAATCATTTGGAAAATTCTCTATTTTGGGAAGGCCCGGCCATAATTGTAGGGAAGTGAACATATATATCAAGAAAGAAGACATATAAAAGGAATTGTAGAACTTGGCTGCACTTAGAGCTCTAAATAGATGCTCACTTACCTCGTATGCCTAGTCAACATATTGTGTATCCAAGTAGATAATTTGCACTAAAAAGAAGTATTGTTCTACAAAGTTAAGGGCTTCGACCTCACCTTTCAATCAATGCAAAAGAACTAGAATGTCCACAATCTCAGGCTTGAGATCAGTGCCAAAAAGGGTTTTAGGAACTTTTCTTTTGGCTCCTCTTGGCTTTTGGAACCAAGAACTCTCAATTTCCTTTCACCACACCATCTTCTTCAAAGAGAATTTAGACATAGCTTCTCCAATTGTTAATTGAGAGAACTCCTCTCTTTCTAGAATTTGTAGGCAATTGACTATTGCTTGCCTATCAATTTAGATTAACACTGTTTGATCAGGTAGCAAGATTTTCTTCGTATCTAGGTTATAGTGATTGATACATTCAATAATTAGCTCCGGGGTTTGCACTGCTACGGGAAATCCTGCTGCTTCTACTAGCCCACTTCTTTGAAGTTTCTTCATTATGGGATGAACTGGCTCTTCCCTCAACCTTCTTTGGAAATCTTGCATGTCAAAGAAATGGAGTGAAGTATCTATGATATTCTGCCATGTGGACTTGATTCTACCCAATCCATCAAATCGAGAAAATCTTGTTGCCATTTCGATTGAGGTAAAGATAATTGGAAATCTTAAAACTCAAAATAAGATAGAGAGTAGAACTTTGTAACTATGGGGATTTCAATAATCAATTTAACACCATAACAGTCCAAATGAGTAAGTAGTAGTTTGAAAATCCATTATGTTCATCTCTATATAGAAACTCCAATCTAGTCATTAATCTTTAAAATCTGCCTCACACAAATGACTTAAATGATAAATCCATTAGATTAGTAAATGTGGAGGTTACAATAGAATCTTTCTTGTCTTTTCACTATTTTTGTTGGCCCAATGGTTATTTTCCTTTATTATGGCTTACTTTCCCATTTTACATCAAGCTACGGAGAATTAAGAACAGAGTACTCCATGGGTAAAATTTTGCTTGGCCAGAATTTGAACAGAATACCTCCTTGAAAGTGATAAACATGCTTCCCTTACCTTTTTTAAGCTTGCTATAATTGATTCATCAAATAACCATGCTTGCAAGATTGATCTTTCACTGGATGTGGAAAACTGCCTTCAAGGGTAGAAATCCCGTAGAGGAGAAGTTGTTTCTGAGTTTACCGCCAATGCCCTTTGTTTTACCTTCTCTTTCCTAGTCACTTTAATTTAAGCATTTGAAAAATATAAAACTGACTTCCCAAGTGAAAGGTGGGATCCACTAGCTCACTTTATTCTTTTACAAACACCTTTTCAAAAAACTAACTTCTTGGTTCGAAACCCGTCGAGGAGAAGCTGTTTCTGAGTTTTCCACCGATGGCCTTTTTAATCATCTTAGTGAGTTTTAAAAGGTTCCCACAGAAAAAACATGGCAATACTTGAATGATCTATCCATAACATGATTTTCTTCTCTTCATTTAAGCTTGAGAATCACATTTGGGAATCTTGGCGGAGTTTCACCTTCGGGGTGCAAAACCCGCCAAGGAGAAGATGAAACTGGATTTTTTGCTAGTTCAACTTTCTATAAGTTCAGAACAAAATGACTTGTGAGTAAGTTCATTTGAAGTAAAATAGTTTTAGAATCTCCATTGAGCAAGGTCCTAAACTACCCCAAAGACTCATGATGATAAACAAAACCCACCTACCCATACAATGCCAAAGAAGGGAAAGATGAAAACTCAATGGAGATACTTATTACTTGACAAAGGAAAAGGGGCAACCGACTCGACTAAACTAAAAACAATACAAGTTAATCTCCACTTTGCAAAATTGGTACATGGTGAAAAGTGAGCCAACAACTGGCTTTAATTGGGGACTTGGGTAGAGTATACCCAAGCAAGGGACTTAGGATCTCTGGTTTCACAAAGGAAATAAGTCGGCAACAAAACAAAAGTAAGGTAGAACAAACAAGGAGACTAAAGAGAAGGAAAACCTAACTAGGAAAACACTCACAAAAACTAAACGTAACTATAATACAATATAGGGGTTGCCTATTTTCAGTTTGCAATTTGATAGAGCTTGAGATCTTGACCATTATAAGTCAAAGGTAATACTTCACCATCTTCATATGCCAACTTGAAATAATTGTTTTCGAATGTTTGGTGAATTCTGAATGGAACTTTCCATAGAGCATCAAACTTTTTATGCATTCCTTTCAAGGCCTTTCTTTTATCCAAAAGCAACACCATATCTCCTACCATAAACTTCTTGGGTCTTTTTCTTTTATCAAAAAGATCTTTCACTCGCATATGATGCTATGTAATGTGGTCTACAATCTCTCTCCTTTCTTCTTCGAGTTTGCTCAAATATAAGATCCTCTTCTCGAGACCATCTTTATAGACATCATCCTCAATTAATTCTCTGAGTTTGTTCATGGCCAACTCCAAAGTTAGGGAAAGGTTGGCTTCAGTAACATAAATGAGTGCAAAAGGGGATATACCAATTACCCTCTTGGGTGTCACTCTATCTACCCAGAGTGCCCCATGAATCTTTTTGTGCCAAGTTTTTTGATTATCTAAGACTAGCTTCTTAACAATATTAATTAAATTCTTATTGCTAGACTCTGCCTACCCATTCCCTTGAGGGAAATAATCAGATGAATGACCAACAATGATCCCATATTCAAAATAGAAATCAATAATCTTGATTGAAGAAAAATAAGATGCATTATCCATCACTAACTTAATAAGAACACCAAACCTGACAAAAATGTTTTCTTTTATGAATTCACACACCACCTCAGAAGTAGTCTTCTTTGTAGCCCTAGCTTCTACCCATTTAGTGAAGTAATCAGGTGCAGTTATTATATATTGACGACCAGCACTAGACATGGGATTAATAGGACCAATAAAATCAAGGCCCCATTGTTGAAAAGGCCCTTCTATGATAATAGGTCTCAATGGTAGGCAGCTAGTTGGGGACATCTAGAGAACATTTTACACTTTTCACACTTTGCTACCCAAGCATATGCATCTTTAAACATCCCAAGCTAGTAATAGCATTGCCTTAGTATTTTAAATGTTGTGACTGAAGAAGAGAAATATCCACCACAAGCTTCATCATGAAATGTCTTCAACAACTTTTCTTGCTGTTGCTTATCTACACACCTAAGGAAAGTACCATCAATAGCTCTTTTGAAAAGCTTACCATCCCAGATCACATATTTATCTTCTTTCATTTTAAGGTCTCTTCTTTGCTTTGCATTTAGGCCTTTTGGGCATTCACCATATGTTAAAAAGTAAATGATGTTTTCAAACCATGGATCATGGAGACTTATAGCTAACATCAATTGTTTCTCACCTAGTTCTTCTGACTCTCTAGTGATTTTGTTCTCTACAACTACCTTACATAAACCATTCCCTCTTATCAACTTTGTAGGTTTAATCTCAATATCATATTCCTGTATCTTTGCTACCCATGCTCCTCTGATCTTGCAACCTACTTCCTATGTCTGGGACAAAGATGACAGAGTATGAATGTAAGATATATAACTAGAAATTCTTAAGTGCTTTGACTACTGCATAAGCATGCTTTTCAGTTTGTGAATATTTCAGTTCATGATTTTTCAAAGGTATGCTTATAAAAGCTATAGGAACTTGTACCCCTTCATCATCATCTTGCATTAATATTGCAGATAAAGTATGCTCAGAAGCATAACAATAAATAAAGAAATCCCATTTATAATTTGGATGACTCAAAACTAGGGTATGGGAAATAGTAGTTTTTATATCTTGAAAAGCTTGCTTTCTCATCTTATTCCATTTAAAATTTGAATTTCCTTTCATCATGTCTACTATATGTTTAGTAGTTTTTGCAAAATCAGGCACAAATCTTCTAAGGAAATTTACTTGCCCAAAAAAAGACTTAACCCCTATTTTGTTTGAGGATAGACTCAATCTCTGAATAGCCTCTAATCTTTTAGGGTTGATTCTAATGCCTTCTTAGGACACTATATGACCCAAAAGCTTTCCTTATGTCACACAAAAATTTGACTTCTTTGGTTCAAGAGATATTCCATGCTCTCTGCACCTCTGTAGTACGTTCCTTAAATCTTCTATATGATCTTTTCTTTTGCTTGAGAACACAGTGAGATCATCTAGATATATGACTATGATTTAGTCTTTCAAATTAGTGAATGTCTTACTCATGTACCTTTGGAATGTAGCACAAACATTAATAAGCCCAAAAGGTATTCTGTGATATGCAAATGTACCCCAAGAGGTAATGAATGTTATCTTATGTTGATCCTTCTCCTCTACTTCAATCTAATTATAACCTAAGAAGCCATCCAGCATAGACATCATTTTAGATCCTGCCACTATTTGCAATAAATAGTTCATATTAGGAAAAGAAAAGTTGTCTTTCAAAGATGCTTGGTTCAAATTGCAGAAATCAACATAGATCCTTATCTCTCCATTCTTCTTTCTGATGGGTACTATATTGGCTACCTAGGTGGAGTGGTGAATGGGATAAATTATCCTCACCTTTAGCATCTTATCTACCTCCTGAAAAATGGCATATGTAACCTTAGGATTATAATTCCTCTATTTTTTCCAAAAAGGGATTGCATTAGGTTTAAGAAGAATTTGATGTTTTACCTTCCCATCACTATAGCATTTCAAATCTTCAAAACTCCAAGAAAAAACATCTCTATACTCCATAAATAGATGCTTTGTTGCCTCTTTTTCTTCAGGTGAACAACACTTCCCAATGTTAATCAGTTTGGGGTTATGAATGTCTCCAATGTTAACTCCTTCATATTCACCTATGGTAGGTCCCTTTTCTACTCTCTTTTGCTTTATGTAAGCATCATGTATATTAAACAATTTTTCTAAAGCCACAAAATATGGAGGAATGGTATTACCTTTTAGTGAAACTTCTCCATTTTGACCCTGTTTCTCAATTACATCAGAGCTTTCATGATCATCTTCACTGTACTCATGTTCAAAACTAGATTTGTCATTCTCTAAAAAAATCTACAAACTCTTGTCATCGAATCTAGGATGATAGATCGATATACAATTTTGATTTGGTACTTCTTGTCTTTGAAATTTGGATGAGGGAGCAATAAAAAGGCAGAAACTATTAAGGAGTCAGCTTTAGTATTCATCTTTCTTGGAACTACTTCAATAGAAAAAGCATCCAGACCTTCGATCTCATCCCAGACTCTATTCCTATAATTTTTAAGCTTATGGTTTTTAACAGAATACTACCCTTTTATTTGCTTTACAATAAGCTCAGCATCACCTTGAGCTTTTAAAATCTTTATCCCTCTTTCCTTTGCTAACATTATTCCCAGTAATAAGGCCTCATATTCTGCAATATTATTAGTATTCCCAAATTCCAATTTGAAAGCTAGAATTTCAGGTTCTCCTTCTGGGGATATCAATACTACACCTACTCTAGATCCTGAAGAGGCACAACTTCCATCAAATTCAAGCATCCATATACCTGGTACATCTTGTTTTTCATTGGGAATTTTATCACCTGGATTTTCATCTATTTGTTCATTCATATCTTCTTCAGTAAACAACATATAGTTACCGAATTCTAGTTCTTGATATAGAATTTGAGCTTTAGGATCATCTGACTTCAAAATTGTGAACTTTTCTTTTTCTTAAAGTTCTAGTTTCACTTTCTTATTCCCAGTAGGTATCACTACTTGAGACCAATCCAGCTTTATTTCTCCTCCCAAGTCTTGACAAAAAGTTCTACTTAATAGAAGTCCATGGCTTGCTGGAATATCAGCTACTAGGATAGTCAATAGGAGTTTCTTTTCTAGATGTGAAGCTAAGGCTACTTAAGCATCTTTGATCTATCCAATTAGAGGGACTTGTTTGGCATCCATAGAATAACATCTCCCATGCACTTTAGTAAGATTTAGTCCCAAGGCTTTAGCTATAGAATATGGCATAACATTATCTGATGCACCAAAATCTATTATGCAATTACTAAGTTTACATCCATTGATGTACAATGAAATATAAAAAGGTTCAAGTTTTTGTCTAGGGAAGGTTGCTAAAATAGTAGAATCTTCTTGATTAAACAAGCTAGATGTTAAGGTTTCATCTTCAATTTCAATAGTCACATTATGATTCAAGTCTGAGGTACCTCCTTTACATCTATCCACTAATCTCTTTAACTCAGAAGGATGTGACTTTAAATAATCAATAGTGGAAATTTGAACTTTTGACTCTTCACAAAATTGAATGAAATCAAAAGATGTATTGTCCTTACCCATCTGTGAAGTGGATGTTTCTTGATCGGTATGTACCTTACTCATAGAAGGACTAGAGTCATCTCTATGAGTATGACTAGAGGCTTGATTATTCATCCTTTGTCCATGGGTAAGTATTGTGTATGAAGTTTTATCAATGTTTGCGTAACAAGTACCTTTTGATTTAGAATCCAATTCATATTCCAAAAATAAATTTCTAGAGTTGCCATTTGAACAAGAATCAAGTTCTATAACATGGAGCTACAATATTTAATTCATTAGTAGATAACAATTGCATCATACGAATAGTCTCTATACAATTCTCACTGTCATGATCTATGGTCAAATGAAAGATGCACATATTTCCTTTATTTGGTGATGCTTTAATTTGCAACCTTGGTTGTGGACCTGTAAGCTATGAAAATCTACTTTCATTACTTCTTCCTAGTGAGTTTTAGTAATTCCTCTTATAAGAGCTATTGAATTCAGGTAATTTCTTTTTCATCACTACTAGTTCATTAGACAACTTTAGAATCATCTCTTCTGATGATGTGGTATTACTAGAACTCCCTTTAGTTTGAAGTTCTTGTTTCCATTTTCTCACAAAAATTAAGTCATTCTCACATCTAATAGCTTTCTTCTGTTCGTCAGCCAGATTAGTGGGGCATGCTCTTCTCAGATAATAATTGATATTTGGAGGCATAGCACTAATAAAGAAAGTTTTTAGATTTCCAGGTGTGGGTCTATTAGTAGTAGGAATTCTTCTATTAATCTTATTGAAATTGGCAACGAAATCCCTCATGCTCATAGTTGGTTGCTTCTTAATTGAAGTCAACTGTGTTAGCAAGGTGTGTTCATCTTTTATAGTTTTGAATCTGGCTTCAAATTCAGTTCTCATCATGTCCCAATTAGTTATTGAACCATCAGCTAAATGATAAAACTAGTCTGCTGCACTATCTATAAGGGTCTCTACAAACAATCTTATAGCAGCATCTTCATGTCCCACCCCTAATATATGGGTAGCCGCAAAGAAGGCTTTAATGTGTTAATCTATAGTGACTTTCCCATCACTTGAGAATTTAGGGAAATTCTTCCTTGAACTAGTTGGGAGTGGATGATAAGCATTTACTACTAACAGCCCTATTGTTGTGGCCCATGGAGCAGCCATGATTGTTCTAGTAGTATATGGAAAAAAGTTAACAACTGGAGGTGTAGTAACTCTGTGAAGTGCTAACACTTGACAAGTGAAATGCGAAGTGCTAGCATCTTGATTTTTAATAGGGGAAGGGGGTCTACTTTGAATTTTACCTTCACCTTTCTACTTTGGAACTTCTAAAATAGGAAAATCAAGCTCTGTTAGTTTATCAAAGGTGGAATCTTGCCCACCCTATTCCTTGGTACTTCTGAGTAACCTAAATTGTTCCAGGATGCTAGGTGTAGTTTAACTCTAAGCTTACTATCTTACTTGTCTTTCTACTCTCTAGATATCTCTCCTTTGAATAGCTCATTCAAAGGCTTCAGCTCTTCTTTCTTCTTCCTCTAATACTTGGCTAGCATTTTGATAATGTTCAGTGTTTTGTCTGCGCCTCCAAACAAATGTGTTAAGAGATGAAATTATGTCCTCTTGGTCATCTTGAAAACTAGGGTTGCGTTGGAGCATTGGGATCACATTTTCATGAGGTAGTACCATTTTCCCTCATGACATAGGCTTTCTGGTCAAGTGACTATTCGTCTCCCCAGCAGAGTCAACAAAAATCTATTGGTAAATAGATTTGTCCTTCCTTGTTTCTTGTGAAGATATGACTCTTAATGCCTAAATGATGAACAATATCTATTTACAACAATTGAAAAGCCATTCTTTGATTAATAGCTTCTCTCTGAATTGGTAGGTACAACTCCCTGTGTAAATGATGTTCAAGGAATTATGTTTTATTCCTAAAACTAATGTGGGGTATGCTCTTAACCCAAGAGCAAAAGAGGAAAACCAAATTAAGCCTAACTAGAACTTAATTTAGGCAAGAAAAACTTCTCAATACTGAAACATATTCATGTATCCACACATCTTATGAATCCATAAATCTATTCACATAAGACTATAATAAGTTGAAATTCAAATCTAAACTATAACTGATAAACTAGTAATGTTAACAAAATCTTTAGCCAAAGGAATTAGAATAATACTTATCACATTCATTCATGACCTTGAAAATAGGGGAAAGAAGCTCTGTTCCTCCTTGATTCTCTGTAAAATGAAAAGGAAACATAGACTAAACACAATACCTATTGGAACATAAAATGATTGACATAAAATACCATTTAATTGACTCTGCAACAAAAAGTACTTCACACCAAAAATTTGTCGAGCTTTCATTAATAATTCAACTTCATACATATAGAGTTGAGAGATGACTGTTACAATAGGAAGTTTAATCGATTAATCTTCTGAGGATGACAAACGGCAAGATGCCAGTTTGTCGTATTACAAAATTTACATTAGAGAATGAAAAGGGAGTGTCAAATGAATTACTTAGACTTCTTTCCCTTTTTAATTTTCACCCTATATGTTTTGGTAGCTGCTATAATTGGGATCATTTCTTCATGACTAGGCACATGTACATTAATGAATCTTAAGAGCCACTTTGAATGCTCCTGAGCCAACTCTTTTATTGCATTTAGCTGACTTGTCAATTCTCCAACCGCCACATGTACATATCCACCAAGTGTCTACAACTCTACCACTCTATTTTGACTACTTGAAGTCATTCCAGATAGATTACTCAAATATGTGGAGAAGTTATTTTTCATTACTTCTACGCCAATGAGAGCTTTTCCTTGCCCATTGTTTTGTGGGTTAGTGTGTAATCCTCGCATGAATTCAAATGTTCTATCTTGGATCTTCTTCACCTTTTCTCTTATTTCTTTGAGTCCTTCTTTAACCTCTTGAATCATCTCTTTCTTGAATTGCATGTTTTGAAGCCATTTGAACAGAGGTTCAATCCCCTTCTTCAAAATATTTCCTTCAACTACCTCTTTTGCCTTCATTTGGATGACCATATTCAAGAGAGAAATAAATTCATCACACCTTGCCTTTTTTGTGGCCAAAGCGTTGTGATTAGAAATTATATTATCCTTCTCAATCTCCAATCGAAGGATAACATTTCTAATTTGATCAATCAGAACAGCTCCATTTGCATTGAGTTTCTCAATCCATTCTTTTCTAATCTAGCCAAAATGCCTATCATTTTGAAGCTATGAGATGAAGGCTTGCACTTCTTTTGTGGTAGGGTTCTTAGTAGCAAGCACACCAGTAATGATTGCTAATGGAACAACTAATTTCCTAGTAAAATTTTACAACTCTTCATTCTTGGCCTTTATTCTGATTTTTGACAATTTGAGGTTCTCCAATTGTTATTCTATCACCTCGTTACTTGATCTCCATAGGCCCACCATTGTATCATACCTAGCCTCTCCAAGATCAATTGAAAACAAAGTGAAATCATTAGGTGTCATGTCCTCAATCCTCCCTGCTACCTCCATTGTTAAGTGTCGTGTTTTTGGATCTTGCCCAAGTATTGATAAAGTCTTCTGCTTCTTAGCTTTCACTACTATAGATCTAGAGCGTACTGGTTGAGACACTGTATCTTTTGCAGGGTTACTCTCCTCTTTCCTCTTTTTCTTCCTTTCTAGAGTTTCTTCTAGCCAGGATTCTGTGCTGATTACTTTAGAAGCAGCCCTAAGTGATTCTATACCGAACATCTTCTTCCTCATCGGAGTCACTCGCACTGAAGTGGCTGAAAAAGGATTCTTAGGATCCTAAAATAGAAGCCTAGAAAAACTTGAGACTTTCTCTTGCTCTTGGGTTTTCCTTGCAACTTCATTAGATTCAGTGGATTCATTGCTACTATTCTATCGATCCTCGATCTCTACTATCTAAATGGGGGAACTGGTTGGCTTCAAAAGGGGAGTACTTGTAGATGGACCAAGGCTATGATGAGGAGATGGAGTAGCAGTCGCATGAGGAGGTGAAACTCGACCAGCCACATGAGGAGGTGAAACTAGAGCATCCACATGTGGAGGTGAAACTGGAGCAATAACACCACCTTTCAGCTCTTTAGTCCTCTTTTCTTTGGTGTTGGCTTGGGCTCCAATAACTAGTAGAGGACCACCTTGGCAAGTTGAAGCTATCAAAATTTTATTTTTTGGGGGTTGGTCACCTCCTCTTGCAAATTGAGTAGGTCCTTGAGTAGTTGAAGTTGTAGCACTAGGTGTGGTACATTGAGAAGAAGTGGGACTAGTAGCAGCTAGTGAAGTTTGAGTAGTCTTGCTCCTACTCTAGCCCTTTTTTTCTATCCAATCGACCTATTTCTCAATTCTTTTGATAATCTAGGCCATCATAACATCAAGGTCTTCCTCCACATCGACATATGGCTCAGAACTGATTGGAGTATTTCTCAAATTGGTCAAATATGTATTACTATACATATTTTTCCCATCATCCTCTAGCCCTTCCCCCTCTAGGTTAATGCCATATGTCTTTATTTTTTCTTTTGTGAGTCTAGCAAAGGCATGATCTCAACTCTCTAGCTCATCTCTATAATCAGCCCAGTAATCTTCTATAGTAGTTACATGTTTGATGACGCTTCCAATTTGAAGCACATCTCTAGCATACCCATTTGGATCAAACATGAACCTTATCACTTCATACTCCTCTAGTCTATATTTGTTCTTGAATGCTTTGAGTATGTTCTTTGCATATGATCGAGACTCACAACTGTATGCTCCAACTTTTATAGGAAATTCATATCCCTTTTTCTTCAAATTGGCACTCAGCACATTCACCTGGATTGCTTGTCTCATGATCTCAATGAGCATGATGATGTCATCCAAATATCTAGGCAGCTTCAGGGGAAATCCATCAAAAGTTGCAAGACACAAATATGAAAAACATGAGAATTGGATGAAATAACTACCCAACTAATTGATGGCCGCCATCGCTTCTGGGCTGAATCTCCTCTCCGGGCACCCTTGGAGTTCCTTGCAAAGCCTCATTGTAAATGCATCATTAACTCTAATATACTCTGCATAACTATTCTGTAACTACAAGCATGGGTAGAACTCATAACTCTTTACATCATCTGGAAAATTCTCTATTTTGGGAAGGCCCGGCCATAATTGTAGGGAAGCCAACATATATATCAAGAAAGAAGACATATAAAATGAATTGTAGAACTTGGTTGCACTTAGAGCTCTAGATAGATGCTCACTTACCTCATACACCCAGTCAACATATTGTGTATCCAAGCTGATAATTTGCACTAAAAAGAAATATTGTTCTACAAAGTTAAGGGCTTCAACCTAACCTTTCAAATGATGCAAAAGAACTAGAATGTCCATGATCTCAGGCTTGAGATCAGTGCCAAAAAGGGTTTTAGGAACTTTACTTTTGGCTCATCTTGGCTTTTGGAACCAAGAATTCATGATATCCTTTCACCACACCATCTTCTTGAGAGAGAATTCAGACATAGCTCCTCCAATTGTTAATTTAGAGAACTCCTCTCTTTCTAGAATTTTTAGGCAATTGACTACTTCTTGCCTATCAATTGAGATTAACACCATTTGATTAGGCAGCAAGATTTTCTTTGTATCTGGGTTATAGTGATTGATACATTCAATAATCAGCTCTGGGGCTTGCACTGCTATGGGAAATTCTGCTACTTCTACTAGCCCACTTCTTCAAAATTTCTCCATTATGGGATGAACTGGTTCTACCCTCAACCTTCTTTGGAAATCTTGCATGTCAAAGAAATAGAGTGAAGTATCTATGATATTCTGCCATGTGGATTTGATTCTACACAATCTATCAAATCCAACAAATCTTGTTGCCATTTCAATTGAGGTAGAGATAATTGGAAATCTTTAAACTAAAAATAAGATAGAGAGTAGAACTTTGTAACTATGGGGATTTCAATAATCAATTTACCAGCATAATAGTACAAATGAGTAATCAGTAGTTTAAAAATCTGTTATGTTCATCTCTATATAGAAACTCCAATCCACCCGTTAATCTTTAAAATCCACATCCCACAAATGACTTAAATGATAAACCCATTAGATTAGTAAATGTGGAGGTTACAACGGACTCTTTCTTGTCTTTTCACTATTTTTATTGGCCCAATGGTTATTTTGCTTTATTACGGCTTACTTTCCCATTTTCCATCAAGCTGCGAAGAATTAAGAATAGAGTACTCCATGGGTAAAATTCTGCTCGGCCAGAATTTGAACAGAATACCTCCCTCAAAGTGATCAACATGCTTCCATTACCTTTTTTAAGCTTCCTTTAATTGATTCATCAAATAAACATTCTTGCAAGAGTGATCTTCTACTGGATGTGAAAAACTGCCTTCAAGGGTAGAAACCCCACAGAGACGAAGCTATTTCTGAGTTTTTTGTTGATGCCCTTTGTTTTACCTTCTCTACCATAGTCACTTTACTTTAAGCATTTGAAAAATATAAAACTAACTTTGTAAGTGAAAGGTGGGACCCACTGGCTCACTTTATTCTTTTACAAACACCTTTTCAGAAAATTGACTTCTTGGTTTGAAACTCGCCGAGGAGAAGTTGTTTCTAAGTTTTTCACTGATGGCCTTTTTAATCATCTTAGTGAGTTTTGAAAGGTTCTTGTAGAAAAAACATGGAAACACTTGAATGATCTATCCATAACATGATTTTCTTCTCTTCATTTAAGCTTGAGAATCACATTTCAAAATCTCAACAGAGTTTCACCTTCGGGGTGCGAAACTCGCCAAAGAGAAGATGAAACTGGATTTTTTGCCAGTCCAACTTTCTATAAGTTTAGAAAAAAATGACTTGTGAGTAAGTTCATCTGAAGTAAAATAATTTAAGAATCTCCATCGAGAAAGGTCCTAAACTACCCCAAAGACTCATGATGATAAACAAAACCCACCAGGCCATACAATCTGAGAGAAGGGAAAGATGAAAACTTGATGGAGATACTTATTACTTGAGGAAGGAAAAGGGGCAACCGAATCGACTAAACTAAAAACAATACAAGCTAATCTCCACTTTGCAAAATTGGTACATGGTGAAAAGTGAGGCAATATCTTGGCAGAAAATATGTTTGAAATTTCAAAAGTTTTTAGCCAACTTGTTGGTCAAAATTTTGACGAGAAATTTTTTGACCAAGGGGTTGGTCGAATTTGGTTGAAAATGGCCTCAATAGTGCTAGTGGAGTCCTAGAAAATGACTTTGAATATCTATAACATAGAACATTACATTGCTCAACAAGCAACAATGCTACCTAGGGCAGCGAGATTGCAGTCAAATATGAATGAAGTCTAAGAGTGCTTAGAGAATCTTGCACAAGAGGCAACATACTACATGGAATTGTATCATCAAGTAGTCCCTCCAGAGCATAGGAGAGGAATATCCTTCTCAAATAGAACGTTTATGACTCAAATGAGCACTATGTTGAGACATGGCCATATCTTGATTCCTATGGATACAATTTGGGAAGGTGCAAGGCTGATACCAGGAGCTTCATCATCTAGAACTATGCAAAAAAAAGTTGGAATGCCACCTATTGGGAATCCAAATATCTAGCCTCCATGAGGAGGAGCTCAATAAGAATTTTTTTTATGTTTTGGCTTTGTGTGTTTGTAACCAATGCTTCAGATGCTCGTTAATAAAGTGCATATTGTTTTTGTTTCTAAACATTGTCTCAAATGTGTATCACCTAACGAGATGATCTTAATTCAATATGAATGTTTAGAATTTTTAAAATATTGTGAATGTTTTTATGATTTTTGAAAATATTTAATTTTTTTTTTGACATTTGTTGATATATAGATATTTTTGGTAGTTTTCAAAAGTAAAGCTCAACATAGCTCAAACAGTTTTAGTTTTTAGTTTTCAAGTTTGGTATAAGTGGATTGATGTCATGCTTGAAAGTCATAGTGTGAGTGTGAGAAATCTTTGTAGTAAAGTGACAGTAGAAAAATGCAATTATAACAACTAGTGATTAAAGTGAGAGAGAGTTTCTAAGAACACTATAGGAATCTCATTGTAGTGACAATAGATAGACTCATTTAGAACAACTGGTGACTGATGCAAGAGGGACTTTCAAAAAGTATAGGACATTTCCCCCTGGAACAGGTAGGTTGCCCCCTAGACTTATAATTGATTTCAATCCATGTAGGTAGTAGCAATGTTTTGAAGTTAGTTGAGAGCTTATGCACAAGTTAAGATAGAAAAGCTAAAGCATAAAACTTGCAAAGAGAAAATTGCTCAAAGCAGGAAAGAAAATAAAATAGTTGTAGAGGAATGTTGAACATTTTTTTTGTATTTTTTGGATTTTTACATTTTTTTAATTTGTATTATCAAGATGTCCGTTGCTAGGTTTTCACCAAGATAGTTATTTTGTCAGGACTTTTTGCAATTTTTAGCATTCATTTTTTAGAGATATCTAGCTCTCAAGCATGATCACATTGGTTTGTCCCCAATGTCTAGCAAGGTGTAGGAAAAGATGTAGTAGCAAGTTGGTGGATAAGTAGAGATGGATAGGCAAGTAATATGAAGCAAGTGAAAGTGATCCCTAAGGACTGACTCCTCAAGAGTACCCAATCTAGGTAAAAGGATATAGTAATATGGTGTAATGGAAGGTAACATGTAGGATATTGACATGATGTCATGGAATGTAAGTTATCCAAGAGAATGGACATGTCAAGAGGTTTCTAAGAATAAATTTTCTTTTTCTTTTTCTTTTGATCAACACCAAAGGGTCAAGTGAGTAGGATAGAAAAGTTTGGTATGGAGGCTATGAGATGTGGGATATGCAAGATCATGATAAGGAAACCAATAGATAAGATAGTAAATGCTCATATGTAGATCAATTTTATCAAGATCAAAGTTGAAAGACCAGATAGATGGGTGATGGAATAACTACACATGATGATTGTTTACCAAGTTTTCATCATGGTACATGTCCAAAGTGTCACATGAAGTCGTTTTCACCATAGGAAATATTTATTTTTATTTTATTATTTTTGCTACCAAGGTGCAACAAGAAGTGGTTTTCACCAAGGCACATTTTTTTTGAATTTTTTGTATTTTTTTTATAGAAAGAGTCCAAGCCTTTTTCAAGTTTAATAGTGCTCCTATTACAAGGATAGGTCATTATAGGCTAAGACCATAGAAATGCATCTCAAATATGATAATAGGGTAATGGAAGGGAGATTGTGTTAGAGTAAATAATTAATTAATTATTAATTATTTATTCTATTTACTTAAGCTTACTTAAGTTAATACATTTATTTAATATTTAGTATTTAATGCATGTAGTGATGAGTTCTTGACAACATGGGAGTTTGTTCCCTTCTAGCATGTTCTACCTTTTTGTGGAAGTGTGCTTAGTTGTCAACCTTATCTTCTACCACCTTCCAGCTTGTTCTACAAGCTTCCATGAGGCCTTTATATTTTCTCTCTGATGTCTATTTAGGGTTTTTCCAAGCTCCACCTCTTCCTTCTGTGTTTCCCTTCAATAGGTTATTTTGCATGTAGGTGATCTTGGTGAATATAGAGTTAAATTTCATCAACTCCTACATGGTATTAGAGCCTCCCTACTACTGCTTCATTGAAGAATTTTTGAAGCCATGATTCAGAGACACAAACCCTAGTTTGTTTGTGTATTTTTCTTCAATCTAGGGAAAGAGCATTTTTTTAGAGCACTTTGGGCCCAAACAAACGTTTCCATTGGATCTAGAAGGCCGTTTGTAGTCAAAATTCATATAAAACTTTTCAATTTTGGAGACAGAGCTCCGAGAGGCAAAATTTGTTTAGTTGCAAGCCTCCTATTGCTGCTGTACAAACTATACAAAATTTTGGAGCAAATTTTTTTTTTTAAATAAAATTTTTTGCCATGCCACCCAGTGGCCACTAGGCACCCACCACCATGCTACCATGGCCCCTCTAGCACGTAGCCTACAACAGCCACGTCATCGCAGCACCACTGCCCCGGATGAGCCACCTGCCAGCCACCACAGCTAGGCAGTGCCCCCAACTCCCACCACCTCCACTGTTTAGCATCACTCTGATAGACAGTTTCCTCCACTCCATCATTGGTCTACCACTCCAATGCCAGTTCTGCTCCGTCAGCCATTAGCCACACAACATGTGACATGTGGTAGGTCTTCCATGTGGCACTTTGCCACATGGCCCCTACCATGTCATTTGCTTTGCCATGTGGCTGGCATGTGGACTGCCACTAGCATGCCACCTGGCTAACTTTATTGCACCAACAACTTATGGGCCAATGTCAATATGATGTCATCCTTGCATCATCCTCTTGCACCTCTCCAAGGTCATTTTGACCTATCTTTAGGTTTTTGGCCATAACTTGAGCATATAGAGGTATTTTTTCGATCCAAAAGAAGCATCAAAAAGTTGGTTCTGAGATGGAGACATTGATGTAGGTATTTCTAGGTTTTGATGTATTTTTTTGCCCTTTTTTAGTTGAAGTCTAAAGTTCTATTTTTGACTATGGCATGCATATCTTTTGCATCCCATGTCAATTTTTTGAAAGCATTATATTTTTGGAAAGATGGTTTTTTCATCTTTTCAGAAATGTAGTCTTTTTCTTTAGATTTTGGCCCATGCTCTTTCTATCATGCTTTTAGCATTTTTGCTCTATGGTGGATATCTTGGGTGTTTTATGTCTGAGGATTGTCTTCCTAGCATGGTTTCTTTTGTTTTTGGTTGTACTTTGTTTTGTGTTAGCTTTTTTCTTGTTCTAATCATTGTAGACATCACTTATAAGCTCTTTTATATATACCTTGAGATAAAGTGCCACTTTTTCTTTTCAGGTTCATGAACGTTGTTTTTGAGTTAGTTGTACATGCACTATTTTTATAAAGCACCATGGGGGGGATAGTTGTTTGCTATTTTAGGCATTCTCCCTTTTTCAAGTGAGTGTCCCTTCCATGAAATTAGCCCCATGTAGTTTCATTATGACCATGTCTTTATAGGTGTTTGTACCTCTTCCTCTCTCATCATTCTTAGTTCATCTGTAGGAGATTTTTGGCCCACCTTCTCAATTGCCTGTCATCTCACCCTGTTTGCATTAAGGGGGGGTTATACTATTGTTATAATGCATCCTTGGTTTGATCATTTGATAGTGTGGACTATGTATTCAGTGGTTGATCCTATATATGAGGTGATTGCAATGGCTGGCTATATATACATTTCAGTGAGATGGATCATCTACCATATAGACACACTCAGTTCGTGCCTTCTTCCATGGAGGTTTTTCAGATCAGCAATTTTCTTTCTGATGCCAAATTTTGCATCTTCTTCATTCTTCATTGATGCACTTCATGATCACTCCTTGTTCCTATTTTAGGGGACATTCCCCTAGTTGGAGGCTTCTTCAGTTCTTCACTAGGTTCTTACCTCTTTTTGGGGGGAGGGTTTTTCCCATGTGGTTTTCTCTCTTTCCCTATTTTTAGAGGTTGCATCTCTTTGCATTGTACATGGGTACCTAACATGGCCTTGTTGTTGGATCCATTCTGCATTTTCATCTTAGTTTTGTGAGCTTAAGGCATTCCCCTAAGTTGCACTTAAGGGGGGGTGTTAGAGTAAATAATTAATTATTTATTTTATTTACTTAAGCTTACTTAGGTTAATGCATGTAGTGATGAGTTTTTGACAACATGGGAGTTTGTTCCCTTCTAGCATGTTCCACCTTTTTGTGGACGTGTGCTTAGTTTTAAACCTTATCTTCTACCACCTTCTAACTTTTTCTACAAGCTTCCATGAGGCCTTTATATTCAGGCTCTCTCATTGTATCTAAAAACTTGTATTGCATTCCATTGTAAATACAATTTCATTATTTTGTACATTTTCTCTCTCATGTCTGTTTAGGGTTTTTCCAAGCTCCACCTCTTCCTTCTTGGTTTCCCTTCAACAGGTTATTTTGCATGTAGGTGATCTTGGTGATAGAAGAATTGGATTTCATCAACTCCTACAGATTGTAGGAAAAAGAGAGGTAGATGGATGATAAGGTTGTAGGTTTTGAATGGATAGATGGAAGATGGATAATAGGGAATTGTAGGCTTCAAAAGATTGTAGAAGGGTAGGTGTCAAAGTGGAAAAGATTAACAAAGACACACACCTTGAAGGGTAGTGGAATGATTAAGGAATCATGGATAAGATAGCTTGAGGTTTGATGGAGGAGATGGTAGAATAACAATTTTGTAGGAAGGTGGAGTGGAAGGTTTTGAAACCTTTTAGGAAGATGGTTGAAAGAAGATGGAGTGGAAGGCTTTGAAACCTTTTAAGGAATATGTTTGGAAGAAGATAGAGTGGAAGACTTTGGATGCTTGAATGTCAACTTTGATTTGTTTTAAATATTCAAGTCCTTCAAAAGAGACTTGGGAATGCATACAACTTTAGGTTTTTCTTCACTTTTGAATGCTTTAGAATGTATTTCTTTCATAATGGATTTAGGAACCAATATTTTCTTTGATTTTGCAACAACAAATCATTGTGGTCTCTTCTATGTATTTTCTTTCTTAGAATTCACATATTGATTAGAGGAGACATAGTGATTATTTTAAAATGGATTCTTGTGTTTGTTCTTAAGTTGATCATCCAAATTGCTTCCAAAAGACTTGGGACTTGTGGATGAAGAAGGTTGATATGGCTGGTTTAGATGGAAAGCTTTATGTGAAGGACTCAAACATTTGTATCTTTGTTGATCTTGAGGTAGGGTAGGAGAAGTAGGTAATGAGTTAAGAATGGAATTAGGAGATGGAGGAATATAAGGTCCCAAAATAGATAGAAGGTTTGAAGGCTTTAGCTTAGATGGATAAGGACTAAAGATAGGTGTAGAAGATACAAATGGATAGTGGATAGGGATATCAGCATCCTTAGAGTGAACAACATGACCTAGGCCATTGATAGAATCACATGTAACTTTAATAGGAGCAACATATTTTATAGGAGCACTTATAGCTCAAGTGTAGATTTGAAGTGGATGTAGAGATGCAAAACAAGAGAGTGAGGGAATACTTTTATCTTCACAAGGAAGTTTAGGTAGCATAGGAAAAGTATCCTTCTCTTGATCTTCACTAATCTAATTAGGGATGGTGGAAGGAATATCATGATCTTTCCTAGTAGAGAGGCATGATATGGGAGATGGAGCACTATGTGACTCTTGAGATGGAGGGATGGCATCTTGAGGGAGATGAGAGGGTTCTTGATCTTGATCTTTAAGATTTCTAGAATCCTATTGACATGGATCCACTTTTAAGCACAAGGTAGAACGTGGAGTTTGCATGGTAGGCTCTTGAAATGATAGTGAAGGACTAGCTAGAGTGAGAGTAATAGGAGTAGTCAGGCATGAAAGTTTTGGATATTTAGTTTGAGTAGTATGGGAGAGATTTGCAGCTAGGTCAAGATTAGCTTGGTTTTCTTTTAGAGGCAGCCCTTGATGGTACACATAGTCAATAGAGAATGTAGTGAGTTCTTTATTCGGTGAAGGTATGTTGGAAAGCTTAGATTCTTTAGAAGGTGATGGCATGTTGGTTGAAGTAGAAGTCGCATTTGAACCATTACTAGAAATGGTTTCATGATGTTGGTCAAGCTTGAGAGTAGTATCTTTAAAAGATAATTTCTTAGGTTTTGGAATTATGCCTTCATCAAATAATTCTTGGATTTTATTTTTCAACTCCATGAAATGTGAAGTTTTATGTAGATTATTTCTATGATAGGCACAATAGTTACTCATAAAGAAAACTCCAAAAAAACTGAATTTAGGTAAAACAATGAGTTTGTTTTCAAGAAGTTCCTCCAAAGTTGATTCATAAGTTTTTCCCAAAGGGGTGAAATCATGCTTTGGTTTAGATCCCCAAGGTTTTCCTTCAAAGATACTTCTAGATTCCTTGGGTGTCTATGCATTGTTCTTAGATGGCTTGGATTCAACATCAAAAGAACTTGATGGTTTGATATCATTGGAGGAAGGAGAATAATCTTGCTAAGAGAACTTTTTTGATGATGTGTCATCTTCTTCCTCTAGTCTTTGAAGTTGAGTGCTCATTGATTAGATTTGTTTCTTCATGTCTCCAATAAGTATGGCTTCTTCCTCAATAGGAATGTTGGATTTAGTGCATTTTTTTTTAGCCATTGTGATGTCTAGCTTTATGTGAATCAAGAAAACTCTCATCCACCCTTAGTTGCAATAGTAATAGGTAGAAAAAATTTGACAAGTTTAGACTAAGATCCCAAAGGGGTCAAAGTACAATAACCCAAGGTGTAAAAAAGCTTCTAACAATGGGGTAAGTTGCCTAATCTAAATCGGATCAACTTAAGAAGACTAAAAATAATAGGATAGCAAAGTAGTTGATCATAAAGTCTCAATTTAAGAATACATATTTTATTCATTTTAAATATTCAACTAGGTGTGATAAATTTTGAATCATAAACCAAGCTCACAAGACAACAATGAGGGATTTCAGGAAAATATTTTCAAACAATGAGCAAAGAACAAAGCAACCTTATACATAAACAAGAATAGTGTTGTATTACTAGTCTAATCCCTAGAACCACCACTATGTATGTTCTCAAAATGTTTTCCAATTACACACATTGTCATAGAAAATAAAATTTGGTAGCACTATGGTTCTTAGTAATGTTCAATTCTATAGTTGTTGCAATCTAGATTGGGTGAAATCCAATCTCAGCCCACCATGGTTTTGACATATTATGAGAATTTAATCAATCAGAGATACTGAGGATATCTGACAACCTGAAAAAAGACTATGCCCATGAGGATTTCTCCCACAAGGAGATTTATATAGCGGTTTCTACTAATGCATAAAAAATTGCCATTACTACTTGAGGTTCTATCCACATAGCTGCCCAATAAAGGGAATGTCCACTGTAGTTAACCCTCTTTAATAAAGGAAGACTCACAAAGTTTTACCACATGGGAACTTGGTTTGGATTCAAGGGTTCTAAATTTTTGATGTACCCAAAAGGGAATAGAGCATAATTCTCTAGCCTCTTTTGCTTACACAAACATAGAAAACTAGTTTGAATCTTGCATTTGATTCAAAGAATGTTGAGTGGGTGCCAAAAATGTGTATGTGAAATGCAGGCCTCAGATCCTCACACACACTTCAACATGGTCATTATCTAAAAGATCATCCTAGAATGAATATGAGATTATTCATCCAAGTATTCCAATAGTTTGACCTATTGTCTTCTAACTAGAAAGATTTTTCCTTTGCTCTTAGAATGAGAAGTAGGCAACCAGACCTCTAGAATAAAGGATTTTAAACTATATGAGATATGCAAGATTAATCTAAGAAATAATGTTAAACTAAGAATGCAAGAGAAAATGAAGGAGATATGATATCTAAAAGCTCTAGGCATAACCTCGCATGAAAACAACGCATATGAAAGAGATATCTGAGAGAGCCCAAAGAGACATGATAAAGCAAAATAAAAACAAATAAAGAAAAGCTCACAAAATTTTGAGTTCATTTTCTGTGTTGTAGGATTGATGTCAAGTGTCAATGTTCAGAACATGTTTGAAAGAAATCTCTTCAGTAGGGTGAAAATAGTAGATAGACACAATTAGAACAACTGGTGGCTGAAGTTAAAGAGGAATAAGAATTGAGTGATGGTAGACATACACATTTAGAACAACAAGTGACTAACATGAGAGAGATCTTCTATGAGAGGAATCTCAAAAGTGACACAAGCAACAGTAGGCAGACATAGTTAGAACAAGTAGTGACTGACACAAAAGATATTCTATGAGAGGAATTTCAAAGGTGACACAAGCGATAGTAGGTAGACATAGTTAGAACAACTGGCGACTAATGCTAGAGAGATGTTCCATGAGAGGAATTTCAAAAATGACACAAGCAACAATAGGTAGACATAGTTAAAAAAATTGGTGCCTATCACAAGAGATTCCTATGACACTATAGGGTGTTTCCCCCAAGTTATGACAAGATTCAATCCATGGATACATAAGCAAAAGCAAAAAACTAAAGTAGGAAAGCAACTTTACATGAGCCAGAAGATGCATTGTAAGATATAGCATTAGGAACAAGAGGCACCTATTTACTAGGTTTACTTGGTAGAAATTCTATTTTTGCTACCATGATGCCTATTTCCAAGTTTCCATCAGTGGAACTTTTTTTTTTTTTTTTGCAATATTTTTTGTACTTTTCTGTTTTTTGATTTTTTTGTATTTTTCAATTTTTCAATTATTTTTGGTATTACCAAGGTGCCTATTGCTAGGCTTTCACCAAGATAATGATTTCTTTAGGAATTTTTGCAATTTTTAGCATTTTTTTAGGATATTTAAGTATATACAGAAAGCTTTTGAGATCAAATTAGCTATAGAACTGCTTCAGGTAGAGAGTGTGATGGGCTCCTTGAGTGCATCTCCCTTGACTATAGAAAGTTGGTAAGGACTAGATCCAAACACTATAGTGACTATGTACGGACAAAGCCAATTGGGTTTGAACTTCCCCTTTTTTACTCATTATTGCTAATTCTTAGAGTTTTCTCTCAGAATGAGATCACCCAGTTGGAAGTCATGTGGCTAAACTTTCTTATTATAACTTCTAGACATATGCTATTGATAAGCTTAGAGATGATCACATGCCACTTGCCGACATTTTTCTAATAATAATAACTCTTGAGTCACCATCAGTAATGAGGCCCTTCATGGAGATCCTTAGAGTAGGCATCTCAACCTCAATTGGAAGCACAACATGCACTCCATAGACCAAAGCAAAGGGTGTTGTATATATTGGAGTTATGATACTTGATCTATAAGCCCATAAAGCTAGATTAATCTAGAGGTGCCAGTCCCTTCTAGATTTGCTGTGTGATGAAGGATCTTAAGGATTGCCTTGTTGGATGCCTCTTCTTGACCATTACCCTAGAGGTAATAGATAGAAGACCAATTTTGCATGATTCTAAACATTTTTCATAACTCCTTAAGATCTTTATTTTTGAATTGTCCTCCATTGTCATTAATAATGAAGGAAGGTACACTATACCTGCATATGATGTAATTCATGATGAAGAGTGCTATACTTTTTCCATTTTCTATTGAGAGAGGGACTACCTCTACCCACTTAGTGAAGTAGTCTATAGCTATAATAATGAAATTATGTCCATTTGGAGAAGATGGGCGAATTTGACCCACAAGATCGAAGGCCCATTGTTGGAATGGCCAAAGTGTGATAGATTGAATTAGCTCCCTAGCTGGAGCATCAATCAAATTCCCATGGAGTTGGCACTATTTATAGGATTTGGCATATTTATTGGCTTCCTCTCCATATTTGGCCAATAGTAACCAATTCTAATAAGTTTATGAGCAATTGTCAAGTCATTTGAGTGAGATCTACAAATGCCCTCGTTGATACCAATTAAAGTGCAATTGGACTCATCTAGTTCTAGACACCTAAGGAGTGTTCCATCAAGACCTCTCCTAAAAGTTTCATGAGCAATACTGACATACCATAAAGCATTATGGATAAGGTGACATTTTTCATTCTGGGTTAGATCATTTGGGATGGTTTGGTCATGCAAATAGGAGTATATGTGGTGGTAATAGGATGAATCATGTTTGACAATAGAATAGATCATTTGAGATTCAAGAATATCATAGGCAAGGTAGAAAAACATTTCCACTAGGAACTCATGTCAAAGATCATTCTCTAGCATCAATAACAAGGAAGCAAGGGTAGCCATGGCATTAGCTACTTTGTTGTTTACTCGAGGAACCTATTGGAAAGTGATATGAGGAAAGTATTTCTTTAGATCATCCACCATGCATTTATAAGGAATTAAGTTCTCATCTTTCATATAATATACATCATTGACTTGGTTGATTATGAGCTGTGAATCACCAAAGATGTTCAACCGATTGACTCTCCATTCAACTGAAATCTTCATGCCATTGGTGAGAGCTTCATATTCTACAATATTATTCTTTCAAGGGAACAAAATCTTGTGCCTCTTAGGAAGTGAATACCTTTTTGGTGTTATGAATTGTAGTCCAGCACTAGATCCCTATTGTGTGAGGGACCCATCAAAGAACATCACCCATGTTTGGTGTTTGATTGTCAGAATTGATTGATCAAGAAGATCAATGTTTAGTGGGATAAGACTTTGCATCGGTGCTTCTACTAGCTCATCAGCAATTTCTTGTCCTTTGATAGCCTTTCATTCAACATACTAAATGTCAAACTCACTTAGTATCATGACCCACTTAGTCAACCATCCTGGTAGAGCTGCCTTGTTGAGTAAGTACTTTAGTGGATCAATTTTAGCAACTAGTCATGTAGTATGGGCAAGCATGTAGTGTCTTAAATTTTGGGAAGCAAAGACAATTGCCAAGAAAGCCTTCTCAATGATAGTATAATTCTTTTGATAGGAGATCATTGTGTTACTCAGATAGTAAATGGCTCTTTCCTTATTATTATTATCTTCTTGAGCTAGCAAGATACCCAAAGATGTCTCTATTGCTAAGATGTACAAAATTAGAGGCTTCCCATAGATAGGAGGAATCAAGATTGGTGGATTAGCAAGATATTGTTTTATTTGTGTCAAGCTTTTTTCATAATCTTAACTCTAGTTATATTTCATGCCTTTATGTAGAGTCCTAGTAAAAGGTTGTGATCTATCTGCCAGCTATGAGATGAATCTACAAATAGATTGAAGTCTTCCTTGTAAGCTTCTTATTTGACTGATATTATGAGGTGATGACATATCCATAATTTCTTGAACTTTCTCTGGATCCACCTCATTCCCTTTGCAGATGCAATGTATCTTAGTAGTTTCCTTGATGTGACACCAAATGTACATTTCTCAGGATTAAGCCTTAGACTAAATTTTCCCATGTGATCTAGGATAGGTCCCAAATCTTGAAGATGAGATTGCATTTTTTGCTCTTGACCAAGGTATCATCCACATAGTCATCCATGGTCTTATGCATCATATCATGGAAAATTGTAGTGACTACTCTCTGATATGTAGAACTAACATTTTTCAAACCAAATGGCATCATGTTCCAATAGAAGGTTCCCCATGCATAGGTAAAAGTAATCTTTTCCTGATCTTCTAGTGCAATTTTGATTTGATTATAACCAAAAAATCCATCCATGAGTGAGTACATCTCATATCATGTTGTCATGTCCGCTATCATATCAATGTTGGGAAGTGGAAAATCATCCTTAGGATATGCTAAGTTAAGATCACAAAAATTAGTACAAACTTTGATAGATTTTTCATGCTTGGATAATAAAAAAATGTTTTATATCCATTTAGCATAATCAATAGCATAGATGAAACCAACTTTTAGAAGTTTCTCCAATGTAGCTTTGATGAGCAATGCAACATGAGGATGAATTTTCCTAAGTTTATGTCTGACTGGTCTAACACCTGGTGCGGTTGACAAGTGATGCATAATGAGGTTAGGATCTAATCCTGGCATGTCTGAATATGTCCATGTGAAGTTTATCTTTTTTTCTTGGAAGAAAGCAATGAACTCCTCTTTTTCCTCTAGGGACAATGACTATGCAAGATGTATCATGTGTGGATGTTCTTCCATTCCCAATTTGATTGGTTGTGTTAACTCTATTAACACTGATGATCTTTCCTTAAAATGACTAGGAAGCAGATCAAATATCTCATCTACAAGCTCCTCAAAGAGGTTTCACCCTTGGATACATCCTTTATTTTTACTTTTCTAGGTTCTGACACTACCACAATGTGGTTTTCACCATCAAACCTTCTATTTTTTTCTTTTTGATTATATGACTAAGATATTTGATGTTAGCTTCAGTCATATTGATGCTTTATTCATTGGTGGAAGACATTATTGGTTTGACATCATTTAAGTAGCAGGCAAGAGCTTAATCATTCTGGAATGTAGGGACTTCACTAGATAAATTGGAATTTCAATCTATAAGCTCAGGATATGTGAGTGAAAGAGTAGTGGCACATTTGATTGTGTTCATCGTATAATCATTAAATACTTGGTCAAGCAATTTGAGACCTAGAGTAGCTTCATCTACAAGTGTGTTTGAATTCCTTTGAGTACTAACATCATTAATCAAAGACTTGAGGATACTAGTTGGATTGGACCCATCTAACCTAACCCTAGACAATTCACCTACTTTGGGGAGATTTTCATAAACATGAACTTGATCTATGTCATTATTTATATTTGCTTCTAAGAGAGAGAGTTGAATTCATATTCTCTAGAATCTATACTGCATGGAAATAGGCTATATAATTCCCTAATAGTGAGAGGAAAAAATTCTCCTTCATCATCTGGATTTTTACAAAGGTACTCAATGCATAAAGCATGTCTAGACTCTCCCTATTCTTGATGAACCTGATGTGAATTAGTATTGTCCTTAGAAGAATCACTAGTGCCATCCATAGTGCTGACATGTGGCACAAAGTCATCAAGTTCTACAAATAATTTAGTTAGGTCATTAGGAATTGGATAAGGATAGGGATCCTCATCATCAACATTATCTTCATGGTCATCAAACTTAGCTTTTGACTCATGTTTAGATGAACTCTTAGGTTCTAGTATGAATTTTTTACTCCCTAGATGGAAGGGAATCTTCTTGAAACCTGGACTAGATGTGTCTCGATTTCTTCTAGCTATTTCTTTAACAAGATCAATTAGACCATTTTTGTTGCATCCAATAGGACTAGTTCCCTTGTAACCAAAGTGTTTCATGAGTCTAAGACTAGGAGCTTACTTCTTAGGATTATTTTCATGAGATTTTTTTGTGAGGTCAATTGGAGTTTCCTCTTTGTAGATCCATGTAGCAATAACTCTATTTCCAGCTTCCTCCTCAAGAGGAATGGTAACTTTGACAAAAGTGCCATTGTTCTTAGTTTAACGTACCAACACAAAAGGTTTCTTTGCTTCAGATGGTCTCCCATAATGACGTGGAGACTTAGGAAGAGATGTTAGAGACAAAACTAGTTCTATGTGATATTCACTCATTTTGATTTCTTTTAGCTTGAGTGACTACTCAAATTGCTTCAACTTGTTATCATGATTGTTTGTAGATTCCTTATTAGTAGGCACAAATTTTTCAATAGCTTTCAGCATGTTACAGGTGTGGCTAGTACTTGCAGGTATGGTGACTTCAAAACCATGAAATGGGAATTTTATGCATTGATGGTAAATGGATGGAACTATGTGCATCTCATGTATCCATGCTCTTCCTAACAAAATATTGTAAGCCAAGGGAATATCAAGGACCTGATAAGTGACATCCCTTTGTATAGGACCAACATGGAGAGGCAACACCACTAGAACTAAATATTTTCATTCAACTTCATCATACACTTTGATAGTTATCATATGACAGGAATCAATGGACTCTTCAAAATAGTCCAACTATCTGAGTAGAGTAGCAAAGACAATGTTTAAACTAGCTCCATCATTGATGAGCACACAATAGACATGTTTCTGGTGTATCATGATCTCAATGTATAGAGGTTGATTATGTAGATGAGTTAGTGAATTGTCATCCTCCTCAGAGAAAGTCATGTAGTAAGGTGAGGTCAAATGACCTACCATAGATTGGAACCTCTCAGGATCAAGATCCTAAAGTATGTTTTCCTTAGCAAAGCTTTATTGAGAATCTACCTATGAGTAGGCAAGATTTTGAGCAGCTCAAAGATTGTGATTTGAGCATTAGTTCCCTATAACTAATTGAGGATACTATAGCTAGTAGCCATAGATGTTGTTACAAGTTTGTCACCTTTGCTAGACAAACTAGCAAGGGGTTTATCTTTGTGTTGTTCCAACTCAAGAGTAGAAGGTGCAGAGCCTTTGGGAATCAACGTAGCATGAGAGCACATAACAATGGTAGCACAACATTGTGATGAATCGATGTCAGATGTGTTAGAAGTAGGACCTCTTAAGAAAAATGGTACCTTAGGTTTAGTTTTGTCTTGTTTACCCTTGATGGTGATAACATCACAATACTCAACATCAACTAGTTCAACCATGTAGACTATCTCATCATCCTTATTAGAGTATGTATAGTTGGTCTTGTTGTTAGGTTTTGGTATTGACTTTTCTCCTTTTTCATGGTGAGGGAATGTCTCCTTGAAAGCCTTATGATTCAACTTCTTGTTATGTCCATCCACAAAAATGTCACCATCGTTTATTAGGTCTTGAATTTTGTGACACAAATTGATAAAGTTACTAGTTTTGTGACCTTTATTTTGGTGGTATTCACAAGATGAAGTTTTATTCCACCATGGTGGTCATGGTTGCAGATCATAAGAACGAGAATTGTCCAATGGAGAAATGAGTTTTTTTTGTAACAAGGTCTTGTAAACCATGTCCAAAGGTTCACCAAGGGGTGTAAAATCTCATTTAGGGCATGTAGCCCATGATTTCCTTGGTTTTCTTTTAGATGTCTTATTGTTAAGAGGAGGTTTGTCAACATTCTTGGATGCTTTAAGATTGTCTATAAGATTGAAGGCTACCTTAGCAGGTTTAGGAGTAATGTTGCAAACAACTCCATCATGCACAACCTCTCAAATTTTGTTCACATACTTGGATTTGTCCTTGTTAGAGGTGGATCCTTGTTTTGTGTCCTTTTGAAGGGTTAGTTCACCCTTTTTTACCATGAATTCCTCTATATAGATAGCTTGTGTGACCATATCTTCAAAGGTGCATGGAACTTGAAGTTGAACTCTGTACCCAAAATTAGGTAGGAGTTTATTAGTGAAGATATCAAGCTTTCCCATCTCAGGAATATTTTATGAATATTTGGTGTAAAGTTGTCTCCATCTCTGAAGGAATGTGAGGAAAGGTTCCCCAATTTTCTATTAAAGGTCACACAAGTCTCAAATGTTAACCGAGTCTTGGATGTTGTGAGAGTACTGTTGGAAAAATAGGTTAGCAATTTTGTCAAACATTTTGATACTAGTAGTTAAGTGTGAAAACCTCTCCATGGCCTAACCACCTAGACTTCTTTGGAATAGACGCATGAGATATGTTTAATTATGCATAAATTCCATAGACAAGGCTGCAAATTCTTGCAAATGATCTTGAGGATTGGTAGTTCCAAAGTATTTATTGTACTTAGGTAATTTGACTCCTCTTGGAAAAGGAGGCATGTCTATACTCTTGTCAAATGGGAATGGACAAAGAGCATCTAAGGTGAATGTTTTTGTAGGTTTGTCTTTGTCACACATCATTTGGACTAGTTGGTCTTGCATGATCTTTAGCTATTTTTGCAATTTGGACATTTTAGTTTCCTCTTTAGGTGTAATGATAGTTTCAACATTGAAGTGATGAGGTAACTTAGCTCCCTCTTGAGCAAGTTTGAGAAAGTATTTCTCTTTTTTTTCATTAAGTAGGATTTCCATGACTTTTTGGAATTTTTTGTCCTTATGACACTTTTTGATGTGTTTGGGGAGTGTTTATTCCTCTTCTTCATTCTCATCAGTAAAGAGAGGTTCCTCATGTCATTCAATTCTATGTTGATCTTAGTTTCTACTATGTTCTCCATATTTAGTTTCTTGATCAACCATTGTAGGAATGTGAATTGTTTTAGTATGTTTTGGTTGGAAAAGTCCTTTAAATAAGAATTCAGTTGTGTTGCCTAGTGATGTATGACCTTTGCTAGTTTTGGGATCCTCTTGGTATAAGGGGTTCCTAGTTTTTTGTAAGTTTGTAGAGAGCATTCTCTGAACACAAGGTGATTTGATAAGTGAAGGAGATCATGAAGAATCCTCACTAGATGAGCTAGATGAAGATCATGTATAAACTAGAAAGTGACCCGTATTTTGATTATGACCCCTAGCTCTACCTTGTCTAAGTCTAAGGGGATAAAACACATTTACACTTCTTGTTGTGACGGTCATAGACAAGGACCACACTAGAACATAGTCTCAAAGAAATAAGATAAGAGTGTGATATACTAAGGTATGAGTTGTCTGAGTAATGGCTAGAATAGCTAGAGATTATGACTATCATGACACCAAGTATGACAAGCACTAAAGGACAAGAACAAGATAACTAAGAAACAAGACTAGGTTGAGTGCAGGTCACAAGTTGTTAGCAAAACAAGATGTCATTGGTTGAAACTATTTATTGATAGAAAAGAGGTAAAATGTTGTAGGTAATAGACCAGACCTAGAGCATAGATAGCTCTCATAGGATAATTTTATAGTTTTGAGACAAGATCCTAAAGGGGGTCAAAGCACTATAACCCAAGGTGTAAAAAATCTTCTAACATTAGGGTAAATTGCCTAATTTGAACTGGATCATCATAGGAAGACTAGAAATAACAAGATAGCAAAGGAACTTGATCATAAAGCCTCGACTTAGGAACTCAAATTTTATTCATTTTAAATATCCAACTAGGTGTGATTAATCTTGAATCATCAACTAAGCATGCAAGACAATAATCAAGGATTTCAAGTAAACATCTTCAAATAATGAGCAAAGGACAAAGCAACCTTGCACCTAAACAAGAATAGTGTCATAGTACAAGTCTAATCCCTAGAACCACCACTATGTATGTTCTCAAAATATTTTCAATTATAGACATAGTCCTAGAAAATAAAATTTGGCAACACTATGGTTCTTAGTAATATTCAACTCTATAGCTTTTGCAATCTAGAGTGGGCCAAATCTAATCCCAATGCACCAAAGTTTTGACATATTCTGAGAATTTAATCAATTAGTTATATTGAGGAGATTCAACAACCCAACAAAAGACTAAACCCATGAGGATTCCCCCCACAAGGACATTTATATAGTGGATGCTACTACCATGTAAAAAATGCCTATTACTGCTTGAGGTTTTGTCCACATGGTTGATGCAATAAAGGAAATGTCCACTATGGTTAACCCTCTCTAATCAAGGAAGTACCACATGGGGACTTGGTTTCAATTCAAGGGTTCCAAGTTTCTAATGTACCCAAAAGGGAATAGAGCATAACCCTCTAGCATATTCAACTTACCCAAACATAGAAAACAAGATTCTTTGACATGCTAATTTGAAATAACCTCACCAATTTTTTTTGGAAAAGCCAATAACAAACACCACCAGTCTTAAGAGAAAGTAGTAATAGATGTTGAGGAAAAACTCAAGTAGAATAGTGAGATAATATCAAATATTTTCCCATACCTATAGGGAGATCTATCATCAAAAAGAGCTTCCCATGTAAGGCAAGTGAATGAAGCACATTCCTCAAAAACTTCATAAATAGTGTTCATAGGGCCTAATTACTATATGAAACACATATTCATGAAAGTAAATCTAGATTCAATTTTAGAACATGAATGAAGTGTGAGTCTATGAAAGCATGTAAAAACATTCAAGCCAAAGACATGAGAGGGTTCATTTCCTTTCAAAATCCAAATGTTATAGAGATCCAACAAAGTACTTAGTAATCCTTGCAAAACATCATTTCTCTATTGTACCTTTTGTTTATGTTCGGACGCTTGCTCACAATGAACAAAGCAACAAGAAAAATAAGAAAACACAAGATATGCAATATATATCCAACTTATGCAAAACTAGGGCTAGATCTGAAAATATGGTTTTAAAGAATTATAATAACTAGAAAATAACCTAAATAAAAGCTCACATCTTATGTTGATCCATGTGAAAATTAAATGTAAGCTATTCATCAAATGCCCTTTTTTAATATTGGTTTTTGCCCTAGTCAACAAGATTTTATTTTTTTATTATGATTTTGGCTTCAAAAATAGAATTTAAAAAAAGGGAACCCTACTAAAAATCACAGAGATTTCAAAAAATGTAATAATTTTGGTCGTACCTACCCATTTGCTCTTGTGGAACCCACTTTGTCAAAATAGACTAGTTTTGGTAAATTGACTATTTGAGCATTGATATAACATGTAACTAAAAACACAAAGAACAAACCACCTCTATAATTTGTCGATCTATCTAAAAATGCTAAGTTAATTGAAGAATTCATTGGTTTATAATTGAAAATCTGCTTTTATGAACAACAAAGAAATTGTTAGAAATCATGCAAATCAATTCAAATAAGTCCAAATTTTGGATTGAAGACTCTCTGGATTGTTACCACCCTACAAAAAAAATTAAGATCCATATCCCAAAAATTTTGGAAGATATGGGTAAATCTTTCAAAATGTAGAGTTATAGCCTTCAAACCAATCTACATATGGGTTATCCTTAAAACCAAAGAAACTTGCAAAACCACTTCGTTAGATGCAATAGGTTGCTATAAAAAAACCAAACATGAGAATACAACTAAAATAACAGCAAGAAAATGGAGTTAGAAACTTGGTTCTTGCCCCATGGTGAGCACCAAAAATGTGTGTGAGGAATGTGGATCATGTATCTACAAAACCAACAAACTTCAATAAGACATTAGATCATAGGGTTAGCACATATAATGAATCAAAATTGAGCATAAAACCTATGATACTATCTTATTTCTCTCTAACTAAGGAATGAGTATGTAAATGGAATTAATTGCTTTCAGAATTCAGACCAAATTAGTGACAATAACACCCCTAGAATGAGAGATTCAAGCTAGCATGAATGCAAAATTAAAACTTAGAATTGAAATATTAAGCTAGCATGGAGTACAATCAAGCTAAGAAAAAAAGAAATTAAGCTAGAATGAATTAGAAAAGAAGTGAAATGAATTAGAATTGAAAGAAAGAATGCCTAATTTAACAGAGTTTCTTTGCTCTAAAATTGCCTCCCTTGGCTCTTAGAATGCCTTGTATTTATAGATTTTTCCAAGGGCTTGGGGTAGAGTTTGATCCAACCATGGTATCTTTGAGGCACAAAAATTTATGGTGGTCAAACCTATATTAAGAGGTTCAACTCTTACTTGGTGAAAATTTTTGGAAACTGAGAGAGAAAATGATGGAAAAATCTCCTATTGTTACATGGAAGGGTATGGTAAACAAAGTGAAGTAGACCTATCTTCTTGATGACTATGAAGTTTAGCTTCATAGGAGGAGACAAAATCTTAGAGAAAAAATATTTGGATGTCCAAACATATACTGAGGAATTTCAAAAATTGTGTTCAAGGTCCAAGGTAGGTGAAGATGAAAGCATTAAGCTGGCAAGATACTTGAATGGCCTCAAATGGTCTATTTAAGAAGAGATGGGCCTAGTAAATTTTAAAATGCAATGTTACCAAATGGCCTTGAAGATTGAAGAGAAAAGAAAGAGGAAGGAAGAAACCCCTAAGGGTAAAGCTAAGAGCAAGGATAGTAGAGGTCAAAGAGGTGGCTATGGTGGGAAAAGTTTAGATTCAAGGGCTCAAGGTGATGTAAAATTCAGTGAACATCAAGAAGGTAGTTCAAGAAGAGGTGGTAGAGGAGGAAACTCTAATTCTAGATGAAGGAGTGGTGGACAAGGAGGAAGAGGCAACTACTTTGCTAATATGAAATGCTACCATTGCAATCAAATGAGTCACCCTACTTATAGATGCCTAGAGAAAGGTGGTTCATCACAAGGAGGTGACAAGAGGACAAACTTGGTTCAAGATGAGTCCAGTACAAAAAACAAGAATGCTAAAGTACCACTAAATTCAAAATAAGGAGAGAACCTTATCATGAGGAGAACTTTGATCAAAGAGCTAGTGAAGGAGGAGCCAAGCCAAAGAAGATCTTTATTTAGTGTAAAGTGTAGAATGATGGTTAAAGTGTGTAGAGTCATCATTGACTTATGGTCTAGTGATAACATTGTGTTAGAAGAGGTAGTCAACAAGCTAAAACTGACAATAATACCTCACACAAATCCTTATAAGGTCACATGGCTAAAGAAAGGTCAACATGTGTTAGTAAATGAGCAAGCATGGGTGGAGTTCTCAATTGGAAGGTACAAGGATAAAGTTTTATATGATGTGTCACCTATGGATGAATGTCATTTTCTCCTAGATATACTATGGCAATTTGATCACTAACCTATCCATGATGGAGGAAAGAACTCCTATACTTTTAAGAAATATAATGTGAATTTCAAGATACAATCATTATTAGAAGATGTTGAAACAAAGACAACAAGTCCAGATATACTTATCGTTAGTGAAAAGGAGTTCCTACAAATAATGGAAGAAAGTGAAGTTATAGGTTTTGCATTGGCATTGAGACCAAGGGAGGGAAATTAAAGTAAAGAGACTAAGTGGGAAGAGTTACCTAAGGATATTCAAGGGATTTTACAAGCTTACCAAGGTATTGTAGGTGATGGACAACCATCAAACTTACCCCCTAAAAGAGCCATAAGCCATAGGATATACCTTATCCTAGGATTTTCCCTACCTAACAAAGCAGCCTACAAGATGAACCCTCAAAAAAATGAGGATATAACAAGACAAATACAAGAACTCCTAAACCAAGGCCTAATTAAGAAGAGTATTAGTCCATGTGTCGTACCTACTATGCTTACACCAAAGAAAGGAGGAACTTGGAGGCTTTGTATAGATTCAAGAGCCATAAATAAGATAACCATTAGGTATAGGTTTTCTATCCCTAGGATTAAATACCTAATGGACTATCTAAGTGAAGCCAAGTACTATAGCAAGACAGAATTGAAGAGTGGTTATCACCAAATAAAGATACATGAAGCAAATAAGTGGAAAATAACCTTCAATACCAATGAAGGGTTGTATGAATGGCTTATCACACCTAGATTATCTAATGCCCCTACCACATTCATGAGACTCATGAATGAAGTTCTCAAGGACTACATAGGCAAGTTTGTATTTGTATAACTAGATGATATACTAATCTATAGCAAGACAAGGAGTGAACACATAGAATGACTTGACATTTTTATCAAGAATCTACATGATTAGAAGTTGATGATCAACTTGGAGAAGTGTGAGTTCATCAAAATAGAGCTAGTGTACCTTGGATTTGTTCTAGAAAGTGGTCAACTGAAAATAGACAAAAGCAAAGTGGAAACTATCATGAATTGGCCTACTCCAAGGTCATTAATAGAGGTAAGGAGTTTTCATGGTCTTGCACAATACTTTAGGAAATTTTTAAGACAATTTAATGCAATTTGTGCTCCTATGTTAGATACTATCAAGGGTGGAATGAAAACTAAGTTTGTGTGGAATGAGCATGCTAACAAGAGTTTTGAGTTACTATAGGATAAGATATCTACTCAACTTGTTTTAGTGTTGCCAAGCTTTGAAATTTTTTTCACTATTGAGTGTGATGCTAGCAATGTGGCAATTGTGTATTATTTGTTTCCCAAGGAGTTCATTGTGTATTTAGACAACCAAGCACTAAGTTTCTTGAATTCACAAGAAAAGTTAAGTCACAAGCACATAAAGTGGGTTGAATTCCTACAAGCATACACCTTCAATACCAAGCACAAGAAGGGTGTTCAAAACAAGGTGGAAAATGCATTGTCTAGAAGAGAACTTACACTTGAAGAAATTCAATGGAAGAGCATGGGGATAGATCATTTCAAGGAACTATATATAGATGTTGAGGACTTTTTTGACATATATAGTGTATGTGTTGAATATAAGAATCACTTTCATAGTAGGTATATTCAATATACTTTGCAGAGTGATATCTCGTTTAAGGGGAATCACTTGTGTATTCCTAGAGGCTCTATTAGAGAGAATTTGATAAAGGAAAAACATAATGCAGCTTTGAGTGATAATTTTGGGATTACTAAGACTCAAGATCTTGTTTAAAGGTTTTACTATTGGCCTAGAATGAATCTTGATGTTAGGAGGTATGTGGAAATATTTTTTATATGTCAAAAAGACAAGGGCACTTCTTCAAATATTGGTCTTTACCAATCACTACCAATTCCTACTAGGCCATGGGAATGTTTGAGCATGGATTTTGTAGTTGGTTTACCCATGAAAAGAGGAGGCATGGATAGTGTACATATGTGGTTGTGGATAGGTTTAGCAAAATGACTCACTTTTTGTCATGCAAGACCACTAATGATGCCACCTAAATAGCCTCTCTATTCTTCAAAGAAATTGTTAGAATCCATGGGTTACCTATCAGCATTCTATTAGATAGGGACTTTAAGTTTATGAGTCATTTTTGAAAGAATATTTGGAAAATATTGTACACTAACTTGTCTTTTGGATAAGCTTATCACCCCAAAACTGATGGTAAAACTAAGGTTGTTAATAGGAGCATTGGGAACATTCTAAGATATTTGATTAAGGAGTATAGACAGTAGTTGGATCAGCTGATTGGATAAGCTGAATATTCTCACAATGGCACCATAAATAGATCTATAGGGAAGAGTCCATTTGAGATAGTTTATTGATTACATCCTAAGGGTGTCTATGAGTTGAGAGATTTGAAAGATGGAATGAAAGCAAGTGGGTTTGCTAGTGATTTTTCATATGACATGAAAGAGGATCATGAAATAGTGAGGAAAACATTGATGTAAAACACTATGAAATATAAAGCAAAGGTGGATGAAAGTAGAAAAGTAGTTGAGTTCAATGTTGGGGACTTAGTCATTGTGCATCTTAACAAGTCAAGATTGAAGAAGAGAGTCCCTCACAAGTTGTAGATGAAGAGCATAGGACCTTTTCCTATATAGACTAAGTATGGTGACAATGCATTCAAGGTTGAACTACTAGAGGATAGTGGACTGTCCCTAATCTTCAACATTACTGACTTAATCCATTATAGGGGACCACAACAAGAAGTAGATCAGACTTTTCATGAAGAGGTCAAAGATGTAGAGGATCTCCAATTACCTACTATTATAGCTATAGTACTAGACTACATACTAGACACTAGAGTCTATAAAAAGAATAGCTAACAAAGGAGTACAAGGAACACTTGACAAGGAAGCATGGACAAATGGATGCTGATGCGGTATGGATAAAGGAATTAGAGTTTAAAAAGTTGGGGATTGATCCAAATATCCTCAATCCAAGGGTGGAATGATCTTTTAATTTTGGTGAGGATGGTGTAGGAGCACACCTAATCTACCTCCTATGGTTGATTGATTTTTGGCTTGTACTTGACTCTAGCCAAGTCAAAAGCATAGTTTAGTTTGGTTGTAGACCTTACAAGGTCATTAGCATTATTAGCTAGGTGAGTTAGTCATTAGGAATAAGGTCACACAAATAGCCATTTTTAGTTATTATTTCAATTTCATTTTTGTTTAGAGGTCCTAGAAATAAGGATCATGTCATAAGTGCAATGATGTAAAATGTTGTCAAAAAGTTGTCATGCAACATTTTATTGCAAATATTGCATGCAACTCAGTTATCTTGGATCCCCTAAACATAAGGAGTAGAAAATCCATTAAGATGGCCTAAAAACAAGGGGAAAGGCATCTACTACTTATTTAAGGCTCAATCTTGAGTTATAAAGATTGGATTGTAAGAAGTTTTTGTGAATACAATAGTGATTGTGATTGTGTTTAGTGTGTAGACCGAGAATTTTCATTTTGTGTGGTGTTATATAGATTGAAGGAGAAAAATTACCATTGGATTCATGTAATATGTTTACATTCAGGTGATTTTCATTGTTTTTACTTTAACATAGAGATAGTTTAGTTTCATTTGTAGGTTGTTTTATATTTAGCTTATTCACTAGTCCAATCCAAACTAGTTATTGCTATTTTGGCCACCCCATGACATCTAACCATGGGTAAGACCTAAAGTTGGATGGAAATGCTAGGGGAGTTAGTTAGATATAAATATTTAGGAGTAGGAGTCATGGAATGTAGGGGAAGAATTTTTTACACCAGGCCCTAGGCGAGTTGGTAGTGCCTAGTTAGAGGTTTGGAGGAGAAAGAATGAACAAATCTTGCATGTTTTGAGTGTACTGTATGGAGGAACCACATAAGCATGTGTGGTGTGATCATAAGGAGTTGTATGAGAAGCTTCAAGAGTTCACCAATCCATGTGGGTGAGTTCTAAGAAAGAAACTAGTAAGCCCTATAAACTAGGCCTAATTTCCCTATTAGACAAGGATAATAGGAATCACTTGTACAAACAACATAGGAGTCTAAGACCTACAAAATCCTTTAGGAAATCTAAAAGTGTGCTTGAAATTGGAATTTTTTTGCCAAGTTGTTCGGAGAGTTTTTGCAAGAAAGTGGATTTAGCCATTTTCAAGGGCTAATTGGTATTAGGCCTAAGTAGGCTTCTTAGAGGAAAAACCTTGAAATCAATAAGGAAGAAGTATAAAGATCTTTCTAAATGAACTCAAATGCAAGAAAATGGAGTGACTATATGTTGATGGATGACCCTGTAATGAAGAATGAGGTTTTTTTGCAAGTTGTACTTAGAGCTCTCTAAGTGAGTGTGGAGCAAAGTATTAAAATTAGAGTGTTAGTCTTCTAAAGGTAAGAAAAATGTATCAAACTCTTGGAGAGGAGTTTGGATTTGTATTAGTTAATTAACTAAACCAATCAAGGACCTAGGAGGGCTAAGTGCCTAGAAGAGACAAGCTAGGTCTCTTGGGAAGTAGTGCAAGTACCCCTTGGAACACATACACCACAAAATAAAAATTCATTGCCTCAAGACCTGTGCTAAAATTCCTAGGGAAGCATTCCTATGAGCACTAGAAAATACCTCATGAAGTGAGCTAGTTTGCACTAGAAACTATTCAAGAATTATGAAGGTTACCTACGAAACTCACTTTGAGAAGTATGTCAATACCATACCAAATTGCCTTAGGAAGTGTGTCAATTCTATACCAAAAAACATCTCAATTTTCGTACCAAAAAACCTCAATTTCTCTACCAAAAAAATCTCAATTTCTATGCCATAAAACCTTGATTTCCATTCCAAAAATCTTGATTTCTATGCCAAAAAACTATAAAATCACTACCTCAAGAAATGTACCCAATCCGAGAGTAATTTGTTTTGTCTTAGATTCCAACTGTGTGCAAATTGGACAACTTTTATATGAAAATAGGGATTTTTGGGTTCTCTAATCTTAACGATGAGGTCCATCTAGGCTCAAAGTGAACTAAAAAATGTGACCCCCCAGATTCAATACAAAAAGTCTCAAAAAAAAAACCCTTTGAAAGAAAAAATAGAGGTCTAAAAGCCAAGCCAAACTTCTCATAAATAGAATAGGGGCATGAAGATCTAGAGCTTTGATACTATTTTGAAGTTCATGAAAGATCAATTGTACATCTCCCAAGAATCACTTGCATGCAAACACCTATCATAGAAAGAGATAAGCAAAAGCTATCGAGGTTGAAACTCCCTGATTGATAGATGAGACATTCTTGATGAGAAAAAAAAATTTGATATTATCAAAAGTGAATGAATAAATTACAAAGAGATCAATCCTTATAAAAGGATATCCAAACCCTAACAAGTAACTAACCTAGGTTGCATGATAATAATTAATAAAAGAATTAATTATTATATGCCCAAAGTTTAGCTTAAGTAAACTAGAGATAATAATTGTCTTAATAATTCAATCAATATAATTTAATTAATAAGAGAATACTGTATTACTCTAACACTGCAATCTCTTCCTTCATCATAGTAAACAATTTCTTGATCCATAGAATGTTTTTTGTTCAAATTCTTTAGAATAACTAAGATGAGGGGTGAAATCTATTATCCAAGGTCTAGATGTACATATAAAACTTTTCAATGCTTAGTAGACCCATATCCATAAAACCTTGTTATGCATGCATCCATTAAATCATACAAATCTTAAACTTTGTATGTTATTGTCCTAGGTCAAAAAAACTTTGCAAAAATGTAAATATGAAACATAATAGATTCAATAACACATTTGTCACAATGAATTTACATGAAAATCCAATTTGGGGAAAAATACTAGTAACATGCTACTAATACTCACTCTTCTAAAGTGATGCCCTATGAAAGGCCAACCGTGTTAAAGGTTACAATACACACTATCAAATGTGCCTTGGTTAAAGGATTTCAATCACCCTATTAGGAGTGAGCCTTGTAAGAGGACTTTAGATCATTCACTTGGAATGTCACCCAATTAAAGTATTTAAAAATGACTTTTAGGTCAATCTTAATCTAAAGGATTTACCTTAGACTAATACAATGATTAGAAAGTAATAGTCAGGCTTGATTTGATAACAAATTACAAGTCACTTGTAGATTAGTGATCTATGTTTCAGTCCTCCATTCTACTTGGCTTTCACACACTTCAACTCTAATAGCTTGTTCACCCTTTAAGAATTCATACTCTTAAGCCTTCTCTCTTTGCATACCAATTGTAGTGTCTTCTATTTGGCCACTAAAAGAAATAATACCCTAGACTCCCTATCTTCCATAGGTTCTTGCACACGACAAATGGTATTCTTTTTCTTTTCCATGTTATCATTTTTAGAATTAAATCATAGAATTTTCTAAGTAGAAATTTTTAAATATTACTATACCACACATCTTCTTCTTTTTTACAAGGTCTTAGCATTATTGAAGCTCTAGATTCATTAGTTTTTCAAAACTTTCCCGCCAAAGCCCTTTTCTTGGCATATGATCTCCCTAGGAGATTCTCACAAAATTCCCTTCAAGTTTTCTCAAATTTGGCATGCTTTAAGACTAGATATATTATTTACTGTGCGGAAGGATAGAAATGATGTTTTGTTCACTCATAGTTTTCTAGATATTAATTGTATATGCTACTTTAGTATGTTAGAAACACTAAATTAAAACAATCAAAAAGCATTTGCATACTAATTTAACATAACTTCATGAGAGACAAAGTGAAGTTCTCAAATGAGAATATAAGACATGGATAGGCTCTATCAATGAGGATGATCAATTGATGTAGAGGTGTGTCTAATAGCTAAGATGGCTTGATTATGTATGTATGCTCAAATTCTCAAATGGGCTTCAATGGAGGATTTTTGATAGATTTTGGTGAATAGATTTGATGTAAAAATGTCTTCTCAAAATGGCATTATGGCTTTAATTTTTAGATTGTGTCATTTTGCAAAGGGGAAGGATCCAATTTATAGGTAAGAGGCTTGAGGGATGGAGGGCTAAGATGGAAGGAAAGGAGAAAGCTTATGGAGGGCTCAGATTGAATGAGAGGAGAGCACATTGATTGTGCTTCCTTACAGCCAATCAGGGAGTGACACATGTCACAGGCTAAGAGGATGGAGGAAAGGGCAAGGATGAGTCAATAAAGGAGGCTCAAGGGATAATATCTTCATAAGAGCTTTGTAAGAGCATTGAAGGAAAGTGTAAGAGATATTTGAGGGTCATTTATGTTGGAGAGTGAGGAATTTTGACTTGGGTTGGATTAGGAAGGTTTTAAGCTTGCTTAGGATTGTGCAAATGATTATAGGATGGATTAGGATGGTTTAGGATTAGCTTAGGGATAGGCAAGTGGATGGCAATAAATGAGGGTGGGTGAAGGAGGAAATATTTGTTAACTTTGGCTTGGTTAGCAAGTCTTAACCCATATTTACGGAATGTGACAAGGTTAGGAGGGGATTAGGATTAGGATTAAAGATAAGGATTGACATCTTCTAGAAGAGACTAGGCTTTGGATGAGGATGAAGACTTTCTAGAAGAGTCTAGAACTTCCTAGGATGAGGATAAAAAAGGTTTTTTAGAAAATAAATTAAGTTTTATTTATTTCAAGGGTTTGGGTTGAGGAGATATTTATTAAAACATTTTTAATAAACATGAGGATTAATATTTAATCTTAATTAAATATTTTGAATTGGGATTAGGGATAGGAAATTATGGGATTAAACATGAAGATTAATATATAATCTTAATTAAATATTTTGAATTGGGATTAGGGATAGGAAATGATGGGATTAGCCTTTAATCAAAATTAAAGAGGATTAGAAGATTTTGGAAGAGGTTAGTGGTCTTAAGGAAATTGGCCAAGTTTTGGGCAAAAAATAAATTATTTATTTATTTTGGGATTTTTGGTCAATTTATTAATTAAATAATTAATAAATAAGGAAATAATGTTTAAATAAGATTTAAACATTTTTGGGAGGGATTCCTTAATTAAATATTTTTAATTAAGATAAATGGATTTAATGGCATAAAAAATTAATTAATTAATTAATGATGATGTCATTAGGGACTTTTTTCAGAAAATAAAAATATTTTATTTTGTAAAGAATTTTTAGGTGTCTACATTAATATCTCAATGTACACTAAGGCTTGTATATCTAATAATGTCATGGTTTAGATTCAAGTACAAACTAACAAGGTTGCACTAGAGGTGACTCACCTTCAAGAATTACTAAGCAATTGGGGTAATGCACTATGTATGGTTTCTAGAGTGCCATCAAATTTTGCCTCTATAGACTTCACTCTTCCCCATGATTGTCGATGGGGTTTATAGTACTTCTGCTCACTGCTCTCCCAGCAATGGGTTTGTCAGTTGTTGTCTCTTCTTTGTCTCTCCACAAAAGGCTTCTAGCTAGTTCTTAGTTGCTCCTCCTATTGCTCATGTTGATTTTGGTTAGCTCTCCTCCAATAGGAACCAAATGTGGTCATTCCCCCATCCAAACTTAGTGATCTAGCTCCCCAAGTTGGAGGGAGAGAAAGATAAAGGTAATATTACTATTGTTGATAATGGATGGGCTCTTCCTGAGCCACCCATTAACCCCATTGATCTATGGGATTCTAATGATTTCCATGATCCTCCTCCCTCGATTGAAATTGCTTTGGTTGTCTGAGGGATGTTTATCATTATTTTTATTTTTATAAATACTTGTTAATCTTTCCAAACTTGGGTGGAGTGAACCTTTGTTGGGTGATTTTCATATTCCCTTGCCTTTTTATTTTGAATATGTAACTTTAATATTTTACTTAATAGAAAGAAAGTATTCATCAAAAATAATTTTTTTACTATTTTTTTATGCCAAAGACATACCTATGTTGAAGCGAACAACATGACTTATGGAAATGAATAGTCCACAAAGTATAAGGCGTTGAGCATACAAGACAATTGAAACCCCGCACACCATTAGATTTTGTGGTCATCATTCTCATCTTTTTGTTTTTTGTGGGCACAAATAGTAAGGTAAGGTCAGGAGTAATTAATGTTGGAAATCTAATTGAAAAGATCATTGATGAAGAAGGTTTACTGTCGAAGAGGGAGGTTGTTGTTTAAAGAATGTTTTCAATCATTGTTTTGTCATTGATGTCAAACCTGCTATCTATAGGAATGACAATTGCTTGTAAGATCAAAGTACTATGACTTAGTTGATTGATGATGATGATTTGATCAACAAGATGTAACAAGAGTACCTAAGGGAAAGGTTGAGTTATGATATTGTAATGAAGTGCAAGGATTAGTTAAGACAATGGTTAAATGATGTATTGATAACATACTTGAGGATACAGAGGTTGGCCACACTTAGAAACATTGGAGGAAGAAGTTGTAACAAGGTTGACTATAAAGCTAAAACTAAGTTCATCAACGGGTGCTAAGAAACCTAGTTGAAGCTGAGAAAATTCTTAGTTGGAGTCGAGCAAATGCAAAATCTAGTGTGTGCCAAGTCATCTTCAAGTGTCGAGTGAAGTTGAAGTGCCAAGAAAAGTAATAGGTGCTCAACATTAGTAAAAATGTAGTTGATTCCAAGTAACACAATATGTGATGAGCACTAGTATTTCAATAATGTTGAGCTACTGCATTATTTAAAAGTTAAACATTCCTCAAATGTAAGCTGACAAAGTTGTTACCTTGAATTTTGTGAACCAGTTGGAGGATAAAGATGATGAGTTGGTGGCACAAAATTCTATGTAAACCATTTTTGAGCGAATTCAAGTGGATTCTTCATGGTGTTTCTAGAAGAAACAATATGGGTTAGATGCAATGAATCCTGCATCATTCATACAAATTGAAATTTAAGGAGGGAAGAATCAAGTGGGAAAGGAACTCCAAGACTTCTATTTAAGGAGTCATAGACCAAGAAGCAAGAGCTGCTGGAGTGCCAAATTGCAAAGTGGTTAGAAGGGTGTCAAGGAGAAGACATCTAGGAGAAGGAAGAACAATGCATAGAGGCCCTGCTTGGACAAGTGATCATAGAGAGATGATTGCACTGGTACATTAAGCATGGGGACTCAAGGAGACAAATCTTGAAAGGAGGGCAAGCTATCATGAGTTGTAGAGATTGAAAGCCAGGCAATGTTATGAGCTGAATGGGGATCTGAGATCTGCAAGTATAGTTGTATGTTGTAATTGAGTCAAAGACTTTCTAATACTCTCTAGAAATTATATTAGATATGGAAATTCTATGGACTTAGGGTGGTTTAATAGCCATTTTTAATTCCTTTAATAGGGTGGCATTCCATGTGAATGTACTAAAGTCCTTTAACTAGGCCCACTTCTAACAGGGTGGTTAAATCCTTTAACTAGGTCACATTTAATAGTCTATTGTAAGCCTTTAATAGGGTGGGCCTTTCATAGGGCATCACTTTAGAAGAGTGAGAATTGAGTAGCATGTTACTATTGGTTTTTCCCAAATTGGGTTTCCACATAAATAACTGTGTTATGTGTTGATCTTTCATGTGTTATGCTTTACTGTTGATTTACAGTAACTTGTTGAATAGGAAAGTTAAAGCTTGGATGAATGAATGGTTATAAGGGTACACTTCACTTAGTATAAAGTTTGAATTAGACATGTTGGACCTTGAATAATTTATTCACCCCTGCACCTCTTAGTTATTCTAAAGCATTTCTAACAATTGGTATCAGAGCCATTTGCTAATTTAGTTTCAAGGTACTAGAAGTAGGAAGATCACGATGTCCAAGAGAGAAGTTCCCAAGCTCAACAAAGACAACTTCATTGCATTGTAGAGTCTAATGAAATTACACCTTGGATCAATAGGTGATTATGCAAAAACCTTAATTGGAACAAAACATGTAGAACCAGTTGGACCTCTTATTGTAGATGATTTGAGCAAAAGGAAGGAGCACAATCAGGCAATGTTGGAGATTTCCTCTACACTTAATTATGTGAAATTTGATGACATCAAGGAATAGTACACTGCATTCCAAATGTGGAAATCCCTTTAAGATATCTATTAGAAAGGTTAATCTTTCCTTGGATATATTAATTGGGATATTCCAAGGGTCCCTAAATGTAGTTTGTCCTCTTGTACACATGTGGAGGACATGTCATTGTTTGTCCTTTATTCCACATGTAAGGACAACTCTTGTTTATTTCTTTATTTAGTTTATCCTCCTTAAGAGGATTGTGACACTTTGCACACACCTATTATGAATGTGGCATTCATAGAAATGGGAGTTACAAATGTAACTCCTTTCTCATCTCTATATAAGAGATGCTCCTCCTTCTTTCTTCTTCACTCTTATCACTTTGATGTTATTGTATTGAGCTATTTTGCTCCAACACTCTCTATCTCTCTTCTCTAGGCATTTTCCTTCATTCATAATACTCACAAGGGGTTTTCTTTGCTTTCCCCTTATAAATCCTTGTCTCCATTGTTGAACCATCTTGGTGTATGCTCTTGGATTTTGCTTATCTTATGGTAACATTGTTTCACACTTAACTTACTTGGATTGTTTCTCATTCCTTGCTCAATATTATCATTTCTTACATGGTATCAGAGCTTGGCTATCTAATCCTTGTTTTAAGTTTTGTGTTGAAGGTTGCCATTCATTGGAGCACACCTTATTTGAAGACGTTATTGAGAGAAGAAATTTGTGTTGTGGTTATAGCTCATTTTAACATATCTTGTGTATGCAGGTTTCATATTAATTTTTTTTTACTAACCCTCTTTGGAAGGCTTGCCGCCAAAGGGTTTTCTTATAAAATTTCAATTTTTTTTTCTTGTTTTGGAAGGCATGCCGCCAAAACAAGAAGTATTACATGGGTTAAGTTTTCAATAAGTATATAATTTTCTTACTCTTTAAAAAAAAAAATTTACTATATTATTTTTTTTTCATACTATAATCTATATTTGTGTATTTAAATTTTTTTTTTTGAAATATTTTTATCCATATGCAAACACAAAAACTTAAAATCATTTAAATATCTTAATCGCACGTAGTGCGAGTCTTTTTATTTCAAATTTTTGCGGGCAGATGCACCACCCGCGTGCCTTCTCAGACCCGCGCACCACCTGCGCCCAGCCCCTGCGCCCACTGTCGCGCATGGGAAACTTAGTCCATTTTTTTTGCAACTTATTTTGAGCTATTTCACTGAGCTATTCCACCACATAGACCCACCGCTCCCACTGCCCCCTTCCACTCGTCACTTTGAACCACGGGCCGTTAGCAGTCTGCACGGCCCGACCTAAACCCTTTGGCGCAGCCTGCGTTCAGGCCACACGTCACCCACCGCCTGCGCAGCCACACCATCCGCTCCGCTCCCCCCTTATCCTTATCTTCATTTGAACCGCCCTTTTTTAAAAATCTCTGGTCTTTCACCGACATTTCCACCAACATTTCCTTTAAAATCTTGTTTAATTTTTTTTTACAAGGAACCTTAAAAAAAGATTTATTTTTTAAAAAGTTTATTTACAAAAAAAAGAATTGTTCATTTAAAAAAAAAAAACCAAAACAAACCAAATTTTTTCATTTTATAATTTTTTTTACTCTAATTTTTTTTAAAAAAAAAAAATATATATATATATATATATATATATTATTAATTTTATATATAAAAGACATCATTTTTTTAATTAATTTGATTTTCACATCAAGGAATTTTTTTATGTAATCATGTCAACCTTAATTCCAGAAATAAAACTTAATTATTCTAATTATCATTCTTGGAAAACTCATATCTCATTTATTTTTCGTTTTAAACACCTCTTCGAAATAGCCACTGATCCTTCTCTTGAACCTGGTTTAGTGGCTACCCAAGACGAGAAAGATACTTGGAAATCTAAAAATGAAGAAGCTTTAGGGTTAATTGGTATTTCCATTATTCCATATTTATATGTGTTAATTGCTCACTGTTCTAAAGCTCATGATGCATGGTCCATCTTGCAAACCAAGTATGACAGTGGAGATGAATACCGCAAAATACAGTTGCAGGATCAACTTGAAGATCTCAGGTATGCAGATTTTAAAAGTATGGATGAATTTCTCTTAAAATTTGATTCTCTTAAAAGCCAAATTATTGCCTTAGGTGTTCAATTAGAGGACATTCGTTTAATTCATCTTATTCTTAAAAAGTGTCTTCCTAGACAGTTTCAACAGTTTATAACTAATATTCATGCATAGCTTGCTATTCCTACTTTAACTTCTCAATTAACTTATGTTATTTTTCAAACTTTATTAAGACAAGAAGAAGCTAAGCTAATTCAGTTTGGTACCCTCAAATCAACTAAACCTGCATTTGTGTCTAGAAATTCAAATAATAATTTTCGTTCCAATAATAATAATAATAACAACAAACAATATAATACTAATTCAAATAATTCCAACAATAAATTTCATGCGAAATATAACAATAATAACAATCATCATACTAATAATCGTAATACTAATAATCAAAGGAATCATTCCAATTCCAAACCTCATTGTTCTTATTGTGGCAAAGATGGTCATATTGTCAATAACTGTTTTAAAAAGCAAAATAATAAAAAACCTATGAATAATCAAAACTCAAATCATAACAAAGGTAACTCTACTGGTTCTAATTCTCGTCATGCTTTTACTTGTAGCTTTAATCTTTGTAGACCTTTAGAATGGATTGTTGACAGTGGTGCATCACAACATGTAACTTCTCATACAGAAATTTTTGATTCTTTACAACCTGATATTGCTAACATTCCCATTCAGTTAGCTAACAATCAGACTTGTAAAGTTGAAGGATTAGGTGATGTTACTATTCCTAATGGTAAATTGCATGATGTATTATATGTACCTGACTTGAAAACTAATCTGCTTTCTATTTCACAGTTATGTCAGAACTATAAAGTTGAATTCTACAAAGATACATGTTATGAAAGACTTGGCCATTTAAATTCCAATTATATTACTTTCATGCAAAAGCATAATATGGTTGATGGCTTGCCTCACATTATTCCTTCCAAGATTGCCTGTACAAGTTGTATGAGTGGTAAGATGCATAGGGAGCCCTTCCCAAGTGGAAAATCATGGAGGGCAACTCATAAGTTGCATCTTGTCCATAGTGACCTTTTGGGCCCCATGGAGAATAACTCCATCCAAGGTTCTCGGTATGCACTTACCTTTGTTGATGTTTTTCTAGACGAACTTGGATCTATTTTTTGCATAGCAAGGATCAAGTTCTTGATATATTTATTGAATTTCAGTTATATGTTGAACGGCAATCTGGTTTTAAACTTAAAATTCTTAGAACTGATAATGGAAAGGAATATGTGAATAATGTTTTTCATTCTTATTTGAAATCATGTTGAATTAAACACGAACTTACTATTCCTTATACACCACAACAAAATGGTGTGGCGGAAAGAAAGCATCGGACCATTGTTGAAATGGCTAGAAGCATGTTGCATGCTAAGAATCTACATTATAAATTTTGGGCTGAAGCCATGTTTTGTGCAACTTATATTCTTAATCGGACTCCTACCAAAGCTATCAAGGTTATCACTCCAGAAGAGGCTTGGTCTGGTAGGAAACCTAATTTACATCATTTACGAATTTTTGGATCTATTGCTTATGTTCATACTCCTAAATAGAAAAGACATAAATTAGATGCTAAGTCATCTCCTTATATGTTTGTTGGTTATGATGAAAACACTAAAGGTTATCATGTTTATGATTCCACTACTAACAAAGTTCAAGTTGCTAGAGATGTTTGTATTGCAGAAAATGGAGTCCATGATTGCTCTACTACACATGATGCAGAATTCAGTGGCACTAAAATTGTGCTGGTGGAGGACCAACCTCCTTCTCTTAACCCTACTCCTCCTCTTAACCCTTCAAATCAAGTACCACCTATTATTTCTGCTCCTACAAGTAATAATAGTCAAGCAACTACTAATGATGCTTTTATTGCTAATGATTCTTCCTCTAGTGATAATTCCATCACAACTAAACGTAAACCTAATTGGGCTCAAAACTTAATCAATGAAGGTGATGATTACATTTCTAAATTTGGTGGAATTAAACATAGAAGGATTAATTATTGTAATTATGCTTTGATGACTACTATTATGAATTCTAATGATCCTAAGTCTTTTGATCAAGCTAACTCTCAACCTCATTGGTAGAAAGCCATGCAAGAGGAATATGATTCTTTAATAGCTAATCAAACTTGGGACTTAGTCAAATTACCTCATGGCAAGAATATAGTTTCATGTAAATGGTTATACAAAACAAAATTGAATACTAATAATGAAATTAGTAAATTTAAGGCTAGACTAGTTGCTAGAGGTTTTTCACAAATTGAAGGATTAGACTATAATGAAACTTTTGCTCCTGTTGCTAAAATGCCTACTATCAGATTAGTTCTTGCTTTAGCATCTAAAATGAATTGGCCCATTCATCAAATGGATGTTAAAAGTGCCTTCTTAAATGGTGATTTACATGAAGAAATCTATATGGCTCAACCTCCTAGATTTGTTAAGAAAGGTAGTGAAAATCTGGTTTGCAAATTGAAAAAATCTATTTATGGTCTTAAACAATCACCTAGAGAATGGTATTCTAAAATTAATTCTTTCTTTATTTCTCAAGGTTTTGCTAGAAGTCAAAATGATCCTAATTTGTATATTAAACATACTAACGATGACATTATTATTGTTATTGTTTATGTAGATGATCTAATACTCACTTCTAGTTCAGACACTTTGATTTTTTATATCAAGTTTCAACTTAAACAGAAATTTCAGATGACTGATTTAGGTATCTTACATTACTTCTTAGGTATGCAAATTTGCCAAACTCCTCAGGGTATCTTTCTTTCTCAAAGCAAGTATGCTTATGATCTTTTAGAAAAATTTAAGATGAATGACTCTAACCATGTTTCAATTCCATGTGACTTAGGTACTAAATTAATGAATGATATGAATACTCCTTTTGTTGATGAAACTTTGTACAGACAGTTGGTAGGAAGTTTAAATTATTTAACTCTTACTAGACCTGATATTTCTTATAGTGTTGGTTTAGTTTCTTGATTTATGTCTAAACCTCAACAAACTCATTTTAAAGTCGCTAAACACATCTTAAGGTACATTAAAGGTACTATTAATATGGGATTATTTTATGATGCAAATTCTGAATTTATTTTACATGGCTATACTGATTCTGATCTAGGTGGAGATCCCAATGATGGGAAATCCACTTGTGGTTATTGTTTCTTTGTTGGTTCAGGTGCCATTTCTTGGAAAAGAAAAAAAGAACACTCTATTTCCCTTTGCTCAACTGAAGCTAAATACAAAGGTTGTACCAATGTAGCTAAGGAAGCCTTATGGATTAGAAGACTTCTTGACGATTTGGGTCTACCTCAACAATCACCTACACCTATACATTGTGACAATCAAAGTGCTATTGCCTTGGCAAAGAATCCAATTTATCATACACGAACCAAACATATTTCACTTCAACATCACTTCATTCAAGAACAAGTTGAAGACAAGCAAATTATTCTTCTTTATTGTAAAGGAGAAGATCAAGTGGCTGATATTTTAACCAAACCGCTTTCTAAAGAGAGATTTCAGTTCCATTGTAAAAATTTGGGTTTACAACCCATTGATGTAAACTCCCCAAGTAAAGATTAAGGGGGGGTGTTAGAAAGGTTAATCTTTCCTTGGATATATTAATTGGGATATTCCAAGGGTCCCTAAATGTAGTTTGTCCTCTTGTACACATGTGGAGGACATGTCATTGTTTGTCCTTTATTCCACATGTAAGGACAACTCTTGTTTATTTCTTTATTTAGCTTATCCTCCTTAAGAGGATTGTGACACTTTGCACACACCTATTATGAATGTGGCATTCATAGAAATGGGATTTCCAAATGCAACTCCTTTCTCATCTCTATATAAGAGATGCTCCTCCTTCTTTCTTCTTCACTCTTATCACTTTGATGTTATTGTATTGAGCTATTTTGCTCCAACACTCTCTCTCTCTCTTCTCTAGGCATTTTCCTTCATTCATAATACTCACAAGGGGTTTTCTTTGCTTTCCCCTTATAAATCCTTGTCTCCATTGTTGAACCATCTTGGTGTATGCTCTTGGATTTTGCTTATCTTATGGTAACATTATTTCACACTTAACTTACTCGGATTGTTTCTCATTCCTTTCTCAATATTATCATTTATTACAATATCTATGGAGGAGATTATAATGTTTAGAGAGCAAAGAGAGAAAGCCTTAGAGGAAATTTTGATGACATGAAAATGGAGGAAGGTGAGAATGTTGCTCAATATGCAGCTAGAATGAAAGAAATGGTAAGTGCAATAAGAAGTCTAGGTGGTCAATTAGAAGAAGAGACTATAAACAACAAATACTTAAGGACTCTACTCCCTATTTATTCCATTAGATTTTTAGCCATCCAAGAGCTAAGGTGTGTATAGGGAAACACACTAACCTTTGAAGGAATAGTGGGAAGACTCACTACATTTGAATTGTCCAATTTTGACAACTACAGACCTGAGAACCTTGAATCTACTTTCAAGTCTAAGCTAACATTAAAGGACATTGAGGAGGTGACATCAATCAAGAAGAGAAGAAAAGGAAAACATGCATCCAGTGATAGTAGCACAAATGAGGATGATGTGGAATAGTTGGAAGCTCTACTAGATAGGAGATTCCATAGAGGCAAAGGTAAATTCAAAGGTAAGCTCCCTATCATATGTTTTAATTGCAATGAAATAGGTCATATTATAATGCTAAATTTCTAGAATAGATTGTGTAGAGATTTTTCATCAAAATTTTGAATCACACTACGTGATCCATCATCAGGAAGAGAGAGCAAGAGGAGTCAAAAAATTTACATTGTTTGACTCCTCTTGCTCTCTCTTCCTGATGATGGATCACGTAGTGTGATTCGAAATGTTGATGAAAAATCTCTACACAATCTATTCTAGAAACTTAGCATTATAAATCATGGATTGTAGAAATCTAATTGCATTAATAGGTCATATTGTTACAAGATGTACACAAAAGAAGAATTACAAAGAAGGAAACATGTACAAGAAAAAAAGAGAAGATGATAGCAGAGATTACAATGGTAAAGGAAAAAGATGCTACATTGTTGAAGAAGATTCTGATGAGAATAATAATGAGGTAGTCTATGTGTCCATGAAGGATGAATCAGATGAAGATGAAGCTACACCACAAGTGACTTGTGTGAACAAGAATGACAAATAGATCATAGATAGTGGATGCTCACATCACATGATAGGAAAAAGAAGTAAGTTCATTACTTTTACTCAATATGATGGAACTAGTTTTAGATTTGGTAATGATGCTCCATGTCAAATCAAAGGAAAAGGCTCAATCAAACTTATAGAGAAAATTTCATGTGATAATGCATACTATGTTAAAGGATTAAATTAAAAAAATTTGAGTGTATTATAGTTAAGCAATGTAGGTTGCAAAGTATAATTTGAAAACAAAACTGCCAAGATCTATGATACTGATGGAAATCTGATAGGAAAAGGTGAACAAACTAGGAGTAACTTGTTTTACTTAGATATGGAAGATCCAACTTGTCTTTTTCTTAGACTTGATGATGTGTGGTTATGGCATAAAAGGTTGTGTCATGTTAACTTTGAGAATCTAATTAGCATCAGCAAAAAGAAGAAAGTTAGAGGTTTGCCTAAACTGAAGAAACCTGAAAATACAATATGCAAATAATGTTAACTAGGAAAGATGACCAAGTCTAGTTTCAAAAGAAAAACATATACTTCCAAAGAAGTACTAGAGTTAGTTGATAAAGAATTATGTGATCCAATAGAAGTGCAAAGCTACTTAGGAGATAGATACATAATGCTATTTGTAGATGACTATTCCAAGATCATGACTGCTATGTTCTTGAAGCAAAAATCTCATGCATTTTTCAAATGTTTAAGTGGTATTTGGCTAGATAGTGTAGGGGCTCTTAGGAATGAATTCAAGGTGTTTAGAAGATTATAATCATTAGGAAAGAGGTTTGATCCATATTTGTAATAAAAGACTCAATTGTAAGGCATGATGGCACTTTGGTGCGGTTATAAGCCAAGTGACCATTTGTAACCAAGGAGACATAATAGGTGTGATTTTGAGTATTTTAATGATTTTAGAATGTTTTAGGTGGATTTAAGTTATTAAGACACCTTTGGACTATAGGTTTTCAAAAATTGCAAAAAAAATGCAAGAAAGTTGCAAAAATAACATTTTTTGCAATAATAGTTGTCAAACTAAAAAGGAGGTTGTATGGTGTTCCAACCATATAAATGGAAGTTATAAATTTTTTAAGGCATGTATTTAAGATCCCCACATGTGGGAAAGGTCATTGTATGAATGATGGACAACATTGGTGAATAAAAAAATTCAGATTTTCTACCTTTTTTACTATGTTTTCAAATTTGTATGGCCTATATAGATTGGTGGTGGTACAAGTATTATATGGTTGGATAGAAGGTTGAGTCAAGATTCCATTGCAATTGGTTTGAAGTAATTATCTTATATACAACAAAATTTATATCACTTTTAGTGTAGGTAGGTTAGATTTACTCCAAATTTGAGGGTTTCAGCAAGATGGCCTCCTAACTTGCAAACCCATTGGGGGATTTCAATGCCACTTTGAAAAATGAAATTTAGGAGAGGGGTATTTGAGATGGTAGAGATTCAGGGCTGTAGGATCATGGTGCCTATTTTTAATAGCAAGCCCTAGATTGAACATAATCTTATGTCTAGTCTAGATTTGAAGGAAAAAGAAGGAACAAGCTTCGAAACTAATTAGTCTAACCTAGGTGAAGGGTGTAGAAGGAAAATTTGGATGTGTAGAAGAGATCCAAGAGATTGAACCAAGTAGTTGAATCCATTTGTTTATGTTTTCCTTGTAACCCAACCTAAACTAGCCATTTAGGATTGTTACACAAAGTGGGCATAACTTGATGCTTGAGCCAAGTTGGTGATTGATCTTTTGGAATATCTTAGGGGATGTTGAAGAGTGTTTAAAAGTAAAAAAATAGAGAGGGGTCTTTTCCATGATTTTGGTGTTTGACCATGAAAACTAGGATTAGCCCTAGTAGGAATGCTAGTAACTATTTTGCAAATTGATTGTTGGGTGTTGGAAAACTTTAAAGTTTGGTGTTTCTTGCTGTATTAAGACCATAGAAACCATTTCTATCAGAAAATTTGAGTTCTTAAACCATCCAAGAAGAATTTTCCATTGTAGGCCTATTGGTAATAGGGAGCCCCTAAGTGTTGTAGTTGATCCAAGTTGTTTGAATACCCTAGGTTTGAGGGTTGGGCCTATAGAGTGGAGTCCACTTGTAGGGTAGAGTCTATCCTATTGAGAGCCCATTGGATCAGTCATTAATCTTGGAAGAAGGCCTAGTTGTTGTTTGAAGCTTGGAAGAGTATATTTTTTCTTTTTTTGCATGCTCTGCATCATAGAGGTATTAGAGCCACTAAGAGCCTGATTGGGGAGTAAATATGTCAAAAAATGAGGAAGGGGAGAGGGAGATACCTCTGAGGATTACAAATGTGGAGTTGTCCAAGTTGGTCAAAGAGAAAATGGCAAAAAGTAGGACAGTAAGAGAAGAGAATAGAACCATGAAGAGGGAATTGGATATGTTGAAAGCCAAGGTGGAAAGAGGAGTCCTAGAAGACTCTAAAGGAGAACAAGAAAGAAATGTGGAAGAAGCTCCTTGGTAGGATAGACAAGCCATTCTTACAAATCAAAGGGAAATTTTAGAAGCCTTGGAAAGAGTGGGAAGGAAGGATCAAAGATTAGAACTTCCTATATTTAGTGGAAAGCTAGATTTGGAGGAATGTATGGATTTTCTTGAGGCACTTCATAACTTCTTTGAGTGTGATAATACACTTGAAAGCCTGATGGGGAGACAACCCAAGAACAAAATGGACACAACAGAAAAAGGGAAAATTGTATTAACTAAAAAATAAGCTAGTACATTCAGTATAGAGAAAATAAACTTCAAAACATGCCCTAAGGGCTTACAATAGCATAAATGTGGAGATAATTTCTCCTTTCAGTACCTCCTCTCAAACTCCACTCTGAACTGCCTTTTACAATGCCAGAAATCTCCTTAAATAGACCTTGGAGGGTTAAGGACTAGGAGTAAATTCTAGAAAGTGCTAGTAGGCATCCACCGACCAAATAGAAGGTTCCAAAAGCTGCGTTAGAAGTTGGTGCAAATCTAGAAGAATCCAAAAATGATAGCCGAACTTCCAAGAGGCATAACTTTTGAACCGTAGCTCCGATTGACGAACCATTTACATTTTTGGAAAGCTCTCAAAGTGCTCTATAGCCCTATGGACCAGCTTCACTCGTCCCCCATTTTTTGGCCCTTTTCAAGGTCATTTAATGCCCCTAACCTGACTTTGAAGCATTCTGAGGAGGTCTCCAAAACTTGAAAAACTGCAATAACTTTCAAACCGTGGGGCCTTTTGACCTGATTCTTTTTTTGGAATGCTCTAAATTAAAAATTACATTCATCTAGCCAATTTACACCTCCTAGTTTACCAAAATGATGGTCCAATTACAAGCTCCTATTTTTTCAAGATTTTCTAGCACATTGATAGTGGAACTGTGAGAGTTGGAACCTTTATTTGACCCAAATGGGTGTCCAAAAATGAAAACACATGAAACAAAAACTAATTCTAAGTACATTTTTTGGGTGACACAAGATTTCCCTTATACCTCTGGATGCTCCTGCATCAGACACCCAGGGTAGATTGAAAAGTGACCCTGTCACTTTATGAATGGTAGAGGAAATCCCAAATGGGAAAACTCAACTGCTGAAATCCAAGTTGAGTCCTCGATCGGTCATCCTGTCCATTTGACCAAACACTCTTCATATTGCCTATTTCTGGTACTCCTACCCACACGATGATCTAGAATGTCTTCTATCTCCTCCTTCTTAGAAGCAAGAATTGGACATGGCTCTAACACCAGCTCCTCATCTGCACCATCATCATGATACTCTATTTAATCTGCAATGTTGAAAATGGGAGAAATTTGAATACCATCTGGAAGCTCCACCTCATATGCATTTCCTGAGTCATGTTTCTTCAAAATTTTGTAGGGGCCAAATTTCTTCATTTTCAGCTTGTTGTAAGTACCGGCTGGAAATCTTTCTTTTCGTAAGTGCACCATGACTAGATCCCCTACTTGGAATTCCTTATGTTTTCTCCCTTGATCAGCCCTAACTTTATACTCTTCATTCATCTTGGTAATGTGTGCTTGAACCTCCTCATGTAGACGCTTGATATGTTCAGCAAATTTCTCAACTTCAGCACTTGTCCTCTCCCCTTGTTCTATCTTCCTCAATTCTAGTGTGGTCCTTGGGCTATTCCCATATACAATTTGGAATGGTGATTTTCTAGTACTCCTATTTATAGAGTTATTGTAAGCAAACTCTGCTTGTGGTAGAATCAAATCCCATCCCTTGGGCTTATCCCCAACTAAACATCTTAGCAAATTGCCCAAACTTTTGTTTACCACTTCTGTTTGGCCGTCAGTTTGTGGGTGATGCGTGGAACTGAATTTCAAGTCTATTCTCAACTTTTTCCACAATGTTTCTCCTTAATCAGATTTTCCCTCATGGAACTCCTTGGAATGCACAATTGACTACCTTTGAACAACATGCCATCCTGAATCAAATAGTCTAACCACTTGGTTCTATCTACAACAACAGGTTCTTTACAAGCTTTCCATGCTTCAGCAAAATCAGGATCCTCGGGGTACAAATTCTTGAGTTCATCAAACACAACTACTTCAACCTACATTACTGTAAGCAACAACTGTCTCCTACTTAGTGCATCTGCAACCCTATTAGATTTTCCACTTCTATGCTTCAACACAAATGTATAGCTCTGCAAGAACTCTACCCACTTCATATGCCTTTGATTCAATTTACCTTGGCTATTTAAGTACTGTAATGCCTGATGATCAATATACAAAACAAATTCCTTTGGCAATAAATAATGCCTCCATTTCTTTAAGGCCTGAACTATTGCATAGAACTCTTGATCATAAATAGAATACTTCTTCTTTGCATCATTCAATTTTTCACTAAAATATGGTATAGGCTTACCTTCATGGCTTAATATAGCCCCAATAGCACTGCCACTGGCATCACAATCCACCTGGAAAACCTTTCTAAAATTTGGAAGTGCCAACACAAGTTGTTCTGTTACCTTCTTCTTCAGTAATTCAAAACTTCTCGCAGCTGCTGCAGTCCATTTGAACTCTTTTCTATCCCCTCTTATTGTATCAGTTAGGGGTGCACATATGCCACTGAAATTCTTAATAAACTTCCTATAAAAACTAACCAGACCATGAAATGATCTTACCTCAGTAGCAGACCTTGGAGTAGGCCATTGCAAGATGGCTTTTACCTTCTCTGGATCCATTTTGAGACCTTCAGGTGATATAACAAACCCCAAATATACTAACTCCCTTTTTGCAAAGATACACTTCTTCAGATTAATTAACAGTTTCTCTTCCCTTAGCCTTTCAAGGACACTACAAATATGCAATAAATGTTCTTCCAAAGTCTTGCTGAAAATTAAAATATCATCCAAATAAACAATAACAAATTTTCCCAAGAACTTCTTAAGTACCTCATTCATGAGCCGCATGAAGGTTCTTGGGGCGTTCGTCAGTCCAAAGGGCATGACTAACCACTCATAAAGACCCTCCTTGGTCTTGAAGGCTATTTTCCACTCATCTCCTTCTTGAATCCATATCTGGTGATAACCACTCTTGAGATCTATCTTTGTGAAGTACTGAGCTCTACTCAAGCAATCCATAAGATCATCCATCCTTGGCAAAGGAAATCGGTACTTGATGGTTATCCTATTTATAGCTCAAGAATCCATACACATCCTCCACTCTCCATCCTTCTTTGGTGTGAGTACTACAAGTACTACAAATGGACTTAGGCTCTCTTGAATCAAGCCCTTCCTTAATAGCTCCTCAACCTGTCTATTTAGCTCCTCTATTTCAGCAGGAGTCATCTTGTGAGCAGCCATGTTAGGCAAACTAGCTCCTGGAATAAGATCTATCTGATGACTGATTTGCCTTACTGGTGGCAATCCATTTGGAACATTATCAAAGATAATATCTCCAAACTCCCCTAATAAATTTGAAACTTCAAGTGGTATTTCACTACTACCTTCTTTATCTTTCCTAGGAATCAATGCATAACACATATGCTGATGTTTCATGCCATCTAAAAACTTCCTTTCATCAACAAGACAAATCCTAGCACTGCTACATACCTTTTCACCTTCCTTTTTCATGGGCTTCAATTTGTGGTGAACCCCATCCTTTGTCAGAGAGTATGTGTTTGCATGTCCATCATGTACTGCATGTCTATCAAACTGCCATGGTCTACCCAACAATAGATGGCAACCATCCATCCAAATAACATCACAAAGAACTTCATCATGGTAACTCCCAATTTTGAATTTCACTAAACATTGTTCACTTACCAGGACCTTATGATCATCTTTTACCCAAGCAATCTGATAGGGCTGGGGATTTTTCTCCCTCTTGAGCTTCAGCTTAAAGACCATCTCTTTTGATACCAAGTTATCAGTGCTACCACCATCAATGATCACGTCACAACATTTATCCTCACACTTGCATCTGGTACAGAACAAACTCCTCCATTGTCCTAGTTCAATCTCACCACTTAGTAGGACTCTTTCATTTACCAAGGTCTCTCCTCTTTCTGCATCCTCTAAATGTGATGATTGTGCATCCTCATCCTCATGAGCAACCCTAGCTTGGCCCTTAGCTCTCCTATCTATCCTTCCTTGTCATTGAGGGCATTCAAAGGCATGATGACCTTCTTCATTAAAATGGAAACAAGTACCACGAAAGCCTCCTCTTCCTTGTACATGTCCTCTACCTCTTCCTCTCTAATTTCCAAAGTCTTGATCATGGGAGCGGTTGAAACCCTCATTCCTCTGGTTCCTACTAGTACCCAAATCTTCATTTTTCTTTTGGGTTTGATTGTGGCCTCCAGATGATCTACCACTTCCCCTTCCTCCTTGACCACACCCTCTTTGTCTTCCTTCAAACCTTTTATTCAGCTTCTCTTCAACTTGTAGGGAAAATTGGCATGCCTCTTCAATGTTGGTCATTCTTACCAGACTTAATTCCTCCTAGATGCTAGGTCGCAACCCACTGATATAATGAGCAACCTTCTCCTTATTTGCTTCTGCATGCCCCACTCTAATCAAGAGTCCGTAAAATTCCTTTGTATATTCTTGGACTAATCTTCTTGCTTGCTTTAACCCATGCATCTTCTTAAACAAATCAAGCTCGTAATCCATAGGAATGAACTGCTTCTTCAATTTGTCCACCGTGCGATCCCACCTTGTGATCTTCTCCTTTCCTCTTCTGTTTCTTTCCAATTGGACCTCTTGCCACCAGATTTTGGCATGGCCTTTCAGTTTGGCCTTTGCAAACTTAACCCTATCTGGGTCCCTAATATCCTCATACTCAAAGTATTCTTCCAGTTCATTGATCCAATCGATCAACTCATCTAGTTTCAGATTTCCTAAAAATACACCCACTTCAATTGTAGGTCTTTTCCCAAACTTAGTAATGGCCCTAAAAAGCCTTTCCTCTGCATGATTTAGAACTTCCCCATCAAATTCCCCTTCTGGTCCAATTTCATCTTCTTCATTGTCATCTTCACTTTCATCACCTGTGGCCACAATTGTTCCTCTACGGAGCTCCTCCTACAATGCTTGTACCTTCCTTTGGAGGGCTCTAACCTCCTCAAGATTAATAGCTCTAGTCCTTCTACCACGCTCTCTTCATGGAGGCATCTTCTTAACTCAAACCCACAACCACACAGTCCTGGTGCAAACTGCCTCATAGTCAGTGCTCTGTCTACACACTCAGCAAAACCTACTCTGATACCACTTGATGGGGACACAACCCAAGAACAGAATGGACACAACAGAAAAAGGGCAAATTGTATTAACTGAAAAATAAGCTAGTCCATTCAATACAAATAAAATAAATTTCAAAACATGCCCTAAGGGCTTACAATAGCATAAATGTGGAGATAATTTCTCCTTTCAGTACCTCCTCTCAAACTCCACTCTGAACTGCCTTTTACAATGCCATAAATCTCCTTAAATAGACCCTAGAGGGTTAAGGACTAGGAGTACATTCTAGAAAGTGCTAGTAGGCATCCACCAACCAAATAGAAGGTTCCAAAAGCTGTGTTAGAAGTCAGTGCAAATCTAGAAGAATCCAGAAACGGTAACCAAACCTTCGGGAGGCATAACTTTTGAACTGTAGCTCCAATTGATGAACCGTTTACATTTCTGAAAAGCTCTCAAAGCACTCTATAGCTCTATGGACCAGCTTCACTCATCCCCCATTTTTTGGCCATTTTTGAGGTCATTTAATTCCCCTAACCTAACTTTGAAGCATTCTGAGGAGGTCTCCAAAACCCGAAAAACTGCAATAACTTTGAAACCATGGGGCCTTTTGACCTGATTCTTTTTCTGGAATGCTCTAAATTAAAAATTACATTCATCTAGCCAATTTACACCTCCTAGTTTACCAAAATGATGGTCCAATTACATGCTCCTATTTTTTCAGGATTTTCTAGCACATTGATAGTGGAACTGTGAGAGTTGGAACCTTTATTTGACCCAAATGGGTGTCCAAAAATGAAAACACATGAAACATAAACTAAGTATAAGTACATTTTTTGGGTGACACAGGATTGCCCTTATACCTCTAGATGCTCCTGTATCAATGTCAAAGAGTGAAGGTGGCAAAGTCAAAGATGAAGGGATCTACCCTTAGTTGGTGGAACTTCCTAAAAAAATGAAAGGAAGGATGAAGGGAAGGAACCCTTGGCAACATGGAGAAGGATGAAATAAAAAATCAAAAGGAAATTTGTGCCTGAGGACTATGAGGTTCTAATACGTCAAATGTTGCAAAGTTCAAGACAAAAGGATTTGGACATGGGGGCCTATACCTTTGAGTCTCATAAACTCACTCTAAGGGCTAATATTCTTGAGAGTGAGAAATAAAAACTAGCAAGGTACTTGAATGGGCTCAAGTACTCCATCAAGGATGAGTTGATTCTATTCAACCCAAAATCAATACATCAATGCTATTAGGTGGCCCTCAAGATTGAAGATTAAAAAAAGAGGAAGAGTGACTCTCAAGGTAGAAAGTGCTAGAGGTGGAGGAAGATTTGCAGGTAGAGGCTCATCCAATAAGTCTCAAGGGGAGACAGGCACAAATCCTAGAGGAGGATTTAGAGGCAAGAGACCTAATGGGAGAGAAATATTTGAAGGAAGAACTCAGGGGTATTCACTAAAAGGTGTTTCACCTGCAACCAAATAGGGCATAGATCATCTAGATGTCTTGAGAAGATGGGAGGCAATAATCAAGAAGGAGACAAAAGGATTCACTTGGCCCAAGAAGAGGATGCACAAATTGATCAAGGAGCAAGAGGTAATGCTGATCCAGAAAGAGGGGAATTCTTAATGTTCAATAGAACTTTGTTGAAGACAGTTGCAGAGTAGGAACCACCCCAAAGGAAGACTTTGTTCAAGACTTTATGCAAGGGAAAAGGTAAAGTGTGTAAGGTAATTGTTGATTCTAGTTCAACTAATAATATTGCATTAGTAGATATGGTAAATAAGCTTGGATTGAAGAGGTCTCCTCATCCTAGCCCTTACAAGGTCTCATGGTTAAGCAAGGAGCAGCAAGCTGTAGTTAATGAACAATTAAATGTTGAATTTCAAATAGGAGAGTAAAAGGAGAAAATTATTTGTGATGTTGTAGAGATGGATGCTTGTCATTTGTTGTTAGCTAGGCCATGGAAGTATGATGTCAATTCCAAGCATGATGGGAGGAATAATTTCTACATCATCACTAAAAATGGGAAGGAGTACACTATGACACCATTGCCAGAAGATGGAAAGGAGACCCAAAATGCATCTAGTGTGATGATGGTTGGGGAGAAGGAGTTTTTGAAGACCCTCAAGGTGAAGAATAAACCATGTTTTGTCATTGCAATAAAGCCAAGACAAGAAGATAAAAAGGAGGAAGGAAGATCAAGAATAAGGAATGTGGAACCCAAGGAAGTGAGGCAACTTTTGGATAGATATAAGGAAGTTATTTTAGACCCTGCTACTAATACCTTGCCATCATTTAGAGAGGTAAGTCATTGTATTGACTTTATTCTAGGTTCTACATTGCCTAACAAGCTTGCCTATAGGTTGACACTAGAGAAAAACAAGGAATTAGCAAGACAAGTTGAGGAGTTGTTTGCAAAGGGGGATCAACCCTTGTGTAGTCCCTACTTTGTTGGCACCTAAAAAGGAGGGTACATGGAGGTTGTGTATAGATTCAAGAGCCATAAAAAAGATAACCATTATATATAGGTTCCCAATGTCTAGGATGGAGGATTTTATGGACCATCTAGGAGGGGCAAAGTACTATTCTAAGATTGACTTGAAGAGTGGGTAGCACCAAATCAGAATAAGGGAAGGAGATGAATGGAAAACTACCTTCAAGACTAATGAGGTAATTTATGAATGGATGGTGATTCCCTTTGGCCTTTCTAATGCCCCTAGTACATTCATGAGACTCATGAATGAAGTTTTGGCACCTTTTATCAATCATTTTTTTTCTTTTTATCTAGATGACATATTGATTTTTAGTAAATCTAAAGATGAAAATCTAACACACTTGGAATTGGTTTTGAAGAAACTCAAGGAGAAGGAATTGAAGATAAACTTGGATAAGTGTGTCTTCATGAAGGAAGAGTTGGTGTTCCTAGGTTTTGTCATATCCAAGGGCAACCTCAAGATGAATCCAAAAAAGGTGGAAGCAATCCTCACCTAGCCTACACCAAGGAATGCAAGTGAGGTAAAGATCTTTCATGGTTTGGAAAGCTTTTATAGAAAATTTATTAAAGGTTTCATTGATTTGTGTGCCGCTATGATTGATACAATCAAGGGTGGAAATAAGTGTCAATTTGCATGGAATAAGGCTACTGATTAGTCCTTTGAATATTTTGAGAAAAGGGTTGCAGAGGCACCCATCCTTGCTCTACTTGATTTCAAAAAGGTATTTACTATTGAATATGATGCAAGTAATAGGGCCATAGGAGGAGTCCTAAGTCAAGAAGGGAAACCAATAGCCTTCTTTAGTGAAAAGTTAAATGAAGCAAAACAAAAATATTCTACATATGATTTGGAATTGTATGCTATGGTTCAGTCTCTAAGAAAATGGAGACATTATTTATTCCCAAGGATTTTATTGTCTATTCTGATAACCATGCATTGAGTTTCTTAAGTAGATCAAAAAAGTTGAACCATAGGCATGTGAAATAGATGGAGTACCTTCAATCATATACCTTCACTATTAAGCATAAGAAAGGGGAGGCAAATAAGGTTGCTAATGCCCTTAGTAGAAGGAACTTAAGCATTCAAGAAATGAGGTTCGAGAATGTGGGATTCCACTCCATAAAAGACATGCATGAAGGTGATGAAGACTTTAAAGAGGCCTATCAAGTTTGCAGGGATATGATATGGCAGTACCATAGTATTTATGTAGATTTCATGTTTCAAGAAGGATTTCTCTTAAAAGGGATTTAGCTATGCATCCCTAGAGGATCCTTGAGGGAGAACATCATAAAAGAGAAGCACTATGGGGCCCTAGCTAGTCATTTTGGGATGGACAAGACCCTTCAACTAGTAAGGAGATTTAACTATTGGCCTAAGATGCCAACGAATGTGAAGAAGTTTGTAGAGGCTTGTGTGATTTGTCAAAAGAAAAAGGGGAAGACTTCCAATCCATGACTATACACTCCATTACCAATACCAAATAGGCCTTGGGATGCAATAAGTTTAGATTTTGTACTTGGATTACCAAGGACAAAGCAAGGAGCTATGACAGTATTTGTGTTGTAGTAGATAGATTTTCTAAGATGGCAAACTTTTTGCCGTGTAATACCAATCATGATGTCTCTTATATTGCAAGTATCTTTTTCAAGGAGGTAGTAAGACTAAATGGATTACCATTATCCATAGTCTCTGACAGAGATTCTAAGTTTCTTGGGCACTTTTGGAGGACTTTGAGGAGAAATCTTGGTATAGACCTCTCATTTTCATCAGCATGCCATCCACAATGAGATGGTCAAATAGAGGTGGTTAATAGGTTATTGGGCAACCTATTAAGATGACTTACTAAGGAGCATGATTCATCATGGGATTCAGTTATAGCACAAGTAGAGTTTTCTTATAATGATTCAGCAAATAGGACAACTAGACTGAGCCCATTCCAAATTGTTTATGGCACTCATCCTAGAGGGATAATGGAGGTCAGAGTTGTCAAATCTATGGAAAGAACCAGTGCTCAAGCAAGTAATTTTTTTGAGGTTATGAAGGAAATTCATCAAGAGGTCAAGGATAGGTTAGAAAAAGTGACAAAGAAGTATAAGGAAGTAGCAGATACTAAGAGAAGAGATCTTCAATTTGAAATAGGAGATCTAGTTATGGTGAACCTTAAAAAGGAGAGGCTTCCTAAACGCAAGTTTACTAAGTTGATGATGAGGAAAATAGGTCCTTTTAGGATCTTACAAAAATGTGGACACAATGCTTACAAAGTGGAGTTTCCATCAAACATAGGGCTCTCCAATACATTCAATGTCTATGATTTATATCTTTACAAAGGTTCTCAAGCTGAAAACAATGGCATTAAATGAACCAAGTTAGATAAAGAGATCATGGACTCTCTTCCCAAAGCAAGGGCACCCACCATTGAATGTGTTTTGGACAAAAGAGAAAGAAAAAAGACCAAAAGGAAGGCGTACATGGATTACCTTATCAAATGGACAGGTAAACCAATTGAAGATGCAAGTTGGATGCCTGAATAAGCTATAAAGAAGATAGGATATGATGTTTCCACATTACCAACTCAAGAGAATTGAGTTTCTTTTGGCCTAAGGAGTATGGTGTAGGGAACCTAAGGCTCTTAGACATGAATTCAAGGTGTTTAGTAGATTAGAATCATTAGGAAAGAGGTTCAATCCATATTTGTAATAAAAGACTCAATTGTAAGGTACGATGGCACTTTGGTGTGGTTATAAGCCAAGTGACCATTTATAATCAAGGAGTCATAATAGGTGTGATTTTGAGTGTTTTAATTATTTTAGGATTTTTAAAGTGGATTTAAGTTATTAAGACACCTTTGGACTATAGGTTTGCAAAAATTGCAAAAAAAAATGTAAGAAAGTTGCAAAATGCAAAAGTTGCTAAAATACCAATTTTTGCAATAATAGTTGTCAAACTGAAAAGGAGGTTGTATGGTGTTCCAGCCATCTAAATGGAAGTTATAACTATTTTAAGGAATTTATTTAAGATCACCACATGTGGGAAAGGTCATTGTATGGACGGTGGATAGCATTGGTGAATAAAAAACTCAGATTTTTTGCCTTTTTTACTATTTTTTCAATTCCATATGGCTTGTACAGATTTTTGGGGGTACAAGTATTATATATTTGGATAGAGTATTGAGTTAGGATTCCATTTCAATTGGTTTGAAATCTTTATCTTATATACAACAAAAGTTATATCAGTTTTAGAGCAAGTAGGTCACATTTTCTCCAAATTTGAGGGTTTCAGCAAGATGGCCTCCTAACTTCCAAACCCATTATGAGATTTCAATGCCACTTTGCAAAATGGAAGTTAGGAGAGGGGTCTTTGAGATGGAAGATATTTAGATCTGTAGAAGCATGGCACCTATTTTTACCAGCAAGCCCTAGATTGAACATAATATTATGTCTAGTCTAGATTTGAAGGAAAAAGAAGGATCATACTCCCAAACTGATTAATCTGACCTAGGTGAAGGCTATAGAAGGATAATTTAGATGTGTAGAAGAGATCCAAGGGGTTGAAACAAGTCTACGAACCCATTTTTTTTATGTTTTCTTTGTAACCCAGCCTAAACTAGCCATTTAGGACTGTGACACAAAGTGGGCATAACTTGATGCTGGAGCCGAGTTGGTGATTGATCTTTTGGAATCTCTTAGGGGATGTTGAATAGTGTTTAAAAGTGAAAAAATAGTGGGGGGTCCTTTGCATGCTTTGGGAGTTTGACCATGAAAACTAGGATCAGCCCTAGTAGGAATGCTGGTAACTATTTTACAAATTGATCATTGGGTGTTGGAAAACTTTAATGTTTGGTGTTTCTTGCTGCATTAAGTCCATAGAAACCATTTCTATCTAAAAATTTGAGTGCTAAAACCATCCAAGAATAAATTTCCATTGTAGGCCTATTGGTAATAGGGAGTTGCTAAGTGTTGTAGTTGATCCAAATTGTTTGAATACCCTAGTTTTGGGGGTTGGGAATATAGACTGGAGTCTACTTGTAGGGTAGAGTCTATCTTGTTAAGAGCCCATTGGATCAGTCATTAATCTTGGACAATGTCCTAGTTGCTGTTTGAAGCTTGGTAGATTTTTTTTTTTTTTTTTTGTTGCATGCTCTGCATCACCAGAGTTGAGAAGGAAATAGGGAAGAGCCTGAAATGTCTACGATCAAACAGAGGAGGTGAGTTTACATCAAAGAAATTTGAGATATTCTACAATGACAAAGGCATCAAAAGGAAAACATCAACACCAAGGACTCCACCTCAGAATGGTATTGTTGAAAGAATGAATAGATCAATGATAGACTGTGCAAGAACCTAGATGATGTAGAAAAATGTTTCTCTAAAGTACTGGATAGAAGTTGTAAGTACTACTATTTACACCCTGAATAGAGTCCAAGTCAAGAAAGGTACAAATGCAACACCTTTTGAATTGTGGTATGGTCACTCGCCTAATGTGAAACATTTCAAAGTATTTGGTTGTAAATGATATATTCTTAAAGATACTAGAAATGGCAAGTTTGATGCAAAGAGTGATGAAGACATATTCCTTGGATACTCCACTAGAAGCAAAACATACAAGTGTTTGAATACTAACACTAACAAACTTGTGGAGAGTGCAAATATAAATTTTGATGAGCATGCAAAAGTCCAAGTTGATGAGTCAAAGCAACCAGAGGATTATAGATCCTTTGTATACTTATATGAAGGAATGATTGTTGAAGATAATGTTGCCAACCAAGTTGGGAATTAGTAACAAATTTCAGTATCGGCTAAGTCATAGTTAGTGAATTTCAAGCTACATTCAGAAGCTAAGTTGTAGAATGAAGGAAATGCACATTTTGACTCTGAAAATAGTACACATGAAAGAGATGATGAAGTACCAGATGAAGAAGAAAATGACTCTGAAGCTAAATGATCAAACATGAAAAGAAGGATATAACCAAGGTTAGTCAAGTATGTGAGAAGACATCACCCTGCTGATCAAATTATTGGCAAAAAGGATGCAAGACCAATGACAAGGAATAGACTAATAAATGAATCATGTCTATTGAGCAAGGTTGAGCCCAAAATAGTGAAAGATGCACTACAAGATGATTACTAGTATAAAGCTATGAAAGAAGAGATAGATTAGATTGAGAAGAAAAAAACATGGACCCTAGTTCCTAGACCAACTAATAAGAATGTAATTGGTACCAAGTGGGTGTTTAGGAAAAAACTTGATGAGAATGGTGAGATAACAAGAAACAAAGCCAGACTAGTTTGCAAAGGCTATGCACAAGAAGAAGGACTGGATTATGGGAAAACATTTTCCCTAGTTGCAAGAATGGAAGTAGTGAGAACATTACTTGCATATGTTTCTTACAAAGGTTTCAAAGTCTACCAAATGAATGTGAAGTCTACTCTTTTGAATGGTATATTGGAAGAGGAAGTCTACATTGAACAACTAGAGGAATTTGTTGATGACAACAACAAGGATATGGTCTACGAACTGCATAAGGCACTTTATGGTTTGAAGCAAGCACCTAGAGTATGGTATGAAAGACTACACAAATATCTTGTGAAGATAGGATTTGAGAGAACAAATGACAACAACAACTTGTACATCAAGGCGAAAAAAGGTAAAGACATTTTGATATTAGAAATCTTTGTTGATGATATAATATTTGGAGAAAAAGCTACTCTATGCAAAGATTTTGTTGATCAAATAAAACATGAGTTTAAAATGTCAATGTTTGGAGAAATCAAATTTTGGATTACAAGTACATCAATTGAAGTATGGCATATTTTTGACCCAATAAAAATACATCAAGGAGATACTCAAGACATTTGGATTGGAAGACTCTAAACCAATTAGCACACCAATGGCAATAGGACACAAGTTATGAAAGAATGATGAGTCAGCTAAAGTGAATTGGACAATGCATAGATCAATGATTGGAAAGCTGCAATATGTTGTACATAGTAGACCAAACATTTCATTAGTTGTTCGAATAGTGGCAAGATTTTCTAAAAATCTAAGAGAAAATCATTTGATGGTAGTAAAGAGAATACTGAGGTACCTAAAAGTTACTAATGGCTTTGGCTTGTATTACAAGAAGAGTGAAAAGTTTGAGCTAAGAGCCTACACTGATGCAGATTGGGGAGGTAATATTGATGACAGAAAAAGCACCAATGGAGGAGCACTTTTCTTGGGAAAAAGATTGATAACATGAACCAGCAAAAAGAAAAGTTGCACCTCATAGTCCACTGTAGAAGCTGAATATGTTGCAATTGCTATCAATTGGACTAATATTGTATGGATTGAACATTTTTTGCAAGGTATGAATGAAGAGGTAAATGAGTCTATGATACTTTATTATGATAATACAAGTGCTATCAACATATCAACGAACCCTATAATTCATGCCAAACAAAGCATATTGCAATTAAGTATCACTATGTAAGAGAATTTGTGGAAGACAAACAAGTGAAGATGGAATATTTTAGCTCAAAGGAACCAATTATTGAAATCTTCACAAAAGCACTACCTAAAGATTCTTTTTAGTATCTTAGAGATAAGTTAGGGGTGATACCCCTAGCCAAGGCTACGTAAGAAAAAGTAAGACTGCCCTACATCAAATGAGCTAATTGTTGAGATTTTACACATTGATGCAGCAAATGTTTACTTTAGGATCATGCCTGAAGTAATTGAAGTGATGAAGTTCCAAATCAGTCACAAGCAAGGTGATAGAGGGAGAAATTGAATGAATCTAGAAAAGCTACACTTTCATGATTAGATGCTGAAGTAATATGTCTTTGGCATTGTTTTCAAAGAGGGAGAAATGTCAATAAACTGATCAAATGAAGATTGAAGGAAAAGATGAAGAAGTTGATTAGAATAGAAAAAAGTAGAAGATGAGCAATGCATACAGAGGGAGAGAAGAAAAGAAAGGATACAACAACTAAGAGGGAGATGTAACAACTGATGGTGACACAATTTACTTTTTGGCATTTGACTTATTGTTCTAACCTAGTTAGCATGCTAATCACTTGGTTAAATAGTTTTGTCTAATGGTTGATCAGTTTCATTTGCCATCAATGCCAAAGAGGGAGATTGTTGGAAATCTAATTGAAAATATCATTGAAGAAGAAGGTTTATCATCAAAGAGGGAGATTTTTGTTAAAATAATATTTTCAATCATTTTTTTGTCATTGATGTCAAACCTGCTATCTGTAGGAATGATAGTTGCTTGTAAGATCCAAGTACTATCACTTAGTTGATTGATGAAGAGGATTTGATCAACAAGATGTAACAAGAGTACCTAAGGGAAAGGTTGAGTTATGATATTGTAATGAAATGCAAGGATTAGTTAAGAAAATGGTTAAATGATGTATTGATAACATACTTGAAGATACAAATGTTGGTCACACTTAGAAACATTGGAGGAAGAAGTTGTAACAAGGTTGACTACAAAGCTTAAACTATGTTCATCAGTGAGTTTCAAGCAAGCTAGTTGAAGCTGAGAAAATTCTCAGTTGGAGCCAATCAAATGAAAAATTTATTTTTTGTCGAGTGATCTTCAGGTGACGAGTGAAGTTGAAGTGCCGAGCAAAGTAACAGGTGCCAAGCATCAATAAAAATGTAGTTGTTGTTGAGTAACACAGTATGTGTCGAGCACCAGTATTTCAATAGTGTCAAGTTGTTGCATTATTTTAAAAGTCAAAGATTCACCAAATCTAATCTGACAAAGTTGTTACCTTGAATTTTGTGAACCAGTGAGAGGATAAAGATGATGAGCTGGTGGCACAGAATTCTATGTAAACCATTTTTGAGTGAGTTCAAGTGGATTCTTCATGATGTTTCTAGAAGAAACATAATATGAGTTAGATGTAATGAATCTTACCTAATCCATACAAATTGAAATTTAAGGAGGGAAGAATCAATCAAGAAAGGAACTCAAAAACTTCTATTTAAGGAGTTACAAACCAAGAAGCAAGAGTTGCTGGAGTGCCAAATTGTGAAGTGGTTAGAAGGGTCTCAAGGAGAAGACATCTAGGAGAAGGAAGAATAGTACATAGAGGCTCTGCTTGGACAAGTGGTTAGAGAGAGATGATTGCACTAGTACATTGAGCATGGAGACTCAAGGAGATAAAGCTTGAAAGGAGGGAAAGTTGTCAAGAGTTGTAGAGACTAAAAGCCAAGCAATGTTATGAGCTAAATCGTGATCTAAGATCTGCAAGTTTAGTTGTATGTTGCAATCAGGTCAAAGACTTTCTAATACTCTCTAGTAGGGTGGCATTCCATGTGAATGTTCTAAAGTCCTTTAACTAGACCCACTTCTAATAGGGTGGTTAAATCCTTTAACCAAGTCGCATTTAATAGTCTGTTGTAAACCTTTACTAGGGCAGGGATTTTATACGTCATCACTTCAAAAGAGTGAGAATTGGGTAGCATGTTACTGGCGGTTTTTTGCAAATTGAGTTTTCACCTAAATCATTGTATTATGTGTTGATCTTTCATGTGTTATGCTTGCATGTTGATTTATAGTAACTTGTTGAATAGGAAAGTTAAAGCTTGGATGAATGAATGGTTATAAGGGCACACTTCACTTAGTATAAAGTTTGAATTGGACATGTTGGACCTTGAATAACTAATTCACGGCCCCCCACCCCTCGCCCTCCCAGTTATTCTAAAGCATTTCTAACAATGAAATCAAGAGACCTTGAATCCCACTTTCACCAAGAATATCGCTAATTTTTGCAAACTTGTTTGAGACTTGTCTAATTTCTTTGTTATTTTTAGTTTAACAAAATCTTAATTTGTGGTTTCAATTGGAATTTATGCTTCATGAAGATATTATGGAATGCTACAACAATTTTTTAAAGCAATTTTTTGGTGTATAATTTACCTTGAAGCAAGGTTGTTTCCCAGGACAGTCATTGCTAGAATAGCCTATGGAGGAGGCTTTGAAGTAGAAATCATTATGTGTTTTTATGAACCATTACACTCCCTCATAAGACATAGGTGTTCATTGAGGCTTTTACTCCATTTGCATGAAGATTAATATACAAATGTAGGTAGACTGTATAAATTATATATCCAAAAATTTAGAATGTAAATGAGTGTAATTATTACATAATCTTATGTCATAATAATTGATTTGAGAAGAGGTGGATTTTTTGGAGACATATCTAAGGGAGATATATGCAGGTAGACTAACGTTAGCATAAAAAACCATTGGATAAAATTTATTCTCTAATTTGTATAGATTCATAACTTGTTCCTACACTAATGAATGAGTTTTATTGTCCTAAAGCATTACATGTATCTCATTGATCTAAGATCTGTAAGCATTGTTTTCCCTTTAATTCACTACAAATTTTGAAGTGGAATGTTACCACTGATTTCTTTGGTTTAGCTTGTGTAATAATTATTATTATTTATCTCTCATTTATATTGATTGTAAAAAAAAAAAAGAATTCTTTAGAGACATTATATGATCTATTATAATCACTATGATAGAGAGTATATCAAATATAAAAGATAATAATATAAATTTTTTTAGTATGATTTAATTTTAAAATAATTAGATTAAAAACATTAAGTACAATATAATATTATAAATAATAGAAAAACTAATCAAATGTAATTTTTTCTCAATTTCAAAACAAATAAAAATGTAATTTTAAATAGTATATGAATAATTGTTGAATCTTTTAATTCCTTCTATTATTTATTCAAATTTTGAAGATGTACATTCAAACTTATTTATTATATAATTTAAAATCATTATAAATGTTTTATTTTCAATAATACTATATATATATATATCTTCTATTGCCATATTCCATTTTTAACACTATTTGTATGACCTTTTAAGATTTGATTTTACATTTGTCCATTTTTTTACTATAGCTTTTTCCTAAATACTATAATTTTGTTATAAATAATAGGAAAGAGCTTACAACACATCGATAAATTCTAAGCCTCTCATTAGGGAGGTCTTGGGTTCAAACATAGTCACTATAAACACATAATAATAATTAATCTTAACAATAATAATAAATGAATAATAAATAGTCAAGGCTTATTACCTATAAAAAAAAAAAATGTTATAAATAATATTGAATTTAACATATTATCAAAACCGTCTTTAATTTGTAAAAGGAAAATTATTTATTCTATTTGAATTTTGGATATACAAATAAAAATGTAATTTTAAATATTATATGAATAATTTCTTGAAGCATTTTATCCCTTTTATTATTTATTCAAATTTTTAAAATCTACATTTAAATTTATTTAGTTTAATTTGTCCATGTTTTATTATAATTTTTTCATAAATATTATAATTTTTAATAAATAATATAGACTTTTACATATTAATCAAAACTAACTTTAATTTATGAAAATAAAATTATTTTTTGTAAGGCATGGAAAATTGTATGCATTAAAAACTACAAAAAAAAGTTTACAAATTTGTTGGAATAAATCTATATGGTTGCACACAACAATGGCTTGATGTCATTTCAATCTAGTTGCAAGTATTTGTGCTAAAAAGAATGGTCATTACATATTTTTTCATCTTGCATGTATACAAAAATTTGTCTTCATGTGTACCATCATAATTGTGATGGGTGATCTTCAAAGTCTATTTTGGAAGTTAAGATTGGTTAATGTTAATTTTGTATTGTCTATGTTGTTGAATACATTTTCTATAATTCCTATTTTGATGATCATATCAAAAGTTATCAATTATTTATTTGAAAGTCAATCTTAGCTTCATTTCAATTGATCATATTCAAGTTGTCAATTTCATTTGATTAGGGTTTGTTATCTCAATTCTAATGTTCACAATTAATCTATTTTAAAAAATTAACTTCTAAGAAATTTTGACATTTTAGTGATTCAAATGTTTCAGATTTTGTTTCAAGTGTTGAGAATTTTAAAACATTCAAATTTTAGAGAGTGAACAAATTAATTTACTATAATCCATTTACTCCAACTCATTGTATCGCTAGCCCCAAACTTTTGAAAGCTAATGATTAAAAACATTGATTTATTTAGTTTGGGTTTAGTTTGGCTTCTTATCGATAATAAAAAATTATTTATATTTGTTTCTCAAAATATAACAATATTATCAATATATTAAAAATTATTGAATTTTATAATAGTCAATAAATAAAAAAGGAAGTTGACATTTATTTATATATGGATCTATTTATTTAACAACGATGTTATATCAATATTTTTATCTATTTAAAACTTTTATATTTTTGTTATTTCAAACTTCATATAGTTTAATAATTTTTATATTAGTTCTAATGTCATGAGTAAAGTTAGATTGAGGTTTAAAGTTTAGATTATGATCCTCTTTAGGATTATGGTTTAATATTTGGTTTATGGCAGGGTTAGAACTAAGGTTAACATTTAGATTGTCAATAAGATTTAAAGTTACAATTATAGTTAAGATAAGGACTTACATCATGATTAGTATTATACTTAGCCATAGACTTTTGAGTATGGTCCTTTTCTTTAGGGTTGTTAAGATTGAGGCTACATTTATGATTAAAGTTAGATGTTTTTATTATAGTTAGAATTGGGATAATAGTGTAGATTTATGTGATGATTAGAATTAGGATTGTCTTTGTTATTTAGATTATAATATTGTATTATCAAAATATATCTACCTTATTACCCTAATAATATCTATTGACATCTTAATAAGATGCAATTGCTACTTAGAAATGTCATTGCTAGTATTTAGACACTACTACATGAAGGTGGGGTTAAAGACGATTATAAAGACAATTGTTAAGCTAATTGTCTTTATTTGAGATGAAATAAAAGTTATTTATTGTTGTAAATATTGTCTTTAATTCAATGTCTTTAATTATCATCTTTAATTATTGTCTCTTGAAGACAATATAAAATGTTTAATTATAGTCTTTAATTATCGTCTCTTGAAGGCAATTAATTATTGTCTCTTGAAGACAATATAAAACCAAGGTATTTATTGTCTTGTAGAGACAATAGTTCTTCAATTTATCTTTTTAAATATCACATATCTCAACAAATTTAATACTAATATTTTTGAAGACTATAATTTAATATGTATAAATTAAATTAAAATTATTTTTTGTTACAAGTAAAATAATTTTTTAATAGAATAAATAAATAAATATTTTTAATTTAACTTAACATAGACTAATAAATAATAAATTGAATTTTAATATAATTTCCAAATTTAATGTTTACAAATATCAATAATAGAATATTCACTATAATTATTCCTAATATTTTATTTTTGCAAAGCACTTAACAAAATAGTATCAAAACACTTGAATCAAAAAATCATTTTTATTGCATTTATTATCAATGTTGCCTTACAAAATAATGTGGGAGTTAATCCACAAGAAAATGAACATAACATGAATACAACATTAAACAGTAGCAGTTGCATTTATGTATGCACAACAAAGAGCCGATAAAAGTATATTTGTTTCTACAATGAGAAATAATGATTGATTAGTGATTAAAGAACCATAGAGCCCACTAAAGACCCCACCACATTTTATAGAAGTGATTGAAGAATGATAAAGAGTTGAAGTGATTGCTAGTATTGTGTCCTCAAGTCTCGAGAGCTAATTGCTTTTATTCACAACTTTAAAGACTCTTTTGTATATGTACTGTAGTACGAAGAATGGTGCCAACATAGATCATATTCATGCATTTAAAAAGGGATTGATTTGGTGTCTGTCGATGAAGCTATGAGATCTATCACCCTGTATGAAAAAGAGAAATCAAAGATTTTAATATATAAGCTTGATAATCACTTGTTAAGCTTGTTGTACAATGATAACATGAGATAAAATGACAATCAAATCTTATAAGCTAAGGTAAATACAATAGATAAGATTGCAATCAAAGATTTTAATATATAATCTTGATAATTATTTGATAAGCTTGAAGTACAATGATAATATAAGATAAATGACAAGTACATCAATGATACGCTGAAGTAAATACATAGAGCCAATTTGAATCCAATTTAAACAAAAATCATTTCTTAAGTTGATGAAATCTATTCCTACCTACACCCTTCCTTTGAAAATGGGTGTTAGGGAACAATTTCAATTCTGCACACAACATGCTATTTTGATTTGACCATCTCAAATAAAATAAACATTTAGCTAATGAATGCAATCTTGAATGAACAATGTAAATAAATGCATTGAGAACTAAATGGTAAACATTTTTTTCTTCCAACAATAATTAAGGAAAAAAGCATCAATTATATGTAGAGTTTAATTTAATGATTGACAAAAACATAATCTGTATCTAATGCAGTACACATACATACCTAGTTCTTCCCCCAAAACTACGTGGTTGGTAAGGAAAAAAAATCTTAAGTACAGGTTCCAACATTGTTTGACGGAAAGGCTTCCCATCTTCAAGCCATCCAATCTCTTGTTCATTTTTTTCAAGGACTGAATCATCAGGTTTTTGCTTGTGAATCTCATCCAAATATTGAACAAATGCCTCAAGTGTCAGATAGCCAACCTGTCATGAGTACATCTTAGTCAATAAGAAACAATTTGATTGATATATAGAAACCCTATGAAGAAAAAATTTCTTACCTTGTAAGGACAATTGCAACTTTCATTACTATTCTGCTAACCTCACCATGGACACCATGGACTGCATAGTACTAGTGTTGCTGTTGTTTTTAATAAATTATCAGCCCCAATCATCATTGTAGACATTCTAATGTCAGTGGCCCACTTTGGACACAATTCAAATAGTTGAAAGCTAGCCTCATTTTCAAAGGATTATAATATTTACAAGGCACGACTCTCACCTGTTAGACATGATTTGAAGTGTGCAAAAATTTCAAGATCAATAAGGTGGTCAAATCTCTTTCTGATCTGATTTTCTATAATAATACTAATAACTGAGTGAAATTTTATGTAACTAGACTACTTACTAACCCACAAAATCGTGCAAGAGCTGACTTTCCACATAATTTCTGAACTGAATGTTTTGAGTATCATCTGAATTGGGATACGAAAATAGTAAGCTTTCTTGGAAAGGATTTTAACTTGAATTACAATCTTTCTTCCAATCCAACAAATTGAAAGAAATGATCAATTAAGATGTTATTCTGGAGAGATGTTCATTCCAAATATGCAAGAATAATTCCCCATTCCTATGCTTGATAGGAAAATAGTGGAAAGAGGGCTTTAGGAAACATGGCAAGCACTCAAAGCACAGATTTGGGAAATAAAGCACAACAAACACAATATAAGATTTGCAAAAAAAATGTAGCAAGATAGAATATTTTTTGAGTAGTTCCTTTGTCAAAAAAAAATTTAATCATAACCTCTTTATAAAAAGGAGAAGAGGGCTTCAAGAAACACAGTAGGCAATCAAAGAACATATTTGGGAAATAAAGCACAATGAACACAATATAAGATTTGCGAAAAAGAAGTAGAGAAGTAGAGAGTATTTTTTTAGTAGTTCCTCATTATGCTAAAAATAGATAAAATATACTATGCACAACCCCTGTGAATGTAATCTTTACATTCTTTGTGTTATGGCTCTTCTATATTTTCATGGTGATGTAGAGAAATGTAGAAGCAAGCACACCATGGAAAAAATTTAGAGGAAGAAATTAGAATGGAATGCAACATTTGAAAAATAAAAACAGAAACATCCATGCAAAGCAAATGAATTCACAACTCTTCTTCAGGATGGCATACCTCATTACTGGGAATCAAGTGTTCCGCTAAATCTTGTAGCCAAATTTTTTCTTGTCCTCTACAAATAAATGTATTAAAATGCTCCTGCAAAGTGTTACAAAAGAATTTAGTGTAGTATTGTTACTAAATATTACTAAATGTTCAAAAAATAATAAATGACATCCTAGTTTTCCTATAAAACACTGCTAAAGAATTTAGTCTTCTTGTATATCATCTACAATTGCAATCGAAGATTAATGATTAAGTCTCCATATTTGATGTAATTCTTGCAAGTTTAACATAGGACGGCACATGGATCTATAAGAATTATAAAATTTAGAAAATTTATGATGCAGAGGGAAGGATGGTGGTCTTAAATGCACAAGTAGATTTCAAAATTTCAGAAGTTTAGGCACTGTAGCCTATCACCCACCTCAAATGCTGAAAAGGGTCTAACTTGTCAAGGTCTCCACAATACTTTAAAAATGATGAATTTGGTTTTCTAGGTTTGCAATGATTTGGATTCAAGGCTTACAAGATTCTTACTCAATCACCATACTCCATCTTATCAAAGCTCTCTCAAACTATTTCAAAAGCCTATTATTAACCCTACAGCAGACTTAGAACCTAAATGATTCAAACTTCTTCCAAAATATCTGAAAAGGTGATGGCAATTATGAATACCCTTTTCAGATTTTTAAAACACATCAAAAACTTTAATACTATTACTTTAGACCAATATTGACAGTTCTTACACAATGACCTGCAACTAGCATGAATAACCCACCAATTTCCAAAGCAACACCACTCCCCTCTTTATCCTTATCACTCCAGACTTACAGCAGAGTCATATAATGACTAAAAATGACTAAATCCTAAAGCAATAAGCCTTAAGGGCTCTGGAACGCCAAAATCCCCAATTCAGAACCTAAACCCTTGGTACTTAGGGCTTTCTCAATGTCTTGTCAAAACGTACTCTTACATCTAATTAGTGATTGTTTCACCATCTAATAAACATTATAGAATATTTTAAATCATAAAACCCACCCCTCATTTGAACAGTTTACTCACTGCTATACATTAGCATAAAATTCACTGTATTTTCCACTATTTATCCTGTGGTCACACTATTCTCCACACAACTCTGCATATGCACGGTTAGCATTCTATAATTACAAATTAAAATAATTCATTCCCTGAATATCAAGCCTCCATACTCATGGAATGATTCACATCTCTTAAAACCCTACTGTAAAATCAATAATAGTCAAAAGATATTTACTGTTCTACAAACTGTGCAACAATAATCTCACTGTAATGTTTGGGAATTCATCAACAGTGAATAGAGTGATTAAAAACTATGTCGAAGCATATGGAACTCAACCCAATCAAATTGAAGTTCTGAAAAATAAGACAGTTTGTAGGAAACATAGAGCTTTGATACTTAATTATGTGCCAATTCAAACACCCATTCAATCTAAAGCTCATTCAAAAATAGTTTTAAAATGGATAAAAGAAACTCTTCTAACTCATATATATGTTAGATCAATCAAGTTAAGACTTCCAAGATAAACAGAATTGCAGAAACTAAGAGTTTATATTTCTTCCTATTTTTGTCCGCATACATACACATCCCCTTTTCTGCTGTAACAGAGATATATAAGATTCCTTATAACTTCTCAAAAAAACTAATGCAACCAACTGCCATCGGTTGGAGCTTAGTTGAAGCCTAAAAAAATCCTAAACACTAACTCCCTCCATACACACTCCTAAAAGGATCAATAAAATAATGCTTCATCCAATATTGTGGCCCTAATGAAACTAGGCTGTCTACAGCCATGAAATCTGAAAAAGAGTTTGATAGTAACTTAGAAAAATTCATCCAATATTGTGGCCCTAATGAAACTAGGCTGTCTACAGCCATGAAATCTGAAAAAGAGTTTGATAGTAACTTAGAAAAATGAAATTTTGTAACCGGCTTAGCATTTTTCATAGTACCTTCATTTTCAGCTCTGGATGTTGCTTGTTCATCAAGTAATCCCACTTGTATATATTAAATAGTACTATTTACAATATCTTCAGAAAATGCTAGAGACCTACACAACACAAATATTTGCATTTTAGATCTACCCGTCTGAATAATAATGTAATAGGAAAATTGATACAATGTACTTGAACACTAGTTAGTGGTAGCAGCAAGTTGAAATGATTTCTCATTAAGGCCACTTCGTTAATAATGTAATTATGCACAATTACATGAATAGAACTCTGTACTAAATATACCCAATTGTTGAATTCATGAGTTCAATACAGTAGATTATCTTACCTGATTCAGTCACAGGTCTCTCAAAATTATATAAGAGAATGACAAATTAGAATAAGATAATTTACCCTCTATTCCAAGCACAAAATGAGGTAGTACTACTTGAGAAAAATAAAATAGAACACCTACATTGTCATGTTCGATCCCAAGAAAATTTCTAAAAAAGTGTGGCAGACCCAAAGTTATGTAGACAAAGAATAGAATTTTGAGAGAAACATCAGTAGCTGTAAATGAAATAAGAAACCATTGAGAACTAATCATTTATATTTAACATCACATACTTTCCAAAAATATAATCGTTGTTACTGTAAGTGGTAGAAATACGTATGTAAGCACTTAAGACGCCATAATGATAAATTCCAAAAAAAGATGATAAAGAAAATCAATTGAAATTAAACGTGAAATCAGAAATGCTTCATTTTCAATATGTTGAAGTTGTATTGTTTTTTTCATGCCATATCCAATAAGACCATATGTAGATGCATTTTAACCAAACAATAAGTAGATCATGTTCTTCATTTTACTCTGATAGCCTGAAAGAAAACAAAAGAAAAGAAAAGATGTCTAAGAATATAATATAAGTAATCAAATAAAGTTTCTCATAAATGGAGAAGTCCATAAATATAATGAAAATTTTATAAATAACAATAGAACAAATAACTAGAAAGAAAATGAATACTACAGTGTCAATTTTGAAAGGAGAAACAAAGAAACAAAGGGCCTTTATGGTGATCACAACACTACATACAACTACAATGTTTTTAGTACAATGAGCATAATAAATAATGACAATGTACTTAAATAGACCAGTTAATATATTGGTAACAATGACAAAAGAATGTTTTTACTACATACCTGGCTTTTAAATCCACATCTTCTTTCTTTGTGTTCTCTTTTTACAAGGCACCATTCTAATTGTGGGTGCAGTCTGTTCATGACATTGAGAACCCTCTTGATAATTATTGTTTCCATCATGCTGAGATTGCGGAATGATATTTGAATTGTTCTATGCAACAAATATTTCATCATGTTCCCCTATCTCATCTCCATTCTCACTCCATGGTGAGTTAGATTATTGGGCTCCCTACACAGAACACAATTTAAGAGATTGATTTGACATAATACCTTTGATTGAACTATTACGTAAGTTTTAAAATATAATAATAAACTTACCTCATTTTCATGATCACTGGCTAATATATCCCCTCGGTCTAGCATGTGTTTCCTCAGGCATTGGGAACCATTAAGCAAAGAAAATTTTAAGTCCTCTCATGATGCTTCCTTTTGAAATTGGTGAAATTAACAAATATAACCAATTTTTTAATAACTTATTAGATATAATAAAATCAAAAGTTTGACATGACTTTTATATGGAAGACAATATAAAAAAACATGAAAATCTTCACTTACCAAGGCACCACAAATGCTATTATATCCACCAGATCCTAATTTATGAGATCCAATACCCGACACCCTAGCTTGGGTTGCTTTTGTTGTATCTCAAAGACATCTTTTAGAGCCTCCTACTGAAACTGGTATATCACTACAATTATCATGGTGCTTCCTCTTAAATTTTTTGTCTTTAATGAGCTCATCCCATGTTGTTGGATCTGTAATCCAAGCTGGACATGGATAACTGAGGTCATTTTTCAACTTACACCTTAAATTATCTCTTTTAGAATGTATATATTTTTGGGCAATTTCCAAAATGTATTCGTCATCAAAGCCAGGGTCACCAAATGTCATTATCACATCATTACAAAGTTCAACTTTCTTAAGTTTGCATTGGTTCCTCCAATCTCGTTGAATTGTATTGCCAAACAGTTGCTCTGAACGATGATATATAAAATGAAAGAATGTCATACCCATCTCATCCTTTAAGACTTCACCTTCTGAGGATAACAAGAGTGTAACTTCCTGTGCCCCTTTTGTAGTGACTAAGGAAACATTTGAAGTCTGAGGAGTTGATGTTGATGCCACAATAGGTACATGAGTTTCATTTTCATTTGTTTCCTATATGCAAAATTAGAATTTCAAATCATTAGAAACCAAGCCAAAATATAAAACACAACTTGACAATGAAATCAGTTGATAGGAAGAGAGTATCACAATTATACTTATAAATAATTGTACCTATTCATCTAAAGCAGTCCCTACAGTCCCCAACAATGTCCTCTCCTACAACTTGATTTTCTTATGTATTTCCTTCCTATATTCAGTATTTTCAGGAGAGTCTGGTAGGAGCCTTAATGTTTTTTATTGTGATTCTATAAGACTCCTCAACGAAGCTTGTTCAGGTGTTTGTGGGAGAATTCTAATTGAATCCATAGTTGATGGATTATTTAATGATTCCAGTATACTCTTAGCATGGGTGTGCATGTCACTTGTAACAGGGATAGTAGAAGCACCCATGCTTGATCTCAAAGGCATGTTATGAGGCATTGTGCTTGATGTCACTCTTGAGGTAGGTGTATCCAGTCGAGATGTTGAGGGCATGACACATCTACTTGACATATTCTGCAAACGAAAAAAATAAATAATTTAAGTGGTATAATATGGTAAACAACATAATTAAACCCAAACAAACATATGACTGAATCTTACCATTTGCATTATATTGGGTGTATTAGATGGCATAATTGGATTATGCAGCTTGGGGGAGCTACTGTAGAAATGCCCTAATGACATTAAATTACAAAATATTGATTAGACACAGAACTGTCTTTTATTTCTTATAAACAATATACATTTTTTCTAATATATAATAATCTATATGTTGTCCACGATACAGAACTATAGCATCCATTTCTTAAACTTAAAAACGTTATGTTAAAATGGTAGCTAGAAGGTTGGTAGTACCCAATGTCTAATTTGGAATAAGTTTTCTGGCTAGGCTTATGTTTATCATTTATGTACCCTCCTCATCAACAAGTACGAACTTTTATATCAGTACATTATTATTACATCTTTGGAGATGCTTTTCTGTTAGTATAAACTACTAAACTCAAAGTATTCATAGATAGTGATTAATATAGATGTAGATTTTTTTTGTAAGTCCATGGTGTAAAATTTAGGGAAAATATGTTTGCAAACAACTTGTAATTCTATTTTGTTTATTTACTATGTTTTATAATTATCTTAAACAATATGATGATGTTTTTGCAAACTGATTTTTTTTTGGAATGAAATTCAAATAACAGAAGAACATTGGATATAAGTTTTTTAATTAAAAAAGTGATGGAAGAAGAGCTTGTTTTCCATAGATTGTCATGTGATGCGTGAGCTGGAAAAATATAGCATATTTCTGGGCTACAGCAGTAATAAAATGTGTTTCTCTAAGTCAAAATTTGAGTAGGTGGATTAGTATGAATTTGTTTGGGGTTCAAATTTTTTTTGGGAGCTGTATTTGAGATGTATGAAAAGGATGGCATTTTTGTTGATGTTTTGAATATCAGGAGACTCAATTTTGTAAGCAGGGTTAGTGTAATTCCCAGAATTGCAGAAGTTACAAAGTGTTTACCTACATTTTAACAAGTTAAGGTCACAGATCCCAGCATCCCTAGCTATTTGTTCTTCCCTTGAAGTATTGTTACTATCCAATAATGTGTAATCCAACCCCACACCACCTAAACTAGGCAAGTTGAAATAGCTTAACCAAATATCATTATATATCACCATAAAAATCACTGGTTACAGTACTTAATCCTTGCATGCATCCTTAGGCACATACTCCCAAATCAAATTATTTTGGCTACTCAACATTTCTTTAAATTGTGAAGGGGCCTTTTGCAATGTTTTCTTATAAATTAATTAGAATTAAGACAATATAAGACCATATTTATGGAACTCAAACCATAGGTTGATTTCTAGCAATATTATTCATTGATTAAGATTGCTTCATAACAAAAATGATACTGATATTGCAAATGATAAAGACACAAGCATATGCAAACACATCCAATACACCAAATATAGTTATTAAGACTAATCTTTGCCTAGTCCATAAAATAAGGAGATAAATTGACTCAGATGTAACAATAGAAAAAAGCATATAATATTAATTGGCCTATCTATTATGGTAGACATGAATATTTATTTCTACTAATAACTTGGTTATTGTCTTTCTATAGCTGTGTGAATAGCACATGTCCCCAAATAGTGGCTCTTAATCACCCCGTATTTATTTTTCTAGTGTCTATAGGACACACAACAAAAGGAAACAATCTGATTGCTTGTACATTTAATTGACAAATGAAAAGATATAATTATATTGTATGAATCCTCACAACAATCATAAACTGAACATGGTGATTAAATAATGTCGTCTTCACAAGAAATTTCCTCATCTGATGGAATATATATCCCATCATTAAGAGGACCTAAATCTACAAATACATTAATATTATCATTTTCCTGCTCTCTTTCATCTTCGAATATAGGTAAATTTAAATCAATAAATTCATCATCTTCATGGACTTGAAGCCCATGTTCTTGCTTATGTCCTTGTGAATCTTCAGTAAACTCATCATGATATTCATCTTGGTCATCTGCGTCATTGGCAATAAAAGTTTCATCATGTCCATCTTCATCATCTATTTCTTCAAGGGGAACTTCTTCATCTTCAACTAAATCGTGGCCCTCTATGTCTTCAACAAATGTTACTCTTCGTCCTCTTGGATCATAATCAATCACAAATGACCATCCTTGCTATTCTAAATTAGGAATGAGGAATATTTGTTCACATTGATTTGGAAACACATAAGGTTCAGAATTGGCTTCAAACCTAGATGTATTAATCATACAGAATCCATTATTATGCTGAAATATAGTTTTTTCTTCACCCACTTTAATAAGCTTGTACCATTCAACACAAAAAATAACTTTCTTAAAAGAAACAAAATCAAGCTCTATGATATCCTCCACTTCTCCATAATATTGTAGTGTGCTGGTGACTGGTTGTCTATCATTTTCTTGTGAACGACATTCTACCTCAAAAGATGCTGAAACTCCACAATCATAAGTTTGTCTCTTTTCATCAACTTTTTTGATGTGGAAATGATGCCCAAAATTCCACATTCCTTTGCAATATGTTACCTAAATTCAGAGTAAAAATAACTAATTAGATTCAATGCTACCAAATAGAAATATTATTAAAGATTTTGAACATGTTAATATATATGCATCACCTCCCTGTTGTTTGATCCTTTAACGAAATTCAGTTGTTGCAGTGTGACTCTATTCCTCACTTTTGATGCCTCATGTTCAATATTGCTCTTTAGCCAATTCCATGTGCATCTATCTGGCCATTTTCTTTTATGGCTTACAGGAAGTCCTCGAGCAAAGTTTCGACCATATTTATTATATATGTTGGCCAAAACCATTTCATCCTCCAATTTCTTTTGTTTAGCATACTTCTCCATCCATTCTGACATAAACTCAGAATTGTATGCAATATAGAAATGTAATGCCTCCCACTCCTTAGCATCTATATTAAAAAATAGAATTCATAATTATTTATAACAAAAGCCATGTATTATGAATATCAAGAAAAAAATAGTAGTCATGTATTATACAATTAAGATAAAAACTACTTTCATTTTTGAATACCTTTTATCCTCTTTGAAGTCCCCTGACCCTCTAATTTTTCACCTTCAAATGACGGAGGTTGGTTATAATTCCATAATAGTGGTGCTTCAAGGTGCAATTGAGGTAAGTACTCACTCAAATGAACCATTGATTGCAATACCATGTAACCCTCAACCATGGACCCTTCTGGGTGAGCCTTTTGCTTCACAAATTGTTTTAAAACTTTCATGTATCACTCCACAAGCCACATTCTTCGAATATGAATAGGCCTACACAACTCGATCTCTTCTACTAGGTGTATAAGGTAGTGCTCTTGAGAATTAAAAAAAATTGGAGGGAAGCATCTTTGAATATCACACATCAAAAGTGGAATATTCCTCTTCCAATACTTGAGGTCATCTTGATGTATCTCTTTAGATGAGACCCACCTACACGTATTAAAGGTATTACAAAAAAATAATTATACATTACAATCTAAAAGTATAAAATCATATGAAGCCATAAGAGACGGTGCATTTCAAGTGATAAGAGTCACCAAAATACCTCAAATATTTGGATAGTTTGTAAATAGCTAATGTGACATCATGGTCAAAATTGCTCGGTATTGCTGCAGGCAATACATACTACACAACCATTTACAAATAACCATGTTAAAATATGTATTAACATATATTATCACTAAGATTTACAATTTCATAAATATACCTCCAAATAAATGCAATGTTTCCCAAACTTACCTTAATCCAATTGTACCAATCATGTGTTTTTAGGCCTGAGAAGTCTAATCCATCTCTCATGAATAAATTTTTTAATGTAGCACCAAAGCCAGAAGGAAATCTTATGCTTTTCATTGTATTAATGATGTTAAGCTTCTCCTTTGATGTAAAAGTCCACGGAGCATGAACAAATGAGTTGTCTCCATGCAACCACATGTTCAGCATGATATTGGCGATTTGCAGATCCTTTCGTAACTTTATTTGTGCTTCAAGGTTTGTTCCAGTAAGGTGTTTCCACAAACACTCAGCCACATTTTTTCTAATATGCATGCTATCAAATAGGTGTGCTATTGGCAAGTTCTCATAATATTCTAATTTGTAAAAAATAGACAGTCTTTTTATTCCTCGTGGAAATCCCATGCCATTTTTTTTGTCATACAAGGACTTCCATCTAGTAGGGTTCATCCTTCTTGGCTTCCTCACTTCCAATTCCTTTCCACTGAAATAATTTTTCTCACGCACTCGATAGCAATGATTTTGTGGTAAGAATTGTCTATACTCATCATATACAATTTTATTAAGATCTTTTGAGTGTCTATACAACATTTTTGGCCCACATGATGGAAAACCATGTTTGCCCTTTGTTTGCAGTCCTGAAATAAGAATGGATGCCATATTTAGAAAATGGTACAATGAACGTGATAATATAAAATTCAAACAATAATTAAAAATGTACTTTATAATATATTACCGCAACAAATAGAAAGCCCTAGGGCATCATGAATTGTCCATATAAGAATTGCATGAAATACAAAGTTTCTATCATTGATGGGTCTTGATACATCATACATATTTACACCATCCCATAACTCTCAAAGCTCATCAATGAGTGGCTCCATGTAGACATCCATATCCTTTACTTGATATTTCCCTAAGTAGAAAAAAAGTTAATTATGGTTTTATCTATATTAAAATATATAAATATATATGTAATCTTCAAGAAATAATTGTATTCATCTTCTATAGTACCTGGTATGATAAGAGTTAGCATTGCATGCTCCTTCTTCATTGCCATCCAAGGGGGTAGATTGTTGTTAATAATTAAAACCGGCCAAACAAAATATCTTGTTATGAGATCTCCAAAAGGATTGACACCATCCATTGCTAGAGAAATTCTTGCATTCCTTGGCTCACTATTAAAATGTGGCCATCTTTCATCAATCTCTTTCTAGTATTTGCTATCTGCAGCCATACGCATGACACCATTATAGCTCCTCCCTTGTGCATGATAATCCATAGATTTTTCCAATTCCTTACATTTGAACATCCTCTCAAGCCTTGGCTTTAGTGGAATGTGTTGTAGTACTTTATACGGAACCTTCTTTGATACTTGATCTTGACAATACCTCCTTGTATGACATACTGGGCATTGTTGCAAATTTGCATTCTTTCCATAGTATAGTATATGGTCATTGGGGCATGCATCATATGTTTTGTACTCCATTCTAATATCTTTCATTACTGAAGATAGTTCTCTATGAGAACGAGGTAACTGATTATCCTTTGGAAGTATTTTGTTTGACAAAAGCCTACATGATGCATCAAATGATTCTTATGAGTATACAAGATATTCAAAAACTTAAAAACATCTGGAGAAAATTAGATTGTGGAAATATTAAATCAAACCTTAATATATCAGTAAAGCATGTGTTTGTCAATCCATGTGTAACCTTCAAGCTCAACAACAACATAATTGTTGCCAATATAGATGTATCAGCATTTGGGAAAAGAGGCATCCTAGCCAATTGAGCTAGGGGTGAATCAATAACTTCTTCTACAGATGTGTGGAAGTCTTGGATGAATTCATTGACACCAGCCTCATGTATGTCCGAAGTGGTTTCATCCATAAATGTGTCTTGGTCTTCATCTTGAGAATGGCTATCTTCAATGGCATTCATTGGTCCTTCAACAATATTACGAACTAGAAGTGGCTTTTCATCATTAAAGCCATTGAAATGATCAATATAATATTATAATGTATTAAATAATGTGTATTTGTTCATCTTTAAGAGTACCAATTTGTTAATTATAATATACCTCTTCTATATAAGCTCCATACTTCAATTTGTGGATACAAACCATTTGTTGTTTCTTTAGTTTCCTATTTTGGCACCTCTTGCAAGTACACTATATCTTTTCATTGAAGTATTCTTTTGTCCCTGGTTTAGGTCTTGCTACTCATTCATCTAAATATTTAGATGTTGATGTACTATTTCCCTGAATGCACAATGTACTATCAACAGTAAAGCCAATTCTCTCAAATATATGTAATAAGGCTATATCAAGGACATAGTTACTATGTTTATATTTGTTTAATCATATTTGCTTATTCGGTGTTCAATATAAGGCCGTTAGTGCCACAAATAGGTTTCCTAATCAAAAATTTGGTTGACAATGGTCAAACAGGTCAAAATAGATTGAAAAGGCATTTAATTGGTGCAATGTTCTTAAGTTGCGATGAGTTGTTGCAAGAAGGGCATGTTCCATGATACTGAAGGGATGTTTGAAAGGTAAAGACAAGTTCTGTAAGTAGTAATGCATGATGGTTGATCTTGCATCCATGAGATCATAGGTGTGTGTGTGTGTGTGTGTGTGTGCACGCATGCACATGTAACTAGTGTGTAATATTGAGGAAGCTTGGAATAGGAACCATGTCTCTATGTGGATTGTATTCCTATGAGGATAATGGGTACTATTCTATCACAAGGCAATGACCTTACTCATCTAAAAAAGGGTAATATTTTTAATTCTTTGGTTGGTTGACAGATGATCATACCTTGGAGATGAATATTAGTAATGTCAACACCCATGGTTTTTAAAATATAGAAGAGGCCTCGTAGGAAGAGAATTAGCAATCTACCAACAAGAAATTAGAAAACAATTATAATTAAAACAATTACTATTTATGCTACCTAGTCAAGCTTAGGTTAATGTTTTGTATCATTAAAAATGATAACGTAGGAACAAAAGGAAACAAAGAGTACCTAGTCTGCCATTTTTGTACGGATGCCAAGAATATATCTAAATAGAAGGCTACAAAGAAAAGTGTATGGATGCCAATTAGGATCATTATATAAATAGGCATTGAAATATATAAAAATACATAATCCATTACAAAATAGCACTTACCCAAAATATTGGAAGTGGTACTTTTATATGGAAAATTTGCAATTTCAGCTTTCTAACAACCCTACAGAAACTAGGCACTAGTCAGTAAGAGGGAATAAGTCTCTCAATCTTAAAATTATTGCTTAATTTTTGGATTCAAAACATTAAAAATATTTTACCTACTCAAAAAAATTGTCATTTTATGTAATGGCAAAGCATTCTCCGCTTTCTATGTCAGAAATTAGATATCCAACTTAATAGATCAAATTAAAAAAATGATACATGTAGGGCAGATAAATTTACATTAACTATGGCTTTAGACTAGTTTCCAATTATACCATAGCTTGCAATTCGTAACTAACTTATTAAATCAGTTCCTTCACTGACACATGCTCAACAAGAAGATTATCATACATGGGAAACAAGGTTGCCATGCAAAACTAGACCCAACCCTTTCAATTTACCCATCAAAATAGAGTAATGGGCAGGGACAATAGGTAAATGGGTATTAGATACAGAGGATTATAATATATACAAGGCGCGACTCTCACCTGTTAGACATGATCTGAAGTGTGCAGAAATGTCAGGATCAATAAGGTGGTCAAATCTCTTTCTAATTTGATTTTCTGCAATAATAACAATAACTGGGTTAAATTTTATGTAATTATACCACTTACCCACAAAATTGTGCAAGAGCTGACTTTCCACATATTTTCTGAACTGAATGTTTTGGGTATCAAAGCCATGATTTCCATAGCCTTGATCATTACCATGGTGTATACTAAATTGGTAATTAGTGTCCGATGTGGAATCATCTCTACATAAATAAAGGTCATTGTTCACTTTTCTTGGCCTCCACTGTGACGCACACCTAAGGTTAGAGAAACACCTCCATGGCTTCCTATTTGTCTAGGAGTTAAATCTTCAGAGGAATAATTGCCACCCATTCTAGCAGATTCATGGTTGTAAGTTAAATTAATTGTATTATCATATCCTTGAAACCTATTGCCATCCAAATTAGGTCTAAATATCTTCATGCCTTGTTCAAAATTAATGCACCTATGTGTTTCATCAAGCAGTTTTCTGTCAACCCCAATGGTTGGTCCTGTATTTACAGAAGATAGGGAATCAACATTAATTCTCTTTTTATTCATGCCCATATCTAATTCTCTTGTGCCATCAACTTATCCGGTGAACAAAACTGTGATTCTAGAGGTATGCTCAGGCCTATACCACTACTTTCCTAACCAGTTTGTGAGGTGCTTCCACCATCATCAACTTTGGAACCTTCACATTTAGAAGAAGATTGCTTATCAGATTACACCCCTCCATCCAACATCATCTTTCCATTTTTGTTCATTTTTTTCATCTCCCACTGCACTTTCATTTTTTTTCCTTGACTCATTTTCTTTTCTCTTTCTAGTAGTGGCATTCATATCAAATGTCTCCTTTAATTCCTCTAGATACATATCTTCTACAATTGGCTTCCATAGCCTAACTCTAGCATTTATAAACCATTTTGAAACCTAAAACAAGTTGTGTCAATATTTTTATAGATTAATTATTCCAACTAGTAATCTTTAGCATGTTCTCTTATAAGTTGCAATAATATTAAACGTCGGCAAAAACTTCAAGTAGTGCCTAATAATATACAATTCCTAACAATATACCCTCAATGGCCTCTCTAGAAGAACAACTTCCATGAATCTTTCAGCAAGTATGATAACAATCTATGCAAAAATGGTTGATACAGTGAGCGGCTAGGTTCTATAGGAAAATAAAGTGTTGAAGAACATGAGAAAAATACAAGGAAGGATTCCAAGGTCCACATTCAAAAAGTCATGATGGGCAAAGAAGTATCATCACTTATGGAACTATGAAGGCAACCTCCTCAACTAGGGACTGCTCCTCCATTGTTTTTGCATCTCCATTACCGTTATGCTCCACTGTCAAAGGAATTATTAGACCTAAAGCTATTACACCCATGTGCTAGCAATTTTTCATAGAATCCTTTGTTCATTCAGTACACCCATATACCAGCATTTTCTCACAGAATCCTCTGTTCAGTCATTACACCCATATACCAGCATTTTTTCACAGAATCCTCTGTTCAGTCAAAGCTTTTGAGTTGGTTTCTTATGCAATGGTTTAAAGTGCTGCAAAACTTGACAGTGTTTTAGTGTGTCTAGCATTCAAGCAACTAACACACAATTCTCCAAATCTTGGTTGGTAACAATTATAAAGAATGAAATTCTACTCTACAGTGAGGTCCTAAATTTTTGTACTATTGTGGTTTTTGTCCTTTTTTTGAGCTACTTTTACACTTGATTCTATTACCAATATTTAAAAATGGTATGATGTAACTCATTTATAAAACAAGGGGCACAAGTGCCATAGTCCTTGCCTTTGGTGGTGCTTTGTGCATATGGGGATTGTATGAACTCTTTTTATTGGTGGCTAATAAATTGCAATTTAGTAATAGTGAAGAGTAAAATGGACATTAGATGGACCATTTAACCTTCGTAAGATAAATAAATTTACCATAACTTGAAATATACCTGCTAGAAACTAGCTTAGGTAGGTGACATAAAAAGACTTATTTAGATGAACACAATATGAGAATGTTTGGCTAGTAGAGGAAGCTTTTCTTAAAGTTAACTAGCAACTATATCTGATGCACAGGCAACCTATAATGGAGCAGATTGTAGCATTGCTTCTGAAGAATGGTATTAGTCCTATAAATATTTTGAAAATGAGATTTACAGTTACAACCAAGACATTGTATCAATGACTCATAATTTTGTTATTAGATCATAAGGCCATTGTAAATTACATTCAACATTTTCCAATTTTGTAGAATCCCCATTGAAGAACGGCAAATGTTAGAAGACCTTGCAGCAAGTTTATAAGATTGGGAGACCAGCTGAGTGATGTACATGAGGCAAGATCAATTTCTGTAGCAAGTATGATAGAGATGATATTATTATAACATAAAACTTTTTGCTGTAATATTTTGTAGATGATAATTTGTTGTTACACATAGACTTGTACAACTGAAAAATAAGAGTGTAACTTAAAACTTGACAACTCCCGCTCTACTCGGATGCCTCTACAAAGGTGCAAATATTTTGTCAATTGCTTTGTAGGTTTTACTAATAGTGGAATGTGTAGATATACTTAGATGTTAATTGTAAATTATTTTAACAAAACTAGACATTTTTCCATTATTTTACACTATTCTTTAAATTATTAATCTTAAACTCAATCAATCACAACATATCAAATATATTCTTAAAGCTAGCCTCCTTCACTATAAAATATATGCCATAAATTGAAATATAAAACAAAAACCAAATATTTCTAGGTGTTGGATGGAAGAGAATGCACATCTCTCCAAACCCTGCTCCAATAATTGACTGATACTTGGATTTGTCAATCACTATAAAATATATGCCATAAATTGAAATATAAAACAAAAACCATACATTTCTAGGTGTTGGATGGAAGAGAATGCACATCTCTCTAGACCCTACTCAAATAATTGACTGATAATTGGATTTGTCAAGATAATACCAGGTGTTAAAAGTAATGTACAAATGTGCAAAGATAGCTAAAACACAAGGACATCATCCATACCTTTACAAGAAGCTTGCAATGTCTAATTCTTTGGGATCATCTCCTTTCCCAGTCTAATCAAGCCCAGGTTTAGGATTTACATGCCCCATTTTAACCCCTTACCCAAAAAAATCCTCCAAGTTTTCAGACATCAATGGTTTCCAATTAATTCTTTATCCCCTCACCCACAGCTCACCACTACCCAAAACCCCCAAAAAAATTCTTTCTAATTCTATCAAACTTGAACACAATTTTATTGTGCTTTCTTATCCCACTTAAATTTTGCATCTAATTCATATACTAAGCTCTTAGATTTCCAGTTTCAGCGAGCCAACCAGGGCAATTGTAATTTTCATGATTTCAGTTTAGGTAAGTCACAATTGAGAATGACGTTAAGTATCAAATTAGCATTAGCATTATTAACTAGGATTGAAAGCATCTACCTATAAACAGAGGGTTCTACAAGCTGCTCTGCCAAAAAAATGTATTTTGGGGAGACAATCAGAAGCTTCTAGCCAAGAAGGTAAGAAACTTTTAGGAACTTCCAGCTATAAATTTTAGAAACTTCCAGAATGAAGTTGGTGGTTCTAATGATATAAAAATTGATTTTTATTCAATCAATAATTATTTTTCTGATTGCTACAACCAATTAAAAATAAGAAACAACTAGTATTAACAAGCTTTAATTTTTGTCTTCTTCTCTTTTATGTCTATTTTCACAAAATCCACATTGCAATACAATTTTTCACTTTTCTTCTGCAATCATGGACAATTTTAGTATTCAGTTTGAGGAGATGAGCTTGTAGAAAGCTATAAACTTTTTTTTTTTGTGTTTTCTTGGGGGCATCATTATTGGAAATCTTTTATTTCAATGACCATAGTTTCTTTCATCGGTGGATATAGTTGCAAACTTCTTGATCAAAATTTTCTACTGGAGTTTTGATTTTGAGAGCAAATTAGAGGCTTTTGGTCTATTTTTAGAAACATGGTGAGCTATTCCTTGGTCCCTATTTTAATCATTTAACCAAAATTCTAAACATGTCCATCAAAATTGACTAATTGCTTAATTAGATGTTAAGAGTTGATTACTAATTTACCCCATTTTCATTTTGTTTATAGTCTACAAACATGATGCATTGTGTATGGGTCCCTAAGCTCCTTTGGTTTAATGGATATTGTGAAAAATATCTGTGAAGAGAAGATTAATGAATTCATATCAGTTTGGTCCCTTGGTCCACTATTTGTACAAACAGGGGGTGTTGGTCTTTGATTCTAGAAGTTTCTTTTATGTGATGGGCATTATTAAAAATCTTTTATTTCAATCATTGTGGCATTTTCATCAAGAGTTGCAAACTTCTCGATCAAAATTCAATCCTGATAAGTAAAATCTGAAGTCAAATTACAAATGAACTCTTTGATCCGTTATTCCTATAGATAAGGTATTCTCCAGTGCTATAGACTACTTTGGATTGGTCAACAATATTTAAGATGTTTCATTTTAATCTTTGTTACTTGAGTAGCACTAGCCAACTAAGTTATGTACTTCTAGATTTAAAACTACTGGTGAAGATCTGATATTGAAGAATGATTGCAAATGTTATCATACTATAATCATAAAATAACCGCTGAATATCACATATTGAAGAAAGATTTAGAGATTTTATCATAGGATAGTATCTTTAATATAATCTCTTTTTAATAGAGACATTGTGCACTGCACAGTTAATTCTAATCGAATGCTATAGTTTTATATCTCATTCAGCTGAGATTAGTTATGTTCTGTTCTTTATTATGAGATATTGATTTATTTGCAAGGTATCGATGGTAAAAGCATATTGAGTCTCAGTGGATGTAGAACTGCAGAGTAGATCCTCATGCACACCTCCAGCCTCATGGAAAACAAAGTGGGATACTGCCTAAATAGCATTATTTATTCCAACGAAGGTTCCAGCATCTTGGAGATAGAAGCTCTTAAAAAAAAATTAGTTCTTATAAAAATGGGAATTTTTGCAGGGAAAGAATTTCTCAACACAAATACAGTTTTGAGAAAAACATTGAAGTTTACTTTCACAAAATGGTTTGACATCATTCAACAAATTGTTTAATATAATGATAAATGTTTTGCATGTGGGTTTTGCAAGCAACTTCAATTATATGAGGACATAAGAGAGTTGAGAAATATTTTCATAATAGATGTTTAGAGAATTGATAAAAGGAACAAATTTACTGTTATTCAACTGCATGATTTTTTATTTAGAGAAACTGGTTTTTAGATTCCCCCATTATGTGTCGCATTTGTCTACAAGGAATCTCAATAGACTATATGACAAAATCAAGTTAAATATTACAACCGTCATTCCTTTTTTCTTTCTTTGTGTTTGATTAACTTGTCACTGCACTTATTGTGATGTTTTCTTTTGTTTGTAGTCATTGAGTGAATTGAAGCTTAGGTTTTCAGCCCACATATAATATTGAAGTGTGAGAAGATTATCAAAATAAATTGAAAGACTCCATGTTACCATATCTATCATCACTGAGGATAAGGGTCCATCCTCCAAATTCTAGATTGGGCATTTTCTTTTCAAAAGAAAACCCTCACTCATAGTTTTCATCATTTTACTTAATTAAAGAATGCCAGACCTTATACACTAGGATGGTTTAAGGATATTAAAAGATAAAACCAATTATTGGTAGATTGAGTGATCCTGAAAATTAATAAATTAAATTGAAAAAAGTATTTCTTGTAATCTTGATGCAAGTAAACACCTATGCAAATGTTGTAACAATTAAAGATGCAGAAGAAATTTCAACCAACTATAGTGATAACGGAAATATTGAGTTCTCAAAGGTACTGCCTGCCATTGTTGAACACAGAATACAGCTGACCAAAAAGGGAAACCTATATGCCCTTGTCAGATTTAAAAACTTTACATTCTAAATTTTGGAGATGGGTTTTTTATTTCCCCTGAAATTTATCTTAATTGGGATGAATGATTTGTCCTAAAATCTATATAAATTGGGATGAACGATTTGTCTTGAAATCTATGCAAATTGGGATGAACAATTTTGAAAATTGCATGTATTTTCCTAGAGGATACACTTTAACATTTCTGAAAGGGAAAAAATAAATGATACAAGGGGATTTTACTCGTCAAAGTAGAGGATAGATGCATGACATTGCAACTTTAAATCAAACACAAAGACTATGGAAATTTATATTCAATACTATGGAATTATAGTGTAAGGGAAGGATCAATTGATATCATCTAGACATATCAAAATTATTATTAGCGAGGAAGAAGAAAATCAAAATTCAAGAACAAACCTGCAAAGAGATTACTAATACTACCGTTTAGATTCTCTAGTAGATGGGTTGTTTATTCTCCTATAGATTACTATGGGAGGGAGCAGCTCCAAGGTTTTTGTCACAGTTTATCTCAGGATGAATTTGGAGTCATCCCTGAAAATGAAGTCAGTTTATCTGAGAATGCAAATGGGATTGAGAATAAGTGGGGAAACAAACAAAAGACAACTTCTCCCATAAGGAATCAATTCAAAGGCTATCAATAGTCACAACTCTCATAACTACTATCACCTTCACTGCTACTTTCACAAATCTAGGTAGAGTGAGCAATGATAAAGGTATTCTATATAGTTGAGATTAGACCTTTCACACAAGAAAGCAAAAATTCAAAATGGCCAAAAGCAATGCTTGATGCATCCAAACCCTAGGAGGATCCATGGTGCAGAGAGATAAATGATAAAGAACAATGTCAAATTAGGGCAAAACACTGTAAAACCTACAATCTCAATGTTGATGCAGAGCCACACCTTGGAAAACTCAGGAGGAATCAGTCACTCAAACTGAGTTGCTTCAAGGGGCATCTACAACCTTTAGGATCACACACTAAAATCTATATTCAATAAACAAAACTTTGAAAATAAATCCTCCAAAATTTCTTCTTGCTGCCTCCGGATAGACCTGCACTCAGACATGAATAAATTTCGAACCAAAAACAATTTACTCAATCCAACTGTTGAGATTTGGCATAACTAGGTTTCAAACAACATATAAAAATTTTAGAGAAATCCAACGGTTCAAACCCAATATATTGACCACGCATCGGAGTACATTTTTTTGCAAAACATTGCTTCTTGTTGTCTCTAGATAGACCCATGAACAGACATGTATAACTTTTGAACCAGACAATATTTTCTCAATCTAACCATTGATATTTTGCGTAACTAGGTTTCAAACAACATATAAAAATTTGAGAGAAATCCAACGGTTAAAACCCGAGATATTGACCCCGCATCAGAGTATATTTTTCTGCAAAACATTGCTTTTTGTTGTCTCTAGATAGACCTGTGAACATACATGTATAACTTTTGAACCAGATCAAAACTCTTTGATCCCTCTAGTGAAGATGGGCATAATTAGGCCTATAATAACATATCCAAAGCTCATGAAAATCCAACGGTGCATTTGGGAAATATTACCCACGCACTGAGATTAATTTTCTGCAAACATACTGAATTCGACCAAAAACTAAAACTTTTTAATCTTCTGCAAACTATCAACTTGTTTCCAGTGAGAAGATAAGAAAAATCCGTTCAAAACTCAGACTATCGAAAAATTGCACAAAGACAAAATGAAAAAACATTCCATATCTCTCCAAATTCGATTCATTTCTTGTCTTACATAGACGATTGGCTTTTTTTTTAAATTGACTCTCTTTTCCTATTAAAGGATGTGAAACGTTTTCTTCTTATTTTTGAAAAGAAGAACGTCTTCTATCCAAAAAAAGGATAAGAATCTGAAACATTTTTTCTACCAATATTAGACAGTCGTTTTCTAAGTCAGGAATATTTCAAAAAACTGCCTACTACCTATTATTGGATTCTAAAAATCATTAAACACTCCACCTACGAACTAAAAAAAAACTATTCTAATTTAAGATCCACACACCTGGTCCTAGGTGGCTATATCTGGAGAGCTTATCGAACTGCTACTCTAGGTATGCCACCACATGTAGGACATTATTACAAACTTCAAAAACCAAAAGCATTTAAAACATAACATTAAATTCCCTATTACATTTTCAACAATGTTGCCTCCTATAGCGTTTCTCTTCTCTGCCACTGCAGCAAATGTAATCATTGAAAGATCAGGACAACGCACACAGTAGGGCATATAAAAAAAAACAAAGCTCATTAAATATTTTATGCAGTCACGAGAAGAATCTTACCTCAACTAAATGTGTTTGAGATGGTCCAAGGCTGTCAACAGTCGATGTTTTCCAGCCCAAGCGATCTTTTTCTATTAGATTGAAAACCCAAAATCCCAAAGACCATGTTAATTGCAAACCAGAAAGTTGGAATGCAAATACAGACGAAATCAAGCAGAAAAGATTAAACATCTAAGAGATCTTTATAAGGGTACGTATTTACTTGTTTACTATACAAATCAGAATCATTCTCGTTGAAGGTGCCGATGGCTAGGGCGTGATAGATCAGGAAAAAAAAGGTGATATAAATGATTAAATCCTTATGACTTCCAGTCATATATATATCCATGATGATCAACTCTTTTGCTTCTATTGAGAACTGCAGATAACAGCTAGGGCACGATAGATCAAGGGGAGAAAACGTGATATAAGTCAGAAACTCATCGTGACTTCCACTCATATCCTTCATGAACTGATCTTTTGCCTCTGTTGAAATCTGCAGATGGTGCCCTCTTCACAACTGCAGATGATGCCCTGTTCAGAACACATAAACCTGTAGTTAACAAGCACCCTGCCCTGTTCAGAACATGTAAACCTGTAGTTAACAAGCACCCTGCCCTTTTCAGAATGCGTAAACCTGTAGTTAACAAGCACCAAGTTTGGGTAATATTTTAGGGAAAGCGGCCACAAGTTTCTCTACTGTCTTTATTTTAAACTATTAAAAAAATATTGTCTTTATTTTAAACTATTACAATTATTTAAAATAATTTAATTTTTATAAAAAAATTAAAGACAATATTGATATTTTGTCTTTAACTACCGTCTTTAATAGTGCTAGTGTGTAGTAGTGAGAAACCAAGAGTAAATTAAAAAAAATAGAGCACATCTTCCCACACAATGTCTATGTCGGCATCAAAATGACAGTTTCTAATTCAATTTAAAATTAAGATACAGCTTTAAAATGATATTTAATTTAATTATTAAAAACACTAAATTACTGTTTTGATGCTGGCATAGAAATTGGCATCTTCCCACATGACGTTGGCATCTTTCCACATGACGACGACTGTCATTGGCGGCGCCCACCAGTGTAATACCATTCCACCGACATTTTTTATTAGTGGCAGAAACAATCTTTCCATATCGCCGACCTTTCCAATATATTTTCTATTTTCTATAGCTGGTTCCCGCTTTGTTCTCGGTACTTTCTTGTTTCCTTCCTCTATATTCGCTGTTTCTTCGTCACTTCATTGATTGGTCAGTTCATTTCATTGACCACGCCTATTCCTTTTATACTTCTAAAAATCTTTCTAATATCTTTTTCATGTGCACTACTTTTACTCGTTCTTGTCTTTCTTCGTTATTTACTTTGATTTTCCTAATAAACTAGAGGCATACTGCGTTCCTTCCGATCTCTGTGGCCCTCCTATTGTCCCATGTGCGTGAGATGTTTTGGACTGATTCCTCCTATCTTTTGATCTAGTGGCAGACATCACTGTCTCTTACACTCTTTCATCCCTTCTTCGTTTTTTCTTCGTTTCCTCCAATAATTGTATCAAATTCAGCCCACTCTGCTTTGGAAGTTTGGAGAGAGTTTCACACATTCTGCCATTGATATCCACATTCCTCTGCAATTCTCGTCCTGCACTCATGGCTTCCACCTCCTTAACTCCTCCGGCAAGATCGATTGTGTCTCCTAAGTTGTATGATGTTTTCATCAGTCACAGAGGTCCCGACGTCAAACAAACCCTTACCAAACAACTCTATGACCTTCTCAAGGCAAGAGAATGCAAAGCCTTTCTAGATCGTGAAGAAATTGAAGGGGGAGACTCCATTCCTTTTGCTATTGAAAATGGTATACTTTCATCTCGTGTGCAGATAGCCATATTTTCCAAAGGATATGCAGAGTCCTCTTGGTGTTTAAATGAACTTGTTCTTATGTTACAACAAACCGATGCCGTCTTTATTCCCGTCTTCTACAATGTCCAGCCCTCGGAGCTGCGCCACATCGACAATAAGTCACAGTATGCTGCGGCATTTTCTGGGTATCAACAGAAAGGCAGAAATCTTGATAAGTTGGACGAATGGAAAGAGGCCCTCGTATCCGCTTCAAAAATATATGGTTACGAACTCAGATATCATCAAGAGTAAGATAACAATCATACGCCTTGTATTGACTATGATTCTTCATGTTTTACTTCAAGTTTTCCTCCACTACATGACATTCATTTATAGCTTAATAGATTCCATTTCTAATGACATTCTGGGTTTTGGGTTTCAGCAATTTGTGTGAAAAGATTGTATCTCGTGTGGTACAAGTAATTCAAGAAAAGAGAAAGAGTACACACTTGCATGTTGCCAAATATCCGGTTGCACTTGACGAGCTCGTCCAAGATTTTGAGAAATGTTGTTCAAAGACAGCGGGGATGGTGGGAATCTTCGGGCTTGGGGGCTCTGGTAAGTCTACCCTGGCAAAGGAATTGTTTAACAGGAAGCGTTCAGGCTACAATTCATCATGCTTTCTCTCTGATGTGAGAGAATCACATGCCAGAGGTGAATTGCACTGCTTACAAAGGCAGCTCTTAAAAGATCTTTTCGATGGTGATCAAGAGGTGAGGAGTGTAGACCATGGAATTGGAAAGCTGATGGATCATCTGGGACGGGCAAGGCATTTGAATTTCCTTATAGTCTTAGATGATATTGACCATGAGGATCAGATGAACGCTCTAATACCTGAAGGTATGCTGGGCTCTGGCAGGCTGATAATCATTACAACCCGTGACCGGAGTGTGTTAAGGGATGCAGATATCCGTTATAAGATGAAGGAAATGGATACAGATCATGCTAAGGAGCTCTTCTGTAGCCATGCTTTCCATGGAGGTGATACACCCACTGCATATGAGAAATTGGTTAAAAGCTTCGTGACATTCTGCGGAGGTCTTCCGCTCTCACTCATAGTTTTGGGCGCACATGTTTATCGTAGGGATGAGAAATATTGGGAGCAGGTATTGGAAAAAGTGAAGAAAATCCAGCCCAAAGATATAATGCAGAGGCTCAGAATTAGTTTTGATGGTCTGGACAGAGAGGAGAAACAGATATTTATAGATATAGCTTGCCTGTTCAATAAAATACAATTATCTGATTTGAAAAGTAAAGCTATAATAATCTGGAATGCGTCTAGATGGAGCGCTGAGTATGCCCTTCAAACGCTGCAAGATAAGTGCCTGGTTGAAGTGGATGAGGATGAATTTGAAATGCACGATCACCTTCGCGATCTGGGAAGACAAATGGCAGATGAGTTGGGCCCTCCTCGGCTATGGCGCTCAGAACTCCAGCGATCTATGGTGTGTTTCTTCTTTACATTTAAAAAAAACCAAAAAACTATAGAAAACTTTTGTCAAAATCTTTTAATTTATGCGTTTTTGAAAAGTTTTTCTCGCCAATAACACTTACCTTTCTCTGTAGGAAGCAAAAGGATTACAGCAATTATTGGCAGAAGCAAAGGGCAGGTGTTTCGGTCGGTTCACGGATTTGACTGTCGGAAGACACATTACTTATTTTATAGCTGAGACTGGCCTAGTGTGGCTTGAAATGGATCTTCCGGAGGAACCCTTATCAATGAGCATTCCTTCGTGGATTCCTCTACATAAATTGCACATTTTAAGCATTAAGAGAGTGGAAGAATTGTGGAGCACTTTTCAGCAACAGTTGCAGATCAATCCCCAGGTATTTCGCTAACTTTTCATGGAATTAAGTAAGTCTCCATTCATAATATTTGTTTAAAGAAGATCGTTAACTACTGAGAAGCAATTCATTTGTTAATGCAACCGTCAATGCCAGGCCAGCTTCGAGTTGAGAAAGCTGACGATTGATCTCTCTCCCTCTTTGCAAAAGCTTCCAGATTTGATAGGAATGTTCAGTCATTTGGAGGAGTTAGAGATTAGTAATTCACTAGAGAAGACAGACGCAACATCCTTGGCGCAATCAATTAAACAACTTAGCAATCTTAGATCATTAGAATTGGGGGATACGCAGGGTGGCTTCTTCAGAGAGAATTTTGATCTGAGCAAAGGTAGAGATTCAAACAATTCAGATTCTTTTACAAGCAGCCGCATGGATAACCTTGAAACCATAAAACTTATGGGTCTTGAAAATATATCTAGATTGGTAATTAGTGGAGAGATGTGCCCCAGACTTCGATTACTCGAAGTTGGACTTCTGGACAATCTAAAAGAAATGAAGTTAAAGAAGCTAGAGAGACTGACCACTCTCGAAGTGTTTGAATGTACTCAGTTGGAAGCAATATCAGATTTATCTACTCTAAAAGGGCTTCAAACGTTGACACTGGACAACTGTGATGGGTTGAAATGGGTGCACCTTGCTCATCTACATCGTCTGCAGGAAATCGGTATTACGCAATGTCGTGGGCTGCAGAGCGTAGAATGCGAAGAAGAGTTGCCCGGATTGACAAGTCTGGTGATTGGAATTCTTGATGATGGATGTGCATCGTGGGTACGGAATTACATATGTGGATTGAAGGTAGTACTACTTTTCCTTGTCGCAATCAATTTGTTTTTGAGTGGAAAACAAGTATATTCAGTCTTTTAAACATGTGTTTTATCTTTAATATTTTCAGAATAATGTTTTATTATTCGCTCTTTTTACGCTATTATTTTAAATGTTTCAGAAGCTTCCGGTAAAGAAAATCATGCAAATTGTTTTCGAACAGGAGGAAATGGGTGAAGTATCATCGAAATTGAACGCAAATATGTTTACTGAGGTAGTTGGCGCCCACGAAGTCGGTGAGATTGAGATAGAAGAGTATGAAACGTTGAAGATGAGCAGCTCATCGAGTGCAATCACTATATATGCTTTTCTCGTAAAATCACGGCGTAAACGTTGGCCTAGACTATATTTTGATTCAGCGGATGAGATATGTTTCAAACGTGGAAGGCATGGCTTAATCACAGTTGTACTCACCCAACATGATATTGAAGGTGGCCTAAAGGACGTGAGAATAAAGAAGGGATTTAAGGTCACACTGAAAACTGGAGAAGAAGGGAAAGCTTTAACTGTATTGCAGAGAATTGCTGATCGACTGTATCCACAAAGTACGGTACCAAATGTTGTAGCCTGACAATGAAATAGGGTTTTCTTAATAGTTCTTTCCCTATAGAATTCTAGAACTAGCATCTTATTAGATATTATTTAGTGGTTTCTGCCATCTTTGCCTAAATAAAAGAAAAAAAGTACCGTACCAAATTTAGTGGCAAGTGACGTGGTAAAGCAGAAGAGGCAAAAGTATTGAGAAGTATGGTCAACTGGTAGAGTCCATCATCTTTGTCTTATCGCAGTGAAGGATTTCCAATATTTCCGAGTATAGCATTTACTACTTTGTTTGTAAGGCATGGAATTTTTAAAATTGGTGGTAGGTATTTTTAAATTTTAAAGAATATAATCGTATAAATAGTTTTGTGCCTCAATTTCTATATAATTTTTATAAATAATTTAAAAAAAAATAATTTTGCATTATAAAGTATTTATCAAATGATTATTCAAGGTAATATTATATTCATTATTATATTAATTTTATTTGGTAATCTTAGGTTTAATTCTTGTACAATTTTTTTAATTCATAATAAAAATTTATTTCAATCATTCTTATTATAAGGAAATATAGAAGTGAAAAACTATTCCACTTTTCTTTGGGAAAAAGATTCTATGTACACTACCAAATACATATGTTAAAGAACATCCCTATAATAACAAGTTGCATAGTAATTAAATTCCTCCCATAGAACTCTTTTAAATTTTAAAAATAATTTAAGATTGTTTATTTATTTAAAAATTAGAATTTTTATTATATATTTATTTCATAAATATATTATATTATGTATAAATATATAATTAAATTTATTACATATTTTAAATTTAATTTAATATAGCTTTTGAAATGTTGTCTTTATTTTTAACAAGGTTGCATAGTTGGTAGGTGCATTTGTTCAAAGAATGTTTAAAAACATATATGTTAGAAATGCAACTTTGGTTTTTATTTTAAATTAAAAATTATGTTTAATTTATTTTGATTTAAAGGAGGTACTTCAATAATCAATTTAATCTTAAAGTGAATATTTCAAAAATCAAAGGAAAAAATGGAAATAGTGAAATAATAGTCATATAGTAAAGACCATATTTTATGTTGGAACTCTAATGGGAAAGTGAGATGCTGAGGGTTGAGGTGAATCAGAATCTCTCAAAAACTTTTACCACTTCACACATGAACCATAATTCATCATACACCTCATCAACCTTAACCTTATATGTAATCAATCATGTAATAACAAATATAACATCTACTAACATGAACAAAACACATAAGCAAGTAATAAACATGTGACACAAGACTTGGTCTCGTAGAAACATTCCAAGGTGAAGGTAAAATTGTGGTGAGGATGACACCCACAATGTCTTCATTACTGCAGTAATAAAGTGTCTATTAGGGCTACAATTTGATCACTTCTGGTGTTCTACCCCATGAGGGCTCTATTATGCTAAAAGCACATAAGATTGTTAAGTTTATTACTACACAAAGATTTAACTTCACAATTAAGTGAGTACTTTATTAGCAGATTTACAATAGTCTGTTAAGAATACTCCATTAAGAGATTCACCTGATACATTGATTAGAATTTAATAGTACCATGATCCTTTGGCTTGCACTAATTTTTAATATAATTGATCTTCTCTTTCCAATATTTAATTACCTCAATATAACTATTTTGCAATATGTTCTCACTTCACAGCTCAATTGCCTTTAGTTCTTCAAAACTTGATACTCATTGATTCTCCTTCAACTTCATATGCATGCATTCCTTCAACTGATAACTTTTTGCATATTTAATATTGAATCCATGCTTATATAGCCATCTTAAGAATATTCTAGATCGTAATCCATGATTGTCCTTCATCTTTTTTGTCACTTAAGCTTTTTTATTTTTTGATTGGTTCATTATACTGCATAGGGATTATTGATACTAGATTACAAGTGTAATCACCTCCTTGATCTCCTTCCTGATCATAGAAATATGTTACATGCTTGGTGAAATAATTTACATAAGATTTTGTGCCATTCCAAAGTCATGTACACAAACTATATAACTTGACACATACAACTATTAGAATAATGAATAACCAGTTGCACATGTGAAAACCCAAGTTTTAGTTGTTGGCATCAAGACTTTAGTTTAATTGTAGTTGTGTCATACAATTCCAGCTTGAACAAATGACTAACTATAGATATTCCTCTTAGATCTAGTTAGCTATCTAGAATAGTCCACCTATCCATTACTCTTGTTGTGGTGTGAATTCCTCTTAGTGTGTTGTCAAACTCTTAAGAGTTTGTTGTCAATCTCCTTTTCAATATTTTAGGTATGTAGATTGTTCATTTAACTATATAAATAGGCTTCTATTGTTCAATAAAATTAAGTTGCAAGTTTCTTCCTTTTCTTTTCTTTCTAATATGTTTTCAACTGTATAATTTCTCTATTTTAATATGGTATCAAAGCCAAGTCTGAGATTCATTTTATGGTGTCTTCAAATTTAATTGTAGTGATGAAGATGCAATATGTGTCTAAAAGGAGTTGCTGCAAAAATTAGCCAGTGTGTTGATGTAATTGGTGTTATTGGAAAGAGTACTCATTATGACAATACTCTCAAGTGTAAGATTTTTTTTTTGGTATTGTTAGTTTTCACTCATTTTGTGATGGCCAATCTTGTAGATACTTATTTGACTAAATAAAATAATTAGATGGTAGCAATTATGTTAATTCAAAGTTGAATATGGAGACTCTAATGGAGGGGCATAATGTTCGGGCCATTGTAAATGGAAAAGAGGCCAAGCCTACATCACCTAAAAAAATGCCAATTGTTGTCCAAGATTAGGAGATAAAATATTTAAAATCCAAGATTTTCTTACATATGTTAGGAAAAGACTCATTTATCCATCACATAAGAGACACTACTACTTCTAGTGGTACATGGTCAACTTTGCAAGGTTTGTATGAGATTATAAACTCAATTTTTTTTTAAAGAGTAAATTATTGTCTATCAAAATGGAAGTAAATGAATGTATTAGTGAATTTCTATCAAGAGTTAAAGAATTGAGGGATAAGTTAGCTAATGTTGGTTTACAACTTTCTAGTAATGATCTAGTAACTATTACTTTGAATGAAATGGTTAGTGATTAACAAGTTTTCATTACTAATTTGGCTATGAGAGAAAATACACCTTTTGAGAAATTGATAGGTAACCTTCTACAACAAGAGGAGAGAAAGAAGCATGTGAATACCATATCTCAAAGGGTGGAGTCAACTTTGATGGTGAAAGACAAGAAGCCATATAAAGGAAAGAACTATTGAAAGAACAAAGGATGTGGTAAGTTTGACAACCAAAGGAACAAAGAAGAGAAAATAAATCATGATGGGGAAGCATCAAAATAAAATGTAAAGAAAAATAGAATTTATAATTATTGTGGGAAAATTGGTGATTATGCATATGAATGTTACAAAAGGAAAAATAATGAGTCCAAAAACAAAAAAAAATATGAGGGCGATTTTGTGAATAATGAGGATGCAATAAGTGATAACCTTGATGATTAAAAGTTGTTTGTTTCTGACTATGCTCTTTTAGTTGAATCAAGCGATTGTAATGATTGGTTTATAGATTTAGCGTAAACAATCCACATGTCATGTCATCAAAATTGGTTCAAAAAAAATTCAAGAGAAAAATGATGGTAGAAAGATCTATTTAGAAGATAATAGGTTACATGATGTAAACGAATGTGGTGATATAAGTGTACAAATACCTAATGGTCATGTAAAGAAACTTTCTCGTGTAATGTATGTCCCAGGAACTAAGAAAAATTTGATATCAATTTCAGCAATTGCTGATCAAGGTCTAAAAGTTGAAATCTTAAAGCCATGTTGTCAAGTCAAAGATATGGAAAAACACAATAATGTGATTCCTGAAGGAATTAGGATGGGAAGTTTGTAGAAACTTGATTTCAAAATGGAAAGTCATCAAGCAATTGCTACTACATGTGTATCTACTAAAGAGCTATGGCTTAAGAGGTATGGTCATTTAAATTTAAAAGATATGATTTCTCTACAAATAAATGAGATTGTGCAAGGTATTCCAATATTTAAGGATGAAAAAATCAGTTGTGCTAGATGCACATTAGGAAAACAACATAAAAATGAATTTCCAATAAGACCTAATGTAAAGAAAGAACTATCCTTGAATTAGTGCACTCATATGTGTGTGGTCCTATGCAAACTCAATCACTTGGGGGAGCATCTTACTTTCTTCTATTTGTTGATGATTGCACTAGATACACTTGAGTGTATTTATTGAGAAATAAGAGTGAAGTTTTTGAATGTTTCAAAGAATTCAAAATAATGGTAGAAAAAAGAAAACTTATAATGCTAATATTCTTAGATTAGATCAAGGGGGAGAGTATACTTATGAAAGATTGCAAAGATAATGGCATTCTTAAGCAATATGTAGTGACCCATAGTCTTGAATAAAATGGTGTAGCTGAAAGAAAAAATAGGACATTTATTGAATGTGTTAGGAGTATACTGAAAGAAAATAATCTCCCTAATAATCTATGGGCTAAAGCAATTAATACGATTGTCTATTTTTTAAATAGTTCATACCTACCAAGTATCTTGCAAACAAAAATCCTTATGAATCTCTTCATGGAATTAAGCTGGTTGTTAGTCATTTGAGAATGTTTGGAAGGCATATTATCATATTCCAAAAGAGAATAAAAGGTTTAACTTGATGCGAAGTCATTCAATTGTATATTTTTTGCTTATTGTACTGATCACAAGGCCTATAGGATATATAATCCTACTAATAATAAGATATTTTCTAGTAGAAACATTATATTTCAAGAATTTGTAGATGATGTTCAAGAGGATGAAAAGATGGACAAAACCATATCATTAAAATTCTTGAAGAAGGCAATGAAAGCTTAGATATTGTAGATCAATAAACTCATGATAAAAGTGGGCATAAGAAAAGTCAAGCTAAGGCCACTCCATCCAATAATGAAATAGTAAGAAGATCTACAAGGAAAATCAAGGCACAAATCAGGTATGATGATCATGGCTTAATGTCTCAAATAATAAGTGCAGATGAACCTCAAAATTTGGAAGAAGCTAAGAATCATAAAGAATGGACGAATGCAATGGAAATAAACTTCCTAATTGTTGTAAATGGTTGTTCAAAACAAATTTTAATGACAATGAAATTGTTGATAAATTCAAATCTAGATCAAGTGTAAACGGGTACTCACAAAGGTAAGGAATTGATTATAAAGATACTTTTACACTAGTACCTTAAAATAATATTATTAGAATAATAATTTCACATGCTACTAAATTTGATTAGGTTCTTCATCAAATGGATGTTAAATCAACATTTTTAAATGGTGATTTAAGAGAGGAAATATACCTTGGTCAACCTGAAGGTTTTCTAAAATAAGGAAAAGATCATTTGGTATGCAAGTAAACAATGTCATTATATGGTCTCAAACAACCACCAAGGTCAAGGTATGAGAAAGCTAATAATTTTTTCTTTCAATAAGGATATATCAAGATTAAAAATGATCCAAATTTGGATATAAAGAATGATGAACATGGGAATGTTGTTTTGATTTCTTTGTATGTGGATAACTTAATCATCGCATAAAGTTCTACATAGCTGATTGATTCAATCAAGAAAACTCTATCACAAACATTTGAAATGAAGAATCTTGGTAAAATACATCATTGCTTAGGAATTGAAGCCTGAAAACAAAATGGTAGGATTTTGATTACTCAAAGTAAGTATGCACAGAACTTAATCCAAAAGTTTAATATGCAAGATTGTAAAGTAGCATATACTCCATTGGAACAAAATTTCAAGTTCTCTTCTAATAGTGACACTTCAGAAGTCAATCGGACATTATATAGGTAAATGGTGGGAAGTCTCAACTACTTGACCACTACAAGACCTAATATTTTATATTCTATCAGTATACTTAGCTAATTCATGGCTAATCCTCTTGAGGTCCATTGGAATATAGAAAAAAATAGTTCTTTGACACCTACAAGGCACCATATATTTTGGCATTGAATATACAAACCATTTGAATGCTAAGTTGATAAGATACTCTAATTTTGATTGGGCAGGAGATCCAGATGATCATGAATTAATAACTAGTTATGCATTCAACATAGCAACAAGAAACAAACATCTATTTCTCTTTCATCTACTGAAGCTAAGTACAAAGCATTATGCAGTGCTACCTATGAAGCAATTTGGCTAAGGAGATTTCTTGAAGATATGGAAAAAAAACAAAAAAAAAAGACCTACTTCAATCAAGTGTGACAAACAAAGTACAATCAATCTTGCAAACAATCCCATTTTTCATGCAAGATCATATAGCTTCAATAACCAAGTAATTGGGAAAAATAAAGTTGGTAACATTTAGAGAGATGTTACGCATCAAAAAAAAATTAGTTATTCATTGAGGGGGAATGTTAGAATAATGAATAACTAGTTTCACATGTGGTAACTCAATTTGTGCCATAAAGTTTTGGTTTGAACAAATGACTAATTGTAGATCTTTCTCTTAGATCCAGTTAGCTGTCTAGCGTAGTCCACTTGTCCATTATTCTCGATGTGGTGTCAATTCCTCTTAGTGTGTTGTCAAACTCTTAAGATTCTTTGTCAATCTCCTTTGCAATATTTTAGGTATGTAGGTTGTTCATTCAACTATATAAATTTAGGCTTCTATTGTTCAATGAAATTAAGCTACAAGTTTCTTCCTTCTCCTTTCTTTCTAATATGTTTTTAGCTTTATAAATTCTCTATTTTAATAATAACTTCTAATGCTTGGTTGTGCTTGATTCTTCTAGATAATCCTTGACATATACTATACTCAGATTTAATTTGTTAGAAGACAGAACAAAAAGAAATTAAACTAATTTCCACAATCAAAACACCAATTGTAAAAGTTTGAAACATGGTATTATTAGCTATTATTATTTCTCAAATATTCCCTCCCCAATATTCATATGTTATAACATCATTGAAATATGTCAAATCATTTAGTTCTATTCAATTAAAAAAAATTGCCTTACCTTAAGCTACTAGATTTGTGACTTTAATTGACTTCCCTCATTAGTTGTCACAAAAAAAGCATTGACAAGGCAAGTAACTCCACATGCATGACCTAGTTCTTGTTTTGATGGTACAAAAACATATGGCACATCATACAAGATGTACAAAACACATTGTGAGTAGAAAATATTTCCTGTCAAAAATATTTTCCACATAGGTAAACTTCATAATGACCAAAATTTCAGATGGATGTCTCCATAACCAACTATAGAATTCAAATAACATAACCATAGAATATACTAAAATAATTCTTGTATAATAAGTTAGGTACTATATCCTCAACCAACAATGGTAGATGGAGAAGGATCTCAAGAGGCTCAATATCAACTACCATAAGAATGGACTTTACCATTGTGGTTTTGTCGCTAGGGTGATAGGTAGGCATCACAATTACGATGACTTTCCATTGCAAAATGCATCCAAATTTAATAGTGGAAAGTCATATGGAATAGAAAATCCATCAAATTTTATGTTAGAACTAGGAATTAATGAGAGTGGGGGGTGAATCAGTAATTTACAAACTTTAGTTGCAAACTGGATATTGTTTATTACTTTAAATCATACATAATAAAGTAAACAAGTAATGCTAAATAGTAGCAGTAACCATGCACAAAGATAACTCATAACACCATTTTTTTTAACTAGGGAAACCCTGGCCGAGGGAATACCCCGATGGGGATGAATACCCACTAGATAATATACTGATATATAAGTTTGTTGTTAGAGGGTCAACCCTATTAGGAGTTAGCAAGAAAATTCCATATAGAGAGTCCCTATTAGGAGACTTTGAATCCATGTTAGGAGATTCCAACCCTATTAGGAGTTGTAGTATAGTAGATGCAAGATGAGCCCGTTGTTCAAACCAAACAAGTAATTAGACTTCTAGTATATAGGTGATGTAACTTCTTTCTTGATTGATCTCTAATCTTTAGCTCGATCTCAGATCACAATATGGATTTACAAAACTTTGCATTTATCACTTTCACATAAGATCGCATACAATTCCTTACACAACATATCACTTCCCTCTTCCTTTCTACTTTATTTCGCAAGATGTCCTGTGCATAAAAACCATGCCTTTCACAAATTGTTGTTAGGTTAGCTAAGGCCATAATATACTTTTCCAACTTAGAGTAAACATCTAGGATGTTGGCCCTAATTGGTCAAGTAATTATTTTGTAACCAAAATAATTCCTTTCCTTTAATTCTGTTGTCTTGTTTCACTTGTAAAACATGAATATCTCTTTTTCATATAATTTGTACTAACTTCTAAGGTTATACACATCATCATAAACATGTGTACTATCTCCATCTAAATTTTCTAGCCATAATATGATGTCAGTAATAAGTTACATACAAAACAATACACTCTTGTAAACCAAATTCATACTTAGACAAATTTCTGAGAGCCAAAAGCTAAGTATCTTTATTTATGAGGTTTCCTACAAGAATGCACATCATGTGTTTCCATAAATGAAAAAAAATTACATATCTTCATTAGCCAATTGTCAACAATCTCCCCCTTTGGCATTGATGGCAAAAAAAAAAGGAAAAAATGGCTAAGTATCAAAAACTTGTCGAAAGAACAATATAGTAACATTACATTAATTATCTATTACAACTTTTCTATCTTACATATACTCCCCATTACAATATGATTTCATATCTTACAATTTTATCTTCTTTTCTTTACTTGATTTACAATTTTCTTATGCATCTTCTTCCCCTTTGACATTAATGACAAATGTGTGTTACAAAACATTGTCAAAAACCATGTTCTTCTACCTTAAACTGATAGTATCTTCCTACAATTATCAAAACTTTCCTTAAGATTGGTTAAACCTTTTATCCATGTATCCTTGGTTGTTTTAGCAAAGGTGAGAATTGCACATAAGGAATATGATACAATCTCAACTGCATTAAGATCAAAGTATAAAAAGTTTGAGTAGGTGTCGTTAGCTTTGACACACTCCTCAAACTATCTCTCAGCACTAGATATTTTTAGAGCAATATACTCTCTAAAATCTGATAATCTCTTCAAAAATATTTCTTTCCAAAGTTCCATTTCCTTGATATCACTATGAATATTGGCCCCTTGTCCTTCAAAGTCATCAATTTTACAAGAAGGTTGTTGTATTTTGCTTGATAGAGCCTCTAGCTCACTCAGCTTACCTTTAATCTTACTATCAAGATCCTTGGTCAACTTATGAGATAAGGTACACTTGATGTACAATACCTTTCTATCATGTTGACACTTCTAAATTTCCTTGATACAAGTATCAAGACTTAGCAAATTATTCTTGATATTTTGACAAATAGTGCTAAACAAAATAGCATCATGTGAAATCTGTACCTTTGACTCTACAACATTCAACACATTTGTAAATTCTTCATCAAAAGATTTCAATACTGCTTGTGCCCTCTATTTAGGATTTGCCTTTGTATGCTGGACTACTAGAGTACTGTGTAATCTGTCAGTAACCTCCATTAAGGTTCTTTGTAGGATATTTATTGTCCTATTCTTCTCAATAAGTTTTGACAAAAATGAGATCTAGTTAGTTTGATCATCATTGTTGCTTGTTAGGCTAGCAAGTGAAAGTGGATTAGATGAACTAGAAGGTTTTGATTCATCTTCCCTTTGCTTCTTTTTTGCTACCTCTCTGACTCTTCTTTCTTCTTTCTCTTTCTCCTCCTTTTCTTTTCTTTCTCATTCTCTCTTTTCTTCCTCCTCTATCTTCTTCTTCTTATCTTCCTCTATTATCTTTTGTTTTTCTTCTTCAACTATTCTTTTCTTTTCATCTTCAAGCAATTTTTTCTTTGATTCTTCTATTTTCCTCTTTTCTTCCTCTAATAGCTTGTTCTCCTCTTCAATTTGTTTCAATTGATCTTCAATACCCTTATCATGGGATTTCGATTGTTCAGAACTCTCAAAAGGGTTAGTATCATCAATTTTAATAGTAATATTGGTCTGATCAATTTTCACTATGTCGCCACTTACTGACACTTTCAAAATTCTAGGCATTGGTGAAGGTGCTACCTTAGATTCTATCATCATCTAACTTATAGCTGCTACTATTTCACTTTTTTAACTTATCCTTCTCACTCACCATATAAATAGAAATGGTCTTACCTTGGTTCTCAAGTAAGGTGCTAGATTGCTCAACAAATTTCTGACTTCTTCTTCATCATCAGTCTTGCATATTGTCCTTATCATAGACTTCCAAAGGTTTATGTCCTCTTCTTGAAATAGTACCTTCTTCTTTAGATAAGTCTATCATAGAATTTCTAATTTAACGTGCCTTCAATATCCTTAAGTTTTAGATTGTTAGCTATTATGTATCTCACATTAGAGATATCAATCTAATCTTTCTCAATATTATTATACAAATCATAAAATTTGTTCATTTGTAAAAATTTTCCTTCATTAGCAATGAATGAATTAATCTTCTCTATCTTCGGTTTCTAAGATTTCTAAGCTTTTTTTGCGGACTACTTAGAAGTAGTTACCTTCTCTATCTATTTAACTTCTTGTTCTTGTTCTTCTTCTTTACTAGACTCAACAATTGTCAACAATGTCTTTTGTCTCTTTCTTGGTCTAGTGGCTTGTTACTTGACCCTTTTTGTCTTGGTGGTCACAACTTCCACTAACCTTTTTTATTTCCTCTTTGGTTCACTTGGTTGTACATATGATATTGTTGCATAAGGAATGCTTTATTTTGAATATGTCTTTGTAATAGATACTAATAAAGGTTGCACATATGTTATACCTTATTTCATGGTTTTCCTAACTCCCTATGACTCACTTTCTATCATACCCGTCTCTGTTAAAGCTTTCTTCATTATTTTTTCTATCTTCTTATGAGATGCCTTCTCCAAGGATGTGTAATGAGCTAATTGGGTAATTTCATAATAAGTTCCAAATCTATACTAAGCTTGGTACTTCTCTGGTTTCAAAAATAAACCAATGTATTCAATTGCTACTTTATCACTTAGCTCATAACCTAACAGATCAAGAAATGTTATTTGAGGTTCTACTACTTGAATATAAGTAAAATATGTATCAACCATAAAACAAATATCTTCTTTAAAGCTATCTACAATTGCAGGTGCAATTTTGAATCTTTATCTCATCTCATTCTGAAATGTTTTCATTATCAAGTTCCCACTATCCAAGATTTTTTCTGTTGGATGTCTTCTACATATATCTATGATCTTCTCCATTGTACATCTCTCACTACTCATAATCTCTGTGACTAACAAATATGGAAATCTCTTAAGTACATGAAAGAATATGTGATTGATCAGTGACTGAAATCTAAACACACCATTCTTAGTCCTCTTGATTTTCTCCAATTTTTTAAGAAGTTACATTCTTAGAATTTCACTAAGGTTAACTTTTTCCTTCTCAACACATATCTTGTAGGCTACATAGATGAATCCAACTAACAATTAATCAATCTTAGATCTTGCACATATAAAGTAGGAAATGATTGTACTGAGGATTCTTACATCATCATGTTTAATGGCGCTAATCACCATTGCCTTTGCATTATAAACTGCATGTGTGTAGCTCTCAACCTTCTTCTTAACTAGGTTTTCACCTATAGGTACACTACATTGTTTGTTAAGACTAGTTACCTCATGAATAAGGTCGGCTAAAATGTCAACAACATTGTCTTCCATCCATAGTTTTCCATCATGAATTCTACTTAGTATGATCTATGTCCACTCATCAGTGTCCAATTCTTGGTAGAAATGATATTTGAAAAGATCTAGTTCCTTCAAGTGTTGAAACCTAGGCTTCATAGTCATATCATGGTTAAAGACTAATTCCATATCTTTATTCATATATTTGCTCCTAATAGATTCAAACTTATTGTTGAGATAACTTCCTACATCTTCCAAATACACTACATTGTTCAGAGTAATGGATAATGATGAATTAGGGTTGGCTTCTATAGGTTTTATGGAAATAACCTTCAATTTTGATCATGCCTCATTCTTAACATTATGAACTGCTAATATATCCATGATTTTATCAAATTTAAACTTTATAGAATAAATTCTGTAGATAAATGATAAAATACCTCCAAAAATAGGGGTTGCTTCAAAATCACCTTATCAAGTCTCTTTTGAGTGCTCTATGCTTATGTTGTAATTGCAATGAAGTGGTAATTAATTATGTAGTCCATTTTATTCATTCAACTTGAACTTGCATTAATTGCATACTTTGCAAAACATGACAAAGATAGCAATTTCTTTATGAAATCAAATACCTACTCAAGATCTTCTATCCAATCTTTAGATGCTATCCAAAGTTTACCCTAGCTTCCTTCCATCATGAGAATGCTCCAAGAATCTTTGCTCCACAAAATTCTCTGTAAAGACATAGTTTTCATCTTCTGCAATATAATTAACTTTCTTTGTAATAACAATAACTCTTAATTCTTTTGTAACAAGTTCCAATAAGCTCCAAATTATAAGCGAGCTTAGATACCATCTAAATGTATCTCCTTACATCTTTTCCCAACTTCGCTACCTCTAGTTAGATCTCTAGATGAAGTTCAAAATTCTAGTACTGTAAGCTTAATTCAACTTAGTTGAATCAAACACAATTATCAACTTCAATCTTCCTGTCTCATCATCTTCTAACTTTTCTTTTGAGATGCTTAATTCTTTTACAAATGCCTCATTAAGTTCTTCAAGTTCACTAACTACATTTCTTTATTCCTTATTATCTTTCTCAATTTTGGAGTTTCTCTCATGGTTTCTTCTTTCATTTCTGACATTTCTTCCATCATTCCTTCTATTTCCAAAGTTACTTCCATTGTTCCTTCTATCTCTAAAGTTTCTGTCCATTCTACAATAAATTGTTGTATGTTTGAAGTTGGGGCATAACTGATATACTGGAGTTATGCTTCTAGGATTCTTTTGATCAACTAATGCATGACAATTCTGAGCTATGCATCCAAAGTTGTTACACTTATAACACACAATCTGTCTTCTTTCTTCATAAGGTCTTCCTTCTCTTGATGTTCATTCATTAGATAAACTTCTATCTACAATGTTATTATTTCTAGACATTCTACTATTCCTTCTATCATTATCATATTTAGGTTTCCTGAAAACATTTTCTCTATGACCCATTCCATGACAATTATGACAATAAAATCCTTAACATGAATAAATGACTTATTTGTGCAATCTCCTATTTCATTACATAAAAAACACTTACCTCTAAATTCATACCTAGTTTCTTTAGGAGATTCCACTTGCTTTGGTTCACCCAATATCTCAACTTCCTTGTCTTGTCCAACTTCTTTAGGCTTATTAGAAGATTGACAGGATTCAATCTTATCATTGTTGCTCCACTTTTCACCATATATAAATTTTGCAAAGTGGAGAGTGAACTAATGTAATGTTCTGTCAAGTCGGGTCAATAGGTCTTTCCTCTTTGGGTGCTGAGTTTCTCCATTGGGTTCTCATCTTTTCCCTTCTCCCATATCATATATAGCCCGGGTGGGTATTTCTTGATTGTCATGAGTTTGAGGGCTAGTTTAGAGCCATCCTCAATGGAGATTCTCGATTTGTGCTATGTCTTTTGATTTCCCTGCAGCTCATTTGATCTAGAGTTAGAGAAAATTGAATCAGCAAAAAATCAAGTTTCAGCTTCTCCATTGCAAGTTTTCGCACCACAAAGGCAAATTTCCACAAAGACTAGAAAATGCTATTTAATAGTCATCGGTGGAGAAATAGAAAGGAGCTTACCACGAAGGCAAATTTCCACAAATACTAGAAAATGCTATTTAATAGTCATCGGCGGAGAAATAGAAAAGAGCTTATCCGTGGAAAATTTCAAAGTAAAGAGGTAAATTTTTTGCAAAGGCCCAAATAGAGAGGTAAAGTTACTAAGCGGGCCCCATTTTTCGCTCATGAAGCCTCTTTTATGTTTCTCGAAGGTTTTTAATAAAGTGCTTAGGGTTGAAAGGTAAAAGCGAAAGCTTAAGAGGAAAATCAAAAATCTGCTTCTCCACTACGTGTCTTCTACCCTCGAAGGCCATTTTTCGCATTTCCAAGAAAGTCATTCCTGCAAGCATGGTAGGTATGTGATTTGATTGCAAATTATTTTGGGCAAGTAAATAGAAGAAAATCAATGGATTGATTAGGTTTTTGCAAGCAGACTTGACTTAAGCATATTTTTCCCAAGGAAGTACTCCATTCTTATTTTTCTAAAAGATGGATGAAATGGGAAGTAAATTAGTAATTAATGAGAGTTACCGTTTAGCCAACGAAAATAGTGAAAAGACAAAGATAAATCTGTTAGAACCTTTACATCCACCAATCCAATGGATTTACCCTTAATTTTTCTCATGTTGTGCGATTTATGAAATTCAATGGGCAAATCTAAGGTTATTTTATAAAGAGGGAAGTAATAGATTTTTCAAACTACTATTTTACTATTATACTATTGAACTGGATAGTGCCTTCAAGTAGTTTTCAAAATTATAGAGTTTTCTTTTTGTATCATCTGCAATTATTTGAATTTTTGCTATCATACATCAAATAAAATGGCAACAAGATTCACGGGTTTTGATGGATTGGGTGGAATTAAGTTAGCGTGGTTGATTATCACAGATACTTCACCTTGTTTTTATGATATGCAAGATTTTCAAAGGAGGTTAAGAGTAGAGCCAATTCATCCCATAACAAAAAAACTTCGAGGAAGCAAATTAGTAGAAGCAGCTAGGTTTCCTATAGCAGTACAAGCCTCAGAGTTAATTTTGGAATGCATCAATCATTACAACCTGGATACAAAGAAAATTCTATTGCCTGACCAAATAGTGTTGATTTCAATTGATCGTCAAGTACTAGTGAATTGTTTGCAAATTCTAGAACGAGAAGAGTTCTCTAATTTAACGATGAGTGGAGCCATGTCTAAATAATCTTTAAAGAAGATGGTTTGAAGGAGGGAAATTATGCAGTCTTGGTTTCAAAAGCCAAGGGGAGCTAAGAGTAAAGTCCCTAAAACTGTTTTCAACATAGACCTCAAACCATAAATTGTTGACATTTTGGTTCTGTTGCATCGACTCAAAGGTGAGGTAGAAGCTTTTAATTTTGTAGAGCAATACTTCTTTTTGGTGCAATTTATTTTCTCAGACACACAGTATATTGATTGGGCATATGAGAATAGTTATGCATAATACATCTGAGTAAATGATGCATTCACCATGAGGATTTGCAGGGAGCTCCAAGGGTGACTAGAGCAGAGATTCAGTCCAAAAGTGATGGCGACCATCGATCATTTTGGTAGTTATTTCATTCAGTTCTCATCATATTCTTATTTGCATCTTGCAGCTTTTGATGGATTTCCACTAAAGCTGCCCAGGTATCTAGATGATATGATCGTGCTCTTGGAGATAGTGAGGCAAGAAATCCAAGTGAACGTGTTGAGTGCCAGCTTGAGGAAGAAAGGGTATGAATTCCCTATAAAAGTTGGGGCATATAGTTGTGAAACTAGATCAAATGAAAAGAATATACTCAAAGCATTTGAAAGTAAGTACAAATTGGAAGAGTATGAAGTAGTAAGGCCCCTGTTTGATCCTAATGGATATGCCAGAGATGTGCTCCAAATTTGAAGCGTAATCAAACATGTGACAACTATGGAGGATTATTGGGCAGATTGTAAGGATGAACTGGAGAGTCAGGATCATGCCTTTTCCAGATTTACAATTGATCAGATAAAGGCATATGGTATAAATTTAGATGTGGAGGGATTGGAAGATGATGGTCAAAATATGTACAGTAATACATATCTGACTAAGTTGAGGAATACTCCCATTAGTTCTAAACCATATGTTGACATAGAAGAAGCCTTCGATGTCATGATGGAAAGAATTATCAAAAGAACTAGGAAGTGGGCTGAATGGACAGCTAAGAAAAGCCGGAGTAGGAGCAAAACTACTCAAGCTTCTCTAGTTGTAGCTACTCCTACTTCATCCCAAAGTGCCACACCTAGTGCTGCTACTACACCTGCTCAAGGACCAGCTCAATTTATAGGCGGAGGTGATCAACCCCCAGAGAAGAATGTTCCAATAGCTCCAACCTGTCAAGGTGGATCACTACCAGTCATTGGAACTCAAGCTAAAACTGAGAAAGGAATGGAAGAGTAGAAAGATGGGTCTCCTGCTCCAGTCTCAACTCCGCATGCCACTCTACCCCCATATCCTCAACCTTCTCCAACTCCATCTCCTCATGTTGCTCCTATCTTATCTGCTCATCATAGCCCTAGACTAGCTGTAAGTGCTCCTTCTCTAAAGCCCACAGGTTCTCCTATTCAAATAGTAGAGATTGGAGATGATAAAAGTAGTAGTAGCGAATCCACTAAGTCCGATGAAGTTGCAAAGAAAGATCAAGAAGAAGAGAAAGCTCCAAGTTCATCTCGGCTCCTTTCTTGAGATCCAAAGACCCCCTTTTCTGTGGCTATGGGTAAAAAAACTCTAGTGAAGAAGAAAATGTTCAGCATTGAATCACTCAGAATAGCCTCCAAAGTGATTATTATAGAGTCTTGGATTGAGGATACTTTGGAGAAGAAGAGAAAAATAAAACATGAAAATTTTCCTTCAAAGGATGTTGTACCTCAAGCGGTTCACTCAGGATCTGCCTTAGTAAAAGCTAAAAAGCAGAAGACCTTGTCAATATTGGGACAAGATCTAGAAATAGGGCACTTAACTATGGAGGTAGCAAAACCAAACAAGGTGGGGAGAATTGAAGATATGACACTAGAGGACTTCACTTTGCACTTAATTGATCTTGGAGAGGCTAGACATGATACAAAAGTAGGCCTATGGAAATCGAGTAATGAGGTGATAGAAGAGCAACTAGAGGCTCTCAAGTCATCAAAGGTTAGAATGAAAGCAGAAATAGAGGAGTTAAGAAGGTTCATCCGGCAATTAGTTGTTCCATTGGCAACTATTACTAGTGAGTCTGCCACTAAAAATCCTTTAGCAGAAGAGGTACAAGCCTTCATATCACAACTCCTGAAAGATAGGCATTTTCGCCAGCTTGGAAAGGAATGGATTGAGAAACTCAATGTAGATGGAGTTTCCCTAATCAATCAAATTGGGAATATTATCCTCGGACTGGAAACTAAAAAGGATAATATTATGTCTAACAATAATACCTTGGCTGGAGAAAGAGTGAGATGCATAGAATGTATTTCTCTCCTGATGATGGTTATTCAGATGAAGGAAAAGGATGAAATTGAAGCAAAGATTCTTAAGAAGGGCAATGAACCTCTGAATGAATGGCTCCAAAGTGTGCAGTTCAAGATGGAAATGATTCAAGAGGCTGAGAAAGGACTCAAAGAAATAGGGGACAAGGTGAAGAAGACCTAGGACAGAGCATTTGAGCTTATGCGAGGATTGCACACTGAGTCACAAACCAGTGGACAAGGGAAATCCTTTATTAATATAGAAGTGATGAAGAATAATTTTTCTATATATTTAAGTAACCTATCCAGGATAGCTTCAAGTAGTCAAAATAGAGTAATAAAATTGCAAACACTTGGTGGATGCGTGCACGTGGCTACTGAAGAAGTGGCAAGTTAGCTGAATTAAGTAAAAGAACTAGCTCTAGAGAATTCAAGGTCGCTATTGAGGTTCACAAACGTGCAAGTGCCTAGTCACAAGGAGATGATCCCAATTATAGTGGCTACCAGAACATATAGGAAGATAACTGGAAAGGGGAAGAAGTCCAAGTGATTCAGATTACCCCCTTTTTCATTTTTTGTTGTATATTTTGAAATCTTTGTTAATATTTTGATATGATAAATTGGCATCTTGCCATTTGTCATCAAGAGAAGATCATCCAATTAATATTCCCATTGTAATGGTCATCTATCAAATCCTTTATGTATGAAATTCAATGATTAATCAAAGGTCAGCAAAATTTTGGTGTGAAGTACTATCTATTGCAGAGACAATTGAATGGCACTTTGTTTCAATCATTTTTCATTCTAGTAGGTACTGTGATTAGTTAGTATTTCCTTTCTGCGTTACAGAGAACTAAGAAAGAATAGAGTTTCATTTCCATTATTTTCTGGAATACAAATGGATGTGATAAGTATTGTTATATTTCATTTGACAAAAGGATTCTGTTAGTTTTCTCGATTTACCAGTTGTATTTTAGATTTAGATGTCAACGTATTTTAGTCTTGCATGGATGGACTTATGAATTCATAAGAAGTGTGGATACATAAATCTCTTTCGATATTGAGAAATGTTTCTAGCTTGAATTAAGTTCTAGTTAGGCTTAATTTGGTTTGCCTCTCCTGATCTTAGGTTAAGAGCATACCCCAAATTAGATAAGTAGGAACAAACATAATTCATTGAAGATTATTCATACAAGGAGCTGTACCTACCAATTTAGAGAAAAGCCAGTAATCATAAAATATTTTTTCAACTATCAGGAATAGATATTGTTCATAATCTGGGCAGTAAGAGTCATATTCTCATAGAAAATAGAAAGAACAAATCTGTTTACCGATAGATTTTTAGCGACTCTGCTAGGGATACGAACAGTCACTTGATCAAAAAGCCTATGTCATGAGGAAAAATGGTACTACCTCATGAAAACATAATCCTAGTGCTCCAACCTAACCTTGGTTTTCAAGATGACGAAGAGGATGCAATTTCATCTCTTAACACATTTGTTTGGAGGCACAGAAGGAACACTGAACATTATCGGAATGCTAGCCAGATATTAGAGGAAGAAGAAAGAAGAGCTAAAGCTTTTGAAAGAGTTGTTCAAAGGAGAGATATCCGGAGAGAAAAAAGACAATTTAGATAGTAAGCTTAGAGTTAAATTAGAGCTAGCATCCTAGAACAATTTAGGTTCCTCAAAAGTACCAAGAAACAAGGTGGGCAAGATTCCACTTTTGATAAATTAACAGAGCTCAGTTTTCCTATCTTAGAAGTTCCAAAACAGAAAGGTGAAGGTAAAAGTTAGAGTAGATCCCCTTCCCCTATTAGAAGTCAAGATGCCAGCACTTCACATTCCACTTGTTAGGTGCTAGCACTTCACAGAGTTACTGCACCTCCAGTTGTTAACTTTCTGCCATATACTACTAGAACAATCATGGCTGCTCCATGGGCTGTGGCAATAGGGCCGCTAGCACTAAATGCTTATCATCCACTTCCAGCTGGTTCAAGGAAGAACTTCCCTAAATTCTTAGGTGATGGGAAAGTCACAATAGATGAACACATTAAAGCATTCTTTGTGGCTACCCATATATTGGGGGTGGGACATGAAGATATCACTGTAAGATTGTTTGTAGAGACCCTTACAGATAATGCAGCAGACTGGTTTTATCATTTAGCTAATGGTTCAATAATAGATTGGGACACGATGAGAACTAAATTTGAAGCCAGATTCAAGACTGCAGAAGATGAACATGCCTTGCTAACATAGTTGACTTCAATTAAGAAGCAACCAACTATGAGCATGAGGAATTTCGTTGCCAACTTCAATAAGATTAATAGCATAATTCCTACTACTGATAGACCCATGCCTGACAATTTAAAAACTTTTTTTATTAGTGCTATGCCTCTAGACATCAATTATGATTTGAGAAGAGCATGCCCTACTGATCTAGCTGACGCACAGAAGAAATCTATTGAATGTGAAGATGACCTAATTTTTGCGAGAAAATGGAAACGAGAACTTCAAACTAAAGGGAGTTCTAGTAATACTATATCATCAGAAGAAATTATTCAGAAGTTTTCTAATGAGTTAGTAGCAATAAAAAATTAGTTACCTAGATTCAATAATTCTTATCAACGAAATTACCAAAACTCACTAGGTAGAAGCAATGAAAGTAGATTTCCCCAGCTTACAAGTTCACAACCTAGTTGCAAATCAAAGCAGCACCAAAAAGGGGGAATATGTGCATCTTTCATTTAACCACATATCATGACAGCAAGAATTGTCTGGAGACTATTCGTATGATGCAATTGCTATCTACTAATGAATTAAATATTGCATCTCAATGTTCAGAACCTGATTCTTGTTCAAATGGCGACTCTAGAAATTTATTTTTAGAATATGAATTAGATTCTAAATCAAAAGTTGAGTGTTACACAACTATTGATGGAACCTCATACACAATACTTACCCATGGACAAAGATTGAAGAATCAAACGTCTAGTTATACTCACAAAGATGGCTCCAATCCTTCTACAAGTAAAGCACATACTAATCAGGAAACATCCACTCCGCAAACAGGTAAGGACCATACATCTTTTGATTTCATTCAATTTTGTGAAGAGTCAAAGGTTTAAATTTCCACTATTGATTTTTTAAAGTCACATCCTTCTGAGATAAAGAGATTAGTGGATAAACATAAAGGAGGTACCTTAGACTTGGATCATAATGTGACTATTGAAATTGAAGATGAAACCTTAACATTTGGCTTGTTTAATCAAGAAGATTCTACTATTTTAGCAACCTTCCCTAGACAGAAGCCTGAACTGTTTTTATATCTCATTGTATATTAATGGATGTAAACTCAGTAATTGCATAATAGATTAAGGTGCATCAGATAATGTTATGCCATATTCCATAGCTAAAGCCTTGGGGTTGAATCTTACTAAAGTGCATGGGAGATGTTATTCTATGGATGCTAAACAAGTCCCTTTGCTTGGAAAAATTAAAGATGCACAAGTAGCTCTAGCCTTATTTCCAAAAAAGAAACTCCTGCTAACTATTCTAGTAGCTGATATTCTTGCCAATTATGGACTCCTTTTAAGTAGAAGTTTCTGCCGAGACTTAGGAGGAGAAATTAAGATGGACTGGTCCCAATCTATGATACCTACTGGTAATAAAAAGGTCAAGTTAGAACTTGAGGAAAAAGAAAAATTCACAGTCTTGAAATCGGATGATCCCAAAGCTCAAATTTTATATCAGGAATTGGAGTTCGGTAATTATATGTTATTTACTAAAGAAGACTCAATGAAGCAAATAGATGAAAATCAAGACGATAAAACCCCCAATGAAAACAAAGATGTACCAGGCATATGAACACTTGAATTTGATGGAAGTTGCACTTCCTCAGGTTCTAGAGCTGGTGCAGTATTGATATCCCCAGAAGGAGAAGCTGAGCTCTTAGCTTTCAAATTAGAATTTGGTAACACAAACAATACATTAGAATACGAAGCTTTAATATTGGGGATAGTCACTACAAAAGAAAGAGGGATAACAGTCTTAAAAGCACAAGGTGATGCAGAGCTTATTGTGAGACAAATCAAAGGATAGTACTCAGTGAAGAATCATAAACTAAAGAATTACAGGAACAGGGTGCGGGATGAGATGGAAGGTTTGGATGTCTTCTCCATTAAAGTTGTGCCAAGAGAAATGAATACAAAGGCTGACTCACTTGCAATCTCTGCTTCCTTGTTACTCTCACATCCAGATTTTAAGGATAAGAAATATCAAATTGAAATTATATATCGATCTACTGTCCCAGATAATGTAGAATCTTGGCAAGTCTTTAATGATGATAAGAGTTTGTAGTTGTTTCTTGAAAATGATAAATTTAGCTTTGAACCTGAGTCTCGTGAGGACAATGAACATAAAAAGAGTGGTGAGGTCCAACTGAAAAGCAATATTATTCCCCCTTATTTCGTAGCTCTGGAAAAGTTATTAACAGACATGATGCTTATGTTAAGCAGAAAAGAACAGAAAAAGGACCTACCACGGGTGAATATGAAGGATTGAACATTGGAGATGTCCATGGTCCCAAAATGATTAATATTGGAAAATGTTGTACTCCCGAAGAGAGAGAAACTACAAAGAAATTATTCAAAGAATATAGAGATGTCTTTGCTTGGAGCTATGAAGACCTGAAGAGCTACAGAGGAAGAGAGGTGAAACATCAGATTCCTCTCAAACCAGATGCAATACCCTTTTGACAAAAGAAAAGAAACTATAATTCGAAGGTTGCAGACACCATTTTTTGAGAAGTTGATAAAATGTTAAAAGCAAGGATCATTTATCCTATTCATCACTCTAACTAGATAGCCAACATAGTGCCTGTCAGAAGAAGAACAGAGAGATAAGGATTTTTGTAGATTTCCATAATTTGAATCAGGCATCTCTCAAAGATAATTTTGCTCTCCCGAACATGGACCATTTGTTACAAATAGTTGTAGGATCTGAGATGATGTCTATGCTCGATGGCTTTTCAGGATATAACCAGGTTGAAGTAGAAAAGAAAGATCAACATAAAATAGCATTCACAACTCCTTGGGGTACATTTGCATATCACAAGATGCCTTTCAGACTGATCAACGCTGGGGCTACATTCCAAAGATGTATGAGTGAGACTTTCATTGATATGAAAGATCGAATAATAGTCATATACTTGGATGATCTCATTGTGTTCTCCAAAAAAAGGAAAGACCATATGAAGGATTTGAGAAGAGTGTTACAAAGATGAAGAGAGCATGGGATTTTCTCAACCCAAAAAAGTCAATTTTTTGTGTAACTGAAGGAAAACTACTTGGACATATAGTGTCACAAGAAGGCATTAAAATTGATCCTGACAGAGTAGAGGCCATCTAGAGACTAAGCCTGCCTATAAACAAAATAGGAGTTAAATCTTTCTTTAGCCAGGTGAATTTCCTTAGATAGTTTGTTCCTGATTTTCCAAAAACTACTAAGCATATAATAGATATGATGAAGGGAAATTCAAGTTTCAAATGGAGTGAGGAAGGAAAGCGATCTTTTCAGAGTATAAAAACTACTATTGCTAATGCCCATGTGCTATGTCGTCCAAATTACAAGCAAGATTTTATTATTTATTGCTATGCTTCGGAACATACATTATTAGCCATTCTTGTGCATGAGAATGATGAAGGAATACAAGCTCCCATTTCTTTTATGAGCATACCTTTGAAAAATTACAAACTAAAATATTCACAAATTGAAAAGCATGCTTATGCAGTAGTCAGAGCACTTAAGAATTTCCACTTCTATATCTTACATTCACACTCTGTTGTCTTTGACCCAGACACAGTAGTAAAAAGTGTACTAATACAACAAGAATTAGGCTGCAATGTCAAAGGAGCGTGGGTGGAAAAGATACAAGAATATGATATTGAGATCAAACCCACCAAGCTGATAAGAGGAAATGCTCTATGTAGAGCAATTGCAGAAAACAAAACCACTAGAGAATTAGAAGAATTGAATGAGAAGCAATTGGTGCTAGCAGTAGGTCTCTATGATTCATGGTTCGAAAACATTTCTTACCTTTTAACATATGGTGAATGTCCAGAAGGTTTGAATACAAAACAAACAAGAGATCTTAGATTAAAAGTGGCCAAGTATGTGATTTGGGATGGCAAGCTTTTCAAAAAGGCTATTAATGGTACATTCTTGAGGTGCGTAGATAAATCATAGCAAGAAAAGTTGTTGAAAGCATTTCATGATGAGGCCTATGGAGGAAACTTCTCTTCTTTGGTTTCAGCTTTCAAAATACTAAGGCAATGCTATTACTAGATTGGGATGTTCAAAGATGCATATGCATGGGTAGCAAATTGTGAAAAGTGTAAAATGTTTTCTGGATGCCCTCAATTAGCTGCACTACCACTAAGACCTATTATCATTAAAGGACCCTTTTAGCAATGGGCCCTTGATTTCATTGGTCCAATTACTCCTGCAACCATTGTTGGTCATCAATATATCATAACTGTAACCGACTACTTCACCAAGTGGGTAGAAGCTAAGGCTACAAAGAAAACTACTTCTGAGGTGGTATGTGAATTCATTAAAGAAAACATTTTGGTCAGGTTTGGCATTCCCATTAAGTTAGTAATGGATAATGCATCCTATTTTTCTTCAATTGAGATTACTGATTTCTGTTTTGGGTATGGGATCACCGTCAGTCATTCATCTAATTATTTCCCTCAAGGTAATGGCTAGGCAGAATCTAGCAACAAGAACTTGACCAATATTGTAAAGAAACTAGTGTCACATAACCAGAAGAATTGGCACAAAAAGATTCGTGAGGTTCTCTGGGTAGACAAAGTGACACCTAAGAGGGAAATCAGAATATCTCCTTTTGAGCTGGTTTATGGAACTGAAGCTAATCTAGCTTTGCCATTGGAATTGGCCACAAGAAAACTCAGAACAGTAATTGAAGATGATGTCTATAAGGATGGCCTAGAAAAGAGAATCCTATATCTAAGTAAACTGGAAGAAGAAAGGATGGAAATTATTGATCATATCACATAGCATCAAATGTGAGTAAAAGAACTATTTGATAAAAGAACAAGATCGAGGAAATTCATGGTAGGAGACAGTGTCCTACTTTGGGACAAAAGAAAGGCCTCGAAAGGAATGCATAAAAAGTTTGATGCTCTATGGAAAGGCCCATTCAGAATTCAATAGGCTTTCGAGAATAACTCTTTCAAACTCGCATATGAAGATGGCGAAGTACTACCCCTAACTTATAATGCTTAGGATCTCAAGCTCTACCAAGTTTCAAATTGAAAATAGGTAACCCCTATAATGTACCATAGTTAGACTTAGTGTCACGTGTGTCTTAGTTAGCCTTCCCTTTGTGGTGTTTTTCCCTTCCTTTCTTGTTTTGTTTTGTTTTTATTGTGTTGCCGCCTTTTATTTTTCTTTCATGAAACCAGAGATTCTAAGTCCCTTTGCTTGGGAATTCTCTACCCAAGTCCCTAGTTAGAGCCAGCTATTGCCCCACTTTTCACCATATACAAATTTTGCAAAGTGGAGAGTGAACTAATGTCATGTTCTATCAAGTTAGGTCAATAGGTCTTTCCTCTTTAGGTGTTGAGTTTCTCCATTGAGTTTTCATCTTTTCCCTTCTCCCATATCATATATAGCCCACGTGGGTATTTCTAGATTGTCATGAGTCTAAGGGGTAGTTTAGAGCCATCCTCGATGGAGATTCTCGATTTGTGTTATGTCTTTTGATTTCCCTATAGCTCATTTGATTTGGAGTTAGAGAAAATTGAATCGACGGAAAATCAAGTTCTGGCTTCTCCATTGCAGGTTTTCGCACCCTGAAAGCAAATTTCCACAAAGACTAGAAAATGCTATTTAATAGTGATCGACGGAGAAATAGAGAAGAGCTTCTCCATGGTGGATTCTGAAGTCAGATATAATTTTCTGAAGAGGTGTATGTAAAGGAATTAAGGACACCAATGGACCCCACCTCTCACTTGTGAAGTCAGTTTTGTGTTTTCTAGAGGCTTAAAATAAAGTGAATAGGGCAAAGGAAGTAAAACAATGAGCATTGGCGGAAAAACAAGTTTCTTCTTCTCCATTGTGGGTTTTTGCAACCAAAAGGTAAAACTCCGTAGAGATCCATAACTGCTATTTGTAGGCTGAAATAAGGATATGTAAGCCACATAATGGTTAAATCATTCAAACATCATTGACTTTTCATAGCAAAAATTACTCAAAGCTCATTAGGATGAGTGGGATCTAGCATCAGCGAAAAACTCAGAAGTAGCTTCTCCTCTGGCAGACTTCGAACCAAGAGGTAAATTTTTCGTAAAGGCCCAAATAGAGAGGTAAACTTACTAAGTGGGCCCCATTTTTCGCTCACAAAGCCTCTTTTATGTTTCCTGAAGGTTTTTAGTAAAGTGCTTAGGGTTGTAAGGTAAAAGCGAAAGCTTAAGAGGAAAATCAAAAATTTGCTTCTCTACTGTGGGTTTTCTACCCTCAAAGGCCATTTTTCACATTTCAAAGAAAGTCATTCCTGCAAGCATGGTAGGTATGTGATTTGATAGTAGATTATTTTGGGCAAGTAAATAGAAGAAAATCAATGGATTGATTAGGTTTTTGCAAGCAGAATCGACATTTAGAGGATTTTTCCCAAGGAAGTACTCCGTTCTTATTTTTTTGAAAGATGGATGAAATGGGAAGTAAATCAGTAATTAATGAGAGTTACCGTTGAGCCAACAGAAGTAGTGAAAAGACAAAGATAAATCTATTAGAACTTTTACATCAACCAATCCAATAGATTTACCCTTAATTTCACTCGTGTGGTGCGATTTATGAAATTCAACGGGCAAATCTAAGGTTATTTTATAAAGAGAGAAGTAACAAATTTTTCAAACTACCATTTTACCATTATACTGTTGAACTGGATAGTGCTTTCAAGTAGTTTTTAGGATTATAGAGTTTGCTTTTTGTATCATCTGTAATTGTTTGAATTTTTGTTATCATACATCAAATAAAATGGCAGCAAGATTCATAGGTTTTGATGGATTGGGTGGAATTAAGTCAGCGTGGTCAACTATCATAGATACTTCACTCCATTTTTATGATATGCAAGATTTTAAAAGGAGATTAAGAGTAGAGCCAATTCATCCCATAACAAGAAAACTTTGAGGAAGCAGATTAGTAGAAGCAGCTGGGTTTCCTATAGCATTACAAGCCCCAAAGTTAATTTTGGAATGCATCAATCATTACAAACTGGATACAAAGCAGATTCTATTGCCTGACCAAATAGTGTTGATTTCAATTGATTGTCAAGCAATAGTGAATTACTTGTGAATTCTAGAATGGGAAGAGTTCTCTGATTTAACGATGAATGGAGCCATGTCTAAATACTCTTTAAAGAAGATGGTTTGGAGGAGGGGGATCATGCAGTCTTGGTTTAAAAAGCCAAGGGGAGCTGAGAGTAAAGTCCCTAAAACTCTTTTTGGCACAGACTTTAAACTAGAAATTGTTGACATTTTGGTTCTATTGCATCGACTCAAAGGTGAGGTAGAAGCTTTTAATTTTGTAGAGTAGTACTTCTTTTTGGTGCAAGTTATTTGCTTAGACACATAGTATATTGACTAGGCATATCAGAAAAGTTATGCAGAATACATCCAGGTAAATGATGCATTCACCATGAGGATTTACAGGGAGCTCCAATGGTGTCCAGAGTAGAGATTCAGGCCAGAAGCAATGGTGACCATAGGTCAATTTGGTAGTTAGTTCATTCAGTTCTCATCATTTTCTTATTTGTGTCTTGCAGCATTTGATGGATTTCCACTGAAGCTGCCCAGGTATCCAGATGATATGATCGTGCTCTTGGAGATAGTGAGGAAAGCAATCCAAGTGAACATGTTGAGTGCTAGGTTGAGGAAGAAAGGGTATGAACTCCCTATAAAATTTGGGGCATATAGTTGTGAAACTAGATCAGATGCAAAGAATATACTCAAAGAATTTGAAAGTAAGTACAAATTGGAAGAGTATGAAGCAGTAAGGGCCCTGTTTGATCCTAATGGATATGCTAGAGATGTGCTCCAAATTAGAAGCGTAATCAAACATGTGACAACCATGGAAGATTATTGGGTAGATTGTAAGGATGAACTGGAGAGTCGAGATTGTGCCTTTGCCAGATTTACAATTGATCAGATAAAGACATATGGTATAAATTTAGATGTGGAGGGATTGGAAGATGATGGTCAAAATATGTATAGTAATACATATTTGACTAAGTTGAGGAATACTCCCATTAGTTCTGAACCATATGGTTACATAGAAGAAGACTTCGATGTCATGATGGCAAGAATTATCAAAAGAACTAGGAAGTGGGTAGAATGGACAGCTAAGAAAAATTAGAGTAGGAGCGAAACTACTCATGCTTCTTCAGTTGTAGCTACTCCTACTTCATCCCAAAGTGCCACACCTAGTGCTGTTACTACACCTGTTCAAGGCCCAACTCAATCTTCAAGCGGAGGTGATCAAGCCCCAGAGAAGAATGTTCCAATAGCCTTGACCTATCAAGGTGGATCACTACCAGTCATTGGAACTCAAGCTAAAATTGAGAAAGGAACGGAAGAGGAGAAAGGTGGGTTTCCTGCTTTAGTCTCACCTCCACAGGTCACTCTACCCCCATCTCCTCAATCTTCTCCAACTCCATCTCCTCATGTCACTCCTATCTTATCTCCTCATCATAGCCCTATACTAGATGTAAGTGCTCCATCTCTAAAGCCCATAGGTTCTCCTATTCAAATAGTAGAGATTGGAGATGATAAAAGTAGTAGTAGCGAATCCATTGAGTTTGATGAAGTTGCAAAGAAAGCTCAAGAAGAAGAGAAAGCTCCAGGTTCATCTCGGCTCCTTTCTCGAGATCCAAAGACCCCCTTTTTTGCAGCTACGACAACGATGACTCCAGTGAAGAAGAAAATGTTTAGCATTGAATCACTTAGAACAGCCTCCAAAGTGATTAGTACAGAGTCTTGGCTTGAGGATACTTTGGAGAAGAAGAGAAAAATAAAAGATGAAAATTTTCCTTCAAAGGATGTTGTATCTCAAGCAGCTCGCTTAGGATCTACCTTAGTAAAAGCTAAAAAGTAGAAGACCTTGTCAATATTGGGACAAGATCTAGAAATAGGGCACTTAACTATGGAGGTAGCAAAACCAAACAAGGCAGGGAGAATTGAAGATATGATGCCAGAGGACTTCAATTTGTACTCAATTCATCTTGGAGAGGCTAGACATGATACAAAATTAGGCCTATGGAAATCAAGTAATGAGGTGATAGAAGAGCAATTGGAGGCTCTCGAGTCATCCAAGGTCAGAATGCGACCAAAAATAGAGGAGTTAAGAAGGTTCATCCAACAATTAGTTGTTCCATTGGCAACTATTACTATGTGCTTGCCACTGAAAATCCTTCAGTAGAAGAGGTACAAGCCTTCATATCACAGCTCCAGAATGATAGGCATTTTGGCCAGCTTGGAAAGGAATGGATCGAGAAAATCAATGTAGATGGAGTTTCCCTAATCAATGGAATTGGGAATATTATCCTCTAGCTGGAAACTAAAAAGGATAATATTAAGTGTAACAGTAATACCTTGGCTGGAGAAAGAGCGAGATGCATAGAATGTATTTCTCTCTTGATGATGGTTATTCAGATGAAGGAAAAGGATGCAATTGAAGCAAAGATCCTTAAGAAGGGAAATGAACCTCTGAATGAATGGCTCCAAAGTATGCAGTTCAAGATGGAAATGATTGAAAAAGCTAAGAAAGGACTCAGAGAAACAAGGGACAAAGTGAAGAAGACCCAGGACAGAGCATTTGAGCTTATGCAAGGATTGCACACTGAGTCACAGACCAGTGGACAAGGGAAATCCTTTATTAATATAGAAGTGAGGAAGAATAATTTTTCTATATATTTAAGTAACCTATTCGAGATAGCTTCAAGTAGTCAAAATAGGGTAACAGAACTGCAAACACTTGGTGGATGCATGCATGTGGCTGCGAAAGAAGTGGCAAGTCAGCTGAATGAAGTAAAAGAACTAGCTCTAGAGAATTCAAGGTGGCTATTGAGATTCACAAATGTTCAAGTGCCTATTCATGAGGAGATGATCCCAATTATCTTGGCTACTAGAACATATAGGACAAAAACTAAAAAGTGGAAGAAGTCCAAGTGATTCAGATTACCCCCTTTTTCAGTTTCTATTTTGAAATCTTTGTTAATATTTTGATATGATAAATTGGCATCTTGCCATTTGTCATCAAGAGAAGATGAACTGATTAATATTCCCATTGTAATGTTCATCTCTCAAATCCTATATGTATGAAATTCAATGATTAATCAAAGGTCAACAAAATTTATGTGTGAAGTACTATCTGTTGCAGAGACAATTGAATGGCATTTTGTTTCAGTAATTTTTTGTTCCAGTAGGTACTGTGATTAGTTAGTATTTCCTTTCTGCGTTACAGAGAACTAAGAAAGAAGAGAGTTTCATTTCCCCTATTTTCTAGAATACAAATGGATGTGATAAGTATTTTTATATTTCATTTGACGAAAGGATTCTGTTAGTTTTCCTGATTTATCAATTGTAGTTCAGATTTAGATTTCGACTTATTTTAGTCTTGCGTGGATGGACTTATGAATTCATAAGGAGTGTCGATACATAAATCTATTTTGATATTGAGAAATTTTTCTTGCCTGAATTAAGTTCTAGTTAGGCTTAATTTGGTTTGCCTCTCCTGCTCTCGGGTTAAGAGCATACCCCGAATTAGATAAGTAGGAACAAACATAATTCTTTGAAGATTATTCATATAGGTAGTTGTACCTACCAATTTAGACAAAAGCCTGTAATCATAAAATGGTTTTTCAACTATTGGGAATAGATATTGTTCATAATCTATGAATTAAGAGTCATATTCTCATAGAAAATAGAAAGAACAAATCTGTTTACCAACAATCATTAGATTTATCTTTTTCTTTTGGATCTGATCTAATTTTAGGTTTCTTTGCAGACATGTTAAATAGATAACCAAGACCAGTCTTATCATAGGTAGTTCTCTCTATGACATTAAATCATCAAGCTTTTCTCTACTAGAATAAAGCTTCTCAATTTGTTTCTTGCACTATGTTAACTCACCTTTAATAATAGTGTTCTACTTTTAAAGTTCTTCATGATTTTCTTTTAATGCTTCAAGATTAGATGTCATATTTCCTAGATTGGCTTTAAGATCTAAATTTTTAGTCTTCAAATCAAATTCAACTTTGCTAGGATCACTCTTCAAGCTCAACTTTAGGTTGGTAATCTTCAATTCATTCTTAAAGATCTTGTATTCTATTTTCAACTTTGAATAATCATCATCACTAGTTTTAGATTTAGTACATTCAAGCTTGGATTTGAGATGTTCAATCTTGTCCTTCAATTGTCCAATATATACTTTGGAGTCTTCATATCTATCCTTCAACTTATCTCTTTCTTGAATAAGAAGATCAATTTGTTCAAATGTCTCTTCAAGCTTCTTCATCAACTATTCCATATCCATACAAATCTTACTCAAGCTATTAAGCCTCTTCTAAGTAATTGAGCTCTGATACCAACTTTTATAAATAGGAATTATTGAGTGGAGGGGGCAGGGGGGGTAAATCAGTAATCTACAAACTTTAGTTGCCAACTAGATATTATTTATTACTTTAAACCATACATAACAAAGTAAACAAGTAATGTTGAACATTAATAGTAATTGTGCACAAAGATAAATCATAACACTATATTTTGTTAACTACGGAAACACTGGCCAAGGGAAAACCCCATTGGGGATGATACCCACTAGATAATATACTAATATATAAGTTACTTGTTAGAGGATGGACCCTGTTAGGAGTCAATGAGAAAATTTAGTATAGAGAGTCCTTGTTAGGAGACTTTGAATCCCTATTAGGAGATTCCAACCCTGTTAGGAGTTGTAGTATAGTAGATACAAGATGAGCCCACTACCCAAACATGGACTTCCAATTACAAGAAGAGCTCACTACCCAAACAAGTAATTAGACTTCTAGTATATAGGTGATGTAACTTCTTTCTTAATTGATCTCTGATCTCTAGCTCAATCTTAGATTACAATATGGCTTTACAAAACTTTGCATATATCACTTTCACATAAGTTCACATACAATTGCTTACACAACATATCACTTCCCTCTTCCTTCCTACTTTATTTCACAAGATGTCCCTTGCATAAAAACCATGTATTTTCACAAATTGTTGTTAGTTCAGCTAAGACCATAATATACTTTTACAACTTAGAGTAAACATCTAGGATGTCGGCCCTGATTGGTCAAGTAATTATTTTGTAAACAAAATAATTCCTTTCCTTTAATTTCATTGTCTTGTTTCACTGGTAAAACATGAATATCTCTTTTTCGTACAATTTGTACTAACTTCTAAGGTTATACATATCATCATAAACATGTGTACTATCTCCATCTAACTTTTCTAGCCATAATATGATGTTAGTAATAAGTTACATACAAAAAAATACACTGTTGTAAACCAAATTCATACTTAGACAAATTTCTGAGAACCAAAAGCTAAGTATCTTTATTTCTAAGGTTTCCTACAAGCATGCACATCATGTGTTTCCATAAATGACAATAATTGCATATGTTCATTAGCCAATTTTCAACAATCTCCCCTATTGGCATTGTTGGCAACAAAATAGGAAAAAATGGCTAAGTATCAAAAATTTGTCGAAAGAACAATATAGTAACATTACATTAATTATCTATTACAACTTTTCCATCTTACATATAATCCCCATTACAATATGATTTCATATCTTACAATTTTATCTTCTCCCCTTTACTTGATTTACAATTTTCTTATGCATCTTCTCCCCCTTTGACATTAATGACAAAGGTGTGTTACAAAAAAATGTTGTCAAAAACTTTGTTCTTCTACCTTAAATTGATAATATCTTCATACAATCATCAAAACTTGCCTTAAGATTGGCTAAATCTTTTATCCATGTATCCTTGGTTGTTTCAGTAGTGGTGAGAATTGTACACAAGACATATGATGTAATCTCACCTGCATTAAGATCAAAGTATAAAAAGTTTGAGTAGGTGCCCTTAGCTTCAACACACTCCTCAAACTATCTCTCAACACTAGATATTTTTAGAGTAGCAGACTCTTTGAAATATGATAATCTCTTCAAAATTTGTTCTTTCCAAAGTTCTAGTTTCTTGATATCACTATGAATACTAGCCACTTGTCCTTCAAGGCCATCAATTTTACTAGAAGGTTGTTGTATCTAGCTTGATAAAGCCTCTAGCTCACTCAGCTTACCTTCACTCTTACTATCAAGATCCTTGGTCAACTTATGAGATAGCGTACACTTGATGTAAAATACCTTTCTATCATGTTGACACTTCTTAATTTCCTTGATACAAGTATCAAGACTTAGCATATTATTCTTGATTTTTTGACAAATAGTGCTAAATAAATTAGCATCATGTGAAATATGTGCCTTTGACTTTGCAACATTCAACAAATTTGTAAATTCTTTATCAAAAGATCTCAATACTACTTGTGCCCTCTATTTAGGATTTACCTCTGTATGCTAGACTACTAGAGTACTATGTATGTTAGTATTTCTAGACATTCTACTATTCCTTCTATCATTATCATATTTAGGTTTGCTGCAAACATTTTCTCTATGACCTATACCATGACAATTATGACAATAAAATCCTTAACATGAATAAATGACTTATTTGTACAATCTCTTTTCGTATGACCTATTTCATTAAATAAAAAATACTTACCTCTAAATTCATACGTAGTTTCTTTAGGAGATTCCACTTGCTTTGGTTCACCCAATATCTCAACTTCCTTGTCTTGTCCAACTTCTTTAGGCTTATTGGAAGATTGACTGGATTCAATCTTATCATTAGATTTATCTTTTTCTTTTGGATCTGATCTAATTTTAGGTTTCTTTGCAGACATGTCAAATAGATAACCAAGACCAGTCTTATCATAGGTAGTTCTCTGTATGACATTGAATCATCAAGCTTTTCTCTAAAGAATAAAGCTTCTCAAGTTGTTTCTTGCACTATGTTAACTCACCTTTAATAATAGTGTTGTACTTTTGAAGTTCTTCATGATTTTCTTTTAATGCTTCAAGCTTAGATGTCATCTTTCCTAGATTGGCTTTAAGATCTAAGTTTTCATTCTTCAAATTAGATTCAACTTTTCTAGGATCACTCTTCAAGCTCAACTTTAGATTGGTAATCTTCAATTCATTCTTCAAGATCTTGTATTCTATCTTCAATTTTGAATAATCATCATTACTAGTTTCAAATTCAATACATTCAGGCTTGGATTTGAGATGTTCAATGTTGTCCTTCAATTTTCCAATATATACTTTGAAGTCTTCATATCTGTCCTTCAACTTATCTCTTTCTTCAATAAGGATATCAATTTGGATTTGAGATGTTCAATCTTGTCCTTCAATTTTCCAATATATACTTTGGAGTCTTCATATCTATCCTTCAACTTATCTCTTTCTTCAATAAGGAGATCAATTTGTTCAAGTTCCTCTTCGAGCTTCTTCATCAACTATTCCATATCCATACAAATCTTACTCAAGCTATTAAGCCTCTTCTAAGTAATTGAGCTCTAATACCAATTTTAATAAATAGGAATTATTGAGTGAAGGGGGGTAAATCAGTAATCTACAAACTTTAGTTGCCAACTAGATATTGTTTATTACTTTAAACCATACATAACAAAGCAAAAAAGTAATGTTGAATAGTAATAGTAACCGTGCACAAAGATAAATCATAACACTATATTTTGTTAACTAGGGAAACCTTGGCCAAGGGAAAACCCCATTGGAGATGATACCTACTAGATTATATACTGATATATAAGTTCCTTGTTAGACGATGGACCCTATTAGGAGTCAATGAGAAAATTTAGTATAGAGAGTCCTTTTAAGGAGACTTTGAATGCCTGTTAGGAGATTCCAACCCTGTTAGGAGTTGTAGTATAGTAGATGCAAGATGAGCCCACTGTCTAAACATGCACTTCCAATTACAAAAAGAGCTCACTACTCAAAAATGTAAGTAGACTTCTGCTATATAGGTGTTGTAGCTTCTTTCTTAACTGATCTCTGATCTTTGACTCGATTTTGGATCATAATATGGGTTTACAAAACTTTGCATATATCACTTTCACAAAGTTCACATACAATTGCTCAACACATCACTTCCTTCTTCCTTTCTACTTTAATTTGCAACAACATAGTAAAATAATTCCTTTCCTTTAATTTTTTTGTCATATTTCAGTAGCAAAATACAAATATCTCTTTTCTGTATAATCCATACTAACTTCTAAGGTTATGCATGTCATCATTAGTAATAAGTTACATACAAAACAATACACTATTGTAAACCAAATTCATACTTAAATAAATTTTTGAGAATCAAAAGCTAAGTATCTTTATCTCTGAGGTTTCCTACAAGGATATACATCATGTGTTTCCATAAATGACAACAATTACATATCTTTATTAGCCAATTGTCAACATGGTTTTCAAGCTAGCTTTCCTTAATGGTGAAGTGAAGGAGGACATATACATAGAGAAGCTAGAAGGATTTGTAGCTCACAACAAAGAGATCCACATGTGTAGATTGAAAAGGTCCTTGTATAGACTCAAGTAGGCTCCTAGAGCATGGTATGAGCATAGTGATACATACTTTCAGGAAATGGCCTTTGTAAAGAGTGAATTGTATGCTAACCTCTACTACTTTGTGGTTAGGGGTGAGGTTCTTGGTCCACCTCACACTAGGTGTATGATAATAATGCCCAAAGCCTTACTTAGGAATAGTTTATTCAATCTAAGGATTACTCCTCCTGCCATGAGGCACATTTAATTTGTTAACCTAGGGACTATACTTGAAATGGTCAGCACAGTTTGTGCACTAGGTTCCTTGAAGAGTCTTTAAGCTTATGCTGCACGAAAGTAAGATGCATATAAAAAACCTACACTAGTGATGTAGGAAAGTAAAACACTTAATTCCTTACTCAAATGAATATTGGAAATGCAACTCTATGCTAACCTATATTTCAACCCAGACCATCCACTATAACTGCTCTTATAGATGCTGCAGGAACATTTAGAAAGTACAATGTTGCAAGAAGAAATTGTAACTTCTATCTAAAATACTAGAAATTATGGAAGTAAATCTACAATACTCTAATCTAATCCACCTCCCAAGTGGGCCTCCTTGGTTGGCTTCTGCTAATATACTAACACAAAATGTAAACTGTAAATTACTTCATTATATTTCAAAAACTCTTTACATAAGAACAATACATAAAATTGCAAATAAGTCACTTTTTTCCAACCTTTTCAAACTATCGATCTAATCCCTATAAATAGAGGATTGACACTTATTCTAAAAGAGAAGAAAAAAACAAACTAAGTAGAGATTGACACTTATTCTAAAAGAGAAGAAAAAAACAAACTAACTAAAGATCCACTAGATAAAAAGAGGGCAATATAATAATCCATGGAATAAGAAATAAAATTTGGGCAACCAATTTAGAAAAATAGTAATGCAAAGGGAATATAGCAACACTTCATCCCTGCATTCTTAGATTAATGGATCCTCCTTTGTAGTAGTTGTGTCTTCTAGTGCCATAATTATTCCTCCTTCATAACTGGGCCTTAATGTTCCTTCTTGAATGTTGATGACCACTCTCCAACTTCTTCCTTTCCTAGCAAGTTAGCTACAATACATAAATATTTACACAAATAAGCATAATCAAACTAAATCCATATATTAGAACACACATTCTAATGGTTGTATGAAATATTGCATTAAATGTATAATATTGGTAAAATATGACATAACTATCTACCCATGGTTTAACAGTTCTATCTAGACTTTATCATAAGTTCAACTAGTTATGAGTTCACATGTCCTAGTAGTATTAAAAATAAAGTATTAAAATTAATATAAAATAGAAGCAATAATTGGCCTCATCAACTACCCCTTGGTAAGTTTAATGCTTTTCCTCAACCATTGCATCTTCTGGCAATTGATCAAAAGTATCCAACCTCAGTCCTCCCTCACCTATGATTCCTGAATGTGTAGTAGAATCCTCTTGTTTTTTCCCAGAATTCCCTCCTATGATCCTCCTACAACCTATTAAGTTATTTAGAGTTGATGTCATATAGGGGCCAAAGGAGCATGGGCAACTGCATCGTTAATGGACACTAGAGTTCTTATGTAATTTTCCTTCCTAGCTGCATGTATTTTGGTGCATGATGAAGGGTTGCCTCATGATTGATAGGGATATGTAGTTCTAACCTTTTGAATCCCTCGGGCAGTCTACTCCATCTACTTGTGGCACTAGCCATGGCTCTTTGAAAAAAAAAGTAAGGCATGTTGTCATACTTTGCATATACTTTTGTTCTAGCTTCAAAGACTTGTTTTCTTATTTCCTTGTGAATATCTCCATAGGTCAGCCTGAACCAATCCCTAAGGATTTCTTCTAGTGTATTTCTTTCTACTCTTAATGGTAGGGGTTATGTTCTCTCATGTTCTCTATAATTGTTTAGTTTTCTATCATAGTTGGCCTCATTGTGCATCCAAGACATTAGGGCCCTAAGGTGTATATCCCCTATATAAAGTAGAGGGTTCAATTAATTTTCTATAGGGATAATGAAATTATGCATATATAATTCATAGAGTAAATTTTTCTGCCATGATGGAAGGGTCTGGTACAAGCCATACAATTCTTGACTTGACCTAAATTTTGTATCTATATCTTTCAGGGTCATCATCAACTAGAATAAGAGGAATTGTTCTTATAAATAGATGACATAGATCCTAGGTGGTAGCTTACAAGTAATTATTTGGTTAGCCAACTTAAGGACATGACCCTTCTTTTTCTTATGTCTCACCAATTACTCTTTTAATTCTACAATTTCTTCACCTTGGTCTATTATTAACTTCTTCATTTTATTTTTCTCTTCTTCCCATAGGGTTGTTGTTAACACATGTTTATAATATAGTCAAAAAAGAAGCATTTGTAAGGTAATTAGGACACTTTCTTCATCTCAGTTATTTTTCCTCCTCTGTTCCCTCCATGAGCATTGCAAGTAGCTTAAAAATAATGTTTCCTTATAGGAAACTAGGGTAGTTTCTGAACAAGCTAGGTGGTGCATTATTGGGTCTTCTTTTTCAAAACTTGGGGTATCCTATTGGCTTACTTGGGAATTATTTCAGCATTCATTCATCTCAACTTTACATTTCTCATCAGATTCTAAGGAATGTTTGGAATCTTAGGTTGACTGGGGGAATCATCTAGGATAACTTGTACTAGAGGTTCTTCATCAAATTGTTTAGGTAAAGTGAACTAGGTTTCTGAGGGAACTTTAGGAAATTTTCCTCTCTTTTTAGGGCTTCTTCGCATAGGGGTTTCTTCAAGCACCACAACCTTTTTCTTGCTAACCCTCTTCAATGTCTCTGCTACAAAAGTAGTTGCTATAGGAACTAACTTTATTTTCTTTCATTTTGAGACTGTAGGGTTTTATTTTTCTATTCCAAGAATCAAAGTTTCTTCTAGTAACTTCCATTTTCTTTTTGCTTGGAACAAGTAGGTACATTTCTCATTTGAGTGGGTAAAGGCATATTTTCTTTCACATTTTTTTTTTCATGCCTTGGGTTCTTTGCTCAATATCTCTGTCAATGGAGACTACATTATGTTGGGTAGGCTACACATTAGGGGCAATCTGAGGTTGCAAGGTTTTATGCTAAACAAATTCTTCCCATGACATAGGAGAGATGTCCCTAAGAGATATTTCTATGAGCAATTAAATTAGGGTATGGTGAGTAATAGAATTATACTTTCCTTTCTAGGTTTCCTTAGCACTCATGCATAACACATTGAACAAGAAATTGGGGATATTTACTAGAAGATTATGCCCTACATAACTAAGTAAATTAAAATGATGTGTGAGTAAATTAGATAATCTTCCTTCATAGGTAAAATACTTGATAATATGCATGGCCAACTCATTCTATAGTGGAGGAATAGACACTCTTATTCACCCCTTCATAGTAATCTTCAATGGAGGGTCAACTAGTAGGGGAAAATGGGCTCTAACTCATCTAGCATTGTGTTCATTGGGGTAGTGTTCCCCTACTACTAGTAGCCTAGTTAATTCTTCTATTGATTCCTTTATGGAAACAACTATCAATCCCCATACTGTTGCTTTACCTTCCTCAAATGTATTTGCAAATTCAGTAGCCACCTCTTCATCAAATTCTATTAATTCTTTAGAAATATCCTAGCCAGCCACATGCATTGAATCTTCTTACTGCTTCTACATTAGAAAGTAAAACACTATGATCTATTGGTTCATGTCACTACAACTGACCTCCCATTTGTGCTTACTAATCTCAACCTCTGCTCTGTTTTCAAAAATTACCCTCTTCCCTTCTATGAATTTCAAACTTCTTCTTTATAAAGTCATGAACCCTTTTCATATTCTTTTGGTGTTTCTATCATGAACAATAATAATCTAGTTTTAATAGAATGAATCATATATATTCGAGAATTTTTTGAAGATTTAATTTGGGTCACATCTTATTCTAACAATGAGGGATTATTTGGGAATAAAGGTATGACACTTGATACTTGTGTATTGTGGCAATTAGATTTTAATCAAACAAAGGGAAAGTATAGTTTTGAGGATCTTCAATGAGTAAATAGAAATTTCATTTGGAATTAGTAACCTTCCTTGCCCCCTACAAAACATGGACAAGTGTCCTCACTTGTCATACTTGGCACGAGGTACAGAACTGGTGTAATGCCACAATGATGTATTTAATGCAGTAGTAGATATAACCAACTAAATCTATGTGCCAAAAATAGATAAAATTTGTAAAGCTTATACCTATCAATTTGATCATTGCACATGCTAGATAAAGGTGGCGAGAATGGAAGAATGGTAGTGACAACATATGTCAGTGGACTCACTATAGTATTGAAAGCATAGAAAAATTATGACGTGGAAGGTGGGTGGGTGGTAGAGAAGGAAATGAAATGAGTTCAAAAAGAAAAATTTAGAAAGTGAATGGAGAATTGAGCTTTATGTAAACATAAAGTTTTTATTATGGGCATGCTCAAAGGAATTCTTATTGAAGAGCTACAGGAAGAAGGTTGGCACCCTCTACTAGAGGAAGTGTTACCTATTGTTCATTTGAAATTGGCTATTGAAATTTCTATAGGAAGTCTTCTTTTTTTTGGGGCTGGTGATACAACTTTAGCTGATGTCCATTGATTAATAACTTGAAGTGTATAGGATCAATTATTGTTAACTAGATTGCCCCATTTGCAAATACATGGCTTATTTCATAGGACCCAACCATCATGTCTACAACTTGACTGATATTTCTTTGAATCTGGAACCATAAAGTAATGCCCAATCTCCAACTTGAAATTTCTTACTCATAATGTGAGAGTTATGCCATTGTTTCTTTTTCTTCTGTATGATTTATGTGGATTCTAAGGTAGACTTGCACATTTAATCTAGAGAATTAAGATACAGTAAGCACTCTCTCTACACTGCAAGAAGATCAATATTTAACTCCAACACTATTCTCAAAGTTTTGTGTTCAAATTTAATTGGTAGTGTATATGGTAAATTTGCGTATTCATGAGACTTTAATGCAAAATGCAGATAAAATGACAATGAACTAGACTAAACCCAAGAAATCATTGTCAAAATTTAAACTCTATGAGCATCTCATGTTTCCCTTACTATAACCACTAAGAAATCTCTTATACTAGCATCTTAGTGATAGTTCTAGAATGGGAGTATGCTTAAAATGTAGATCTACATGAATGCATGCAAGATCTATGACAATAATTCAAATTATATGTGGGTAACAACTCTAATAATGATATCAAAATGGACATGCAATGAGCTAAACATGTAATAAATGATACTAAATAACATAAAAAAAATGCTAAAATGATAACTTAAAATATGCCTATAGTGCAAATGCCTAAAACTTGGGTCCTTTAGCTCTTGGATTTCCCTCCTATTTCTAGCATTTTAGAACGGGTTGGCATAAGAATCAAGATTTTTACCTTTGACTGGTAGATAGAGGTGAAATTAAAAATATCCCATAAGAGACCAAGAGGAAGAGTCCAATTGACTTGGTTTTGAGGATAAATGAGGCTTTTCCCAATTTTTTTAAACGTAAAAGGGGGATTTTCACTTTTGTGAGGATAAATGACTTTATTGATTTAATAAATGTTCTATTTATTTTCAAAAGTATGTCTTTTCCTTCCTCCCTTTTTCAATTTCATTTTATGATTTGAATTATTTTTATCCTCCTTTAAAGTTGATTTAGGTCTTGTTGATTTGATAGATGATTAATGACCTAATGTGATTTTTTATTTGAAAGTCTGTTGTGTTCTTTCGATTTCCTCCTTAATTTGTATTGATCGATCAAAATTATGTAATTTAGGTCTTTGCCAATTTTTTGGGTGTCTACAAATGCCCCTCTTTGAGCTAATATGTGAAGCATATTAGTTCAAAGAGTATCTTGATTCTCTATTTTTAGGTCAAATTATGATGATTGGATATCTATTTGATGATATTTTAACATTTTTCATTTTTCATGGTGTTTGATTTTTGATTGCTTGATGTCTGATCATTGATTTTTCTGATTGATGTTGCTTAGTTTTTGGTTGATTTGATGTTTGGAATTTTGGCTAGGGTAGAACATTTTCAATTTTTCAAAGAGTTTTGATGCCTTGGTTTGATATGGGTATACTATCCCCTTAGAAATGAAATTGGAGAAAAAATTAATGTGCAAAAATTAAGGAGGTTCCAATTTTATTTCTAAAATGTTTGATAATTAACGGATAAAGATGACCAAGTTGGTTTAATACAATACTCAATTTGCAAAAGTGAGTAGAAAGCTTCCAACATTGGGTAAATAGAGTGAAAAATTTATATAAGTGCCCCTAAGGAGATTTAAATAGGTCAAAAGGCCTTTTACTCTAGTCATTTTCACACTCTTTAAACATTTGGCAATTTGGAGCTCTGAGCTAGCAAGGGTGGTGGCCGCTTTACAGGAGCTCAGATTCAAGAGGGGTCATAAGTATGAGTGTCCAACAAACTATGGTGCCCTGGTAAGTCATTGAGATACTCCATTTTAAATTTTTTTGCATTTGTACCTAACTTTTTTGGAATTTCACATGAATTTTTGGGGTAAATGTGGTAGTTTAGGTAATTTAGCACATTTAATTGATCTTTTAGTGCATTTAAATTTTTTAGCACATTTGCACAATAGTTTAGTGCATTCGAGTGATGAATTAGTACATACAAAAACCTAGTTTTGGAGGCAAATTAGTGCATATAGTAAAACAGTAGTGCATATGGATGTTGTTGTGCATTTGATTGATGTCGTGGCGCATATGAATGATGTTTTAAGGATTTTGTGCTAAATAGCACTTATGCACTATGAAATAGCATGTATGATCACTTTGATAGCACTTATACATATTATAGGGCATCCAATATATGAAATAGCACTTTTGAGTGTTTTAATAATGCATATGTCTATTTTAGCGCATTTGATAAATCAGATAGTGCATATGTTCTAGGAAATAGTGTAAATGAATGTTGAAGCGCATATGTTTGGTAAAATGGTGCTAATAGGAACTAAGAGAGTGGAAACATATTGTAAAGCCTAAATTGAGCATAAGATAATGCAAAAGGCTAGATTTTAGGTCTATCAGCCAAGGATTCATCATAATGAGTAAACAATAACAATCAAGTAGTCATGAAGTGATGTCTTAGGATCAGTCTGATGATAGATAGGTAAAGAATGATGCCCTAGATTAGGATACAGAGTAGGAAAAACAAATAGGTCTAGCTTAGGATAGAGAAGGAAAAATAATAGGTCCAAGATAGAACTAGTAGCTGATTAGCTAGAGATAGATAGTAGACTGATGTATGATGGTCACTTGGATGAAAACTGACATTGTTGTTTGTTTGTTTGATGAAAAATAGATATGTGGGTGAAAGCTCATGGTATGCAAATTATATCCATGGATCCTAGAGGCTATAGGTAGATTGTTAGCCATGAATCTTTAGGTGATAGAAAAATGTGGGTTCACTTATTTACTACAAATGCCCTAGTTCTAAGTGAATAGAGGGCTATTAATAATTGTTGCTGAATGATGGCACTCGAACTACAACACTTTTCATCTACCCATGGGTGAGATGACTATGATACTAGAGGATGTATATCAATTATTGAGGATCCCAATAGCATGAGATTTGGTGCACTATAATTAGACTACAGATGGCACTACATTTAGAGATTTTTTTGGAGATGACAACTTTGGGGATGACAATGTATCATTGTTCCAAATGTTGTAGTATGAACCATTGCCAGTAGTTTTGGTTAGATTGATAGAAGGGCTTTTGTTGCCAGATAGACAAGGGCAGGGATGTTTAGTTGGATGGGGCTAGTTGACACATGATATGATTTATCAGCCATAGAGATTTTCATGGGGCTACTACATTTTGGCCCACTTATATCATGACTTGTATTAGGTTGTATATTTTGGAGCCTCATCACTATCAATAGATGTGATATTGTTACAACTATGAACATGGGAGGATCTACCCATTACTCATCCAATATGTGTGTGACAACATCCTTAGGATATTCCATATATATACTTATTTTTGTGTGATTATGTAGCCCCATCTAGGAAAGATAGAGTATTGGCAATGAATTTTGGATGACAATAACGAGGTCGTATGGAGACCATACAGGTTTACAGAGCTGTGGGCTAAGGATGATGATGAGATGATATATTTATTTGGTCCAAGATATTTTTTTGGATGGGTGCCCATAGTGATAGAGAGATTTTATTTTAGGCAAGTTGTGAGATAGTTTGGGCAGGGTATGCCATAGGGATTAGTAAATTGTGCTTAGATTTAGGTAGAGAGAGTAGTATGGGGGTCAACATTGGAGTATGAGCCATGCCTAGACGCCTTTATTTAGATGATAGATACACCATATCCATGGGCATTGAGAGATGGAGAGGTAGATGTAGGGATGGAGGGGGATTATGCATGATGGTTCTGTGAGCATCCATTTTCAAGATATGGATCTGGCAAAGCCTATTCCTAGGATTGATGAGCAGTCTAGTGGAGGAGAGAATGGGGATGATTATGGTGGTCTGGGGAGAGGTAGAGGGAGGCAGTGGGCCAGAGGGAGAGCTAAAGATTTTTTGAGATCATGGAGGAGATATGAAGGATGAGGCCGAGTAGTAGTGGTACTATCATAGAGGGGTGTTGCATGAGGTCTAGTGTAGAGGCTAGGAGATGTTGGGGTAGGGAGGTTTGGAGGGATTTGGGGCCATGGAGGTGCAAGGTTGAGAGGAGGGATTGGTAGTGATATAGGATCTAGTTAGTGGGATAGAGGTGTTGGGCAAGGTAGGACAGAGCAAGTGAGGGCCAAGTTGCGCAATAATATACAGTTTATTTAGTAATAGAGTTTGTGGATATAGGATCCTATCAAAGGTCCATAGGATTTATAGCCATAGGGGGAGTAGTAGGTTCCACTAGATGTGTAGCCACCACTAGAGAGGCTAGGAGGATCCACTAATTTAGAGGATCAGATGAGTACCATGGAGGCTTGGATGGGTGAGTTGATGACTATGCTATAGACATTTATAGTGTCAATGATGCTAAGGCCACCGCCGCCACCGAGGATAGATGGAGGTTTGAATTTTCAGATGACCATAGCCAAACATGTCACAATGATGAAAGATGTGGCCAAACAAGCACCGCAAGAGGATAGGAGTGCTTCAATGAGTAGGGACCTTTGGGTCAGCCACCTACACATGGATGAGTGTATATTATTTATTATGGCATTACTCAACATTATGTTTTGTTATCTATTTGATATGCATACTGATGTATTTGTGATCTTTGGATGGTCATATGAATAGACGTTGTGACCTTTTGATGTTCATGCCATTTGATCATTTGGATGTTCCTGTGGATGCAATCTATCTTATATTCATGTTGATTTTATCCTTTTGATGTATTGTTCAACCTTTTTCTTTATGAGATGTCCAAGCTTATTGATTTTCAAATGTGTATACTTTTTATATCATGGACTCATGTATGCATGTGATGGTTTGATTTGATGGATATGGTAGCAGTAGATATTGATATATATGTGAATGATTAATGTAGCATGATATGTTGATGTAGGAGCATCTAGTGGTGTAAGAGAAATCTTGTATCACCCAAAAAATATTCTTAGAGATAGTTTCTATTTAATGTGTTTTCATTTTTGGATACCCATTTGGATCGAACAAAGGTTCCAACTCTCACAGTTCCACTATTAGTTTTTGGGTTAGAGTTTTTAAGCACCTTGGGATACATGTAAATGTAAATAATGAGTTATTTTGTAATTGAGCCAAAATTATGATGAGTTAGAAGGTTTAAGTTGGAGGGATGATTATACTTGTAATGTAAAATGATCTAGAAAAAGAATCAGGTCAAAAGGCTTTACAGTTAGAAAGTTATCTTAGTTTTAAATTTCTTGGAGACCTCCTAAGAGCACTTCAAAGTTAGATTTGAGGCACTAAATGGCCTCATACAGGGCCAAAAAATGGGGGATGAGAAAGGTTCCTCCATAGGGCTATAGAGCACTTCCAAAGCTTTCTGGAAATGTAAACAATTTGTCAATGGGAGTCCCAGTTCAAAAGTTATGCTTCTTGGAAGTTGGACTACCATTTGTAGATTCTTCTAATTTTACACCGACTTCTAACATGACTTTTGAAACCTTCTGTTTTGGTGGTGGATGCTAACTAGCATATTCTAGAATGTATTCCTAACCCTAAACCATTTGGGGCTTATTTAAGAACACTTTTGGCATTGTAAAAGTAGTTCTTAGTGGAGTTAGAGAGAAGGTACTGTGTGGAGGATTTCTTTCTCCATAATCATACTATTGTAAGCCCATAGGGAATTTTTCATTGATAATAATATTTCCCTTTTCCTATGTGTTCATTATGGTCTTTGGTTGTGTCTCTATCATATGTGGATATTGATTGAAAGAATTAAATGGCAAAAATGAATTGTAATAAAATGAAATGAAATTTGATGTAATGCCATGTGACGTAATGTATGAAATGTGATGGAATGAATTGTGTCGCAATGACATGTGATCTAATGATATGAAATGTAATGAAAGAAATTTTGAAATGAGATTTGATGTATTGAAATGTGATGAAATGAGATGTAATGTGATGTAATGAAATGAATTGTGATGAATGAAGTTTGATAAATGAAATGTGAGGTAATAATATGAAATGTAATGAAATGAAATTTGCAATGTGATGTAATGAAATGAGATTTAATGTAATAGCATGTAATAAATGAAATGTAATGAGATGAAATGCGAGGTAATAATAAGAAACATAATGAAATGAAGTGTGGTGTAATGTAACGTGATGTAATGATATGAAATATAATGAAATGAATTTTGAAATGAGATTTGATGTAATGAAATGTGATGAAATGAGATGTAATGTGATGTGTTAAGTGAAATTTACTGAAATGAAATGAATTGTGATAAATGAAAATGTAATAAAAGAAATGTGACAAATAAGATGTGATGAAAATGTGACAAAAGGTGACAAAATGAAATGAATGTGTAAATGAAACAAAAATTGTAAATGAGCAGAAATATAATGGAAATAAATGAAAATGAAATGGAAATGTGATAAAAATGTAATGGAAAGAAATATGACATGAAATGATAATGTAATGAAAATGTGATGAAATGCAAGGGAATGTAGTATAATAAAATGAAATAAAATAAAATATAATGGAAGTGGGATAAACTAGAATGAAATAGATAAAATGGAAAGAAATGGTAATGAAAATGAAATGGAAATGGGATGTAAGGAGATTTGTAAAGGAGATGTGAAAATGAGATGAACATAATGAGATAGGATGAGATGAATGAAAGTGAAAAAAATGGAAGGAAATTAATGTGCTAGAGATGAAAAGACATGGGATGAGACTCCACTTTTGAGATTTAAAAGCCACAAAATGAAGCTTGAGACCCCATTAAGAATAGATGAAGAAGTGAATGTATTAAATGTGATGAATGGTGCAATGAATTAGTGACCATAATTGTTTGAGATTCAAAAGCCACATAATGTAATAGATGGAATAAGTGATATGTGAGGATGGAGTGTGATGCAAGGCATTAGTGTGGTGATGATACTGAGTCCACAATAGTAGAGTGTTAAATTGTGTATGAGTATTTTGGTTTATGAATTTTTGTTGGATAATCCTACTCATTTTTGTTTAGCCTTTTTTTTTATCATTGTTGATGAGACTTGTGTGTGTGTTATCCCAATTTATGTTCCAACCGTGTGTTTTCAAGGGACCCAAGATGAAAATGCAAACTAAATGAATGCAACTATCTTTCACTTGTTTTGTAAAGATATGCAAATTAACTATCATCATAGAGAATTTAATAAAAAGTGACCAAGTACAACCACCACTAGCTTAGCTATGGTGATATGAATACTATGCCATGTCAAGAAGTACCAACAAACATGAATGATGTACATGAAAAATATGACAACTACTGGAAAACAAAAAGTTATAGTCACAAAAAAAAAAAAAAATAGGCATGCAAATAGTCACATGTCAGATGAAAGACCTCACCTAAGATATCATTCAAAATTGGTCGAGGGACACATGGCTTTCCAAAAGAGAGGAGGTGGTTATAAGTGGACACTAATAATGCATGAAATCAAAGGATCATTGGTGTTAAACAATGTAAAACCAAGGGAAAATAAAATATCATGACTTCATCCTAATACCTCTAGTCAAGCACATCATCAAGGTACTAGAAGTACATAACAATAGAAAAACCCATTATTTGCAAACCAGTCATGTTGACAATTGTGTGTAATAGTGTCAAGTTTTCTTAATTCTTCTTGGAAACAATTTTTTAATAGGTTGGATAACAAAGCATGAGATGTGTTAGTGGTGATTTAGTAGTAGATTCTGTCTAGTAATGTGTGTCTACAAGAATTAGGGTGTCTAGGTGTCAGAGCTGAGGGTCAAGCGTGCTTGGTACTAGTGTGGTAGGATGAAGAGAGTAGAAACATGGTAAGACTAGTAAAGAATGAAATTCAGGTGAGCGATGACTATTGACAGGCAGATAGCATGGGGATGGAACAAAGCAAGGTGAAGAGTAGAACATGGCCATCAGGTTTAATATTGAGAAGTTTGAGGAAACATGCAAGTGAAAGCATGTCAGGTTCACCATATTAGTCACAATAGGAGGGTGATGCTAGCCAAGGAAGGTGGATTAGGCAAGGTCAAGGAGAAAAATGCATGTAGTGAACCTCTGAGGAGCTAGTTTATTAGTCTACACTTCAAGCATTAGCTCAATAGCTGGGTGAATCAAGCCATGTGGGATGGGGGTCAACACAACCTAAAGATGTAGGGACCAGGGTAGAAGAAACACCCTTGTCAGCATTAATGATGTTGTTAGGGACTGCAACACAATAGGCATTGTAGGTGATATTAGATGATGAGATGATGATGTAGGCAGAGAATAGTCCTCCTAGGATGATGAAGAGTATGTCAGGAGTAGCAAATGTGGTGGGGGAGATAAAATCTCTTGAAAATTTTGTGAGAAAGGCTCTGAGGGAGGTGGAAGATGTTAGTATGGGTGAGTTGATGAGTGGAGCATGGTGGATAATCAGTCTCAAGATTCTAGGACAAGGGTCAATGGAAGGGGAAGCAAGTGGTGTAAATGTGGAGAAGTCACGAGTAGAGATGTGGGGTGGAGATAAATCATCAGGTGACATGGAATAATTACATAGAATGTTGATTGTAGAGAGAGTCTATGTAGAAAATGAGAAACAAGAAGTCACATTTTTTCTAGGACTGATAGAGAAGGCACAAGAAGATGGAGTGCAAATGGAGTAAAGATAGTTCTAAGTGGTGGTGAATACGGAGTAGGCACGGGTAAATAACTTGGGGATGTAGGTAGAGTGCTCACAAGATCAAAGGTTGTAGGAATCTCTAAAGATGGCACAAGTGGGTTTGGAGAGCATGCAAAATGAGTTTGTGTTACTTGATTCATAGTGTGTGTCATTTAGGGAGGTGATTGTAAAACCAAACTCCCTATCATTGAAGTTGCAAGAATAGTTAGCATTAAGTGAGGTGAAGGTGAGACAGTTGTAGCAGCAGTTGGGTGAGGCAAAAGAAAAGATGGAGCATGGTCAAAGGCACCCAACTTAGAGTTCAACAAAGGAAAAAGAAGGTATATGTTGAACACATCAAAGGAGAAATGAACAAGACATGGAAGAGGAAAGATGGAAGTAGTACATCAAATGAAGGGATCACTTCACCTAAAAGGTCAAGTGGTCACACTTCATCCAATTAAGAAAAAAAGGGTATGTGGGATTGATATACAAAGCTTTATCATACATCAGTTCCTAAACAAACAAGTACTGAAAAGGAAATATCAGCATGAATAGAGATGCAAGGTTAAAACTTTAAGTTTTCACCAATATTGTCAAATAAGAAAAGTTGCCTTTAGATTCTGAGTAAAATCCTAGTACAATTCGAGTTGATTGCGAAAGTTAGTAGAAGTTGAATGATTAGTTACAACCAAGTTAGTAGTGAAGCTGAGTGAAGAGAAATTTTAGTGGATGCCGAGTGTTTGAAAATCAATGGAAGCTGAGTAATGCAAAAATGCTTAAGTAGCGAAGTGGACAACTGTAAATGCACTAAGCATTAAATGTAGCTAAATAAGGTTATATGATCAGATTTTGAACCAATTTTCCTCATCATGAACAAAGAGAAATGATGAAGAAGAGTGAAAAAAATTTTAAAAGTAGAGAATCCAGCATTTGAGCTGATTTCAACACTAATTCAACTTAGTTTCATCAATTCCAAGGTATTTATACTAGTGCCAAGCTACACAATTTTAAATTTTCTTTGTGTTTAAACCCTAGATCACACAAATGGCCTCTAGTTCTAGGAAACCATAGGAGAAAGATATATTTGAGGTCCAACTTGTTTTAAACAAAGTTAAAAAAATTGATTTTTGGCCAATCCCTAAAGTAGCATACAAAAATAACCCAGTCAGAGCCCTATCTATTATTCCTCCTAAGGTAGTTATAGTCCAAGATGTTAGGATATGTTACAACTACAAGTTAGGAGCCATTGGAGACATGTAAATGAGAGAAGCATATGATAGGTTGTGTGAAAATGGAATTTTAAAGGAAGAGCACCACATCATTGAGAGGAAAGGGTTTGACTTGTGCCTTAGAATTTCCCAATGTCTTTAAAATGAAATGAATTAGAATTGTACTCAGTAGAATTCATGTGGAATTTTATGGCTTGAATATGGTCCAATCAAGACTTAAAAGAAGATCATTCATAGGGTAATAGGGTATCCAAACCTAGATTGGCCAAAGACACTCAGAAGTGACTCAAAGGAAGCCATTGAAAAGAACATAGGTGCCAAATGGAACAAGAGAGGAATGGCTATTGATACTATCCAAGATCCTCTTATTGACTTTGTTCTTAGGGCTATTTCACGTAAATTTTATCAATCCAGTACACTTAATAGTGTGCCTTGCATTGCAGTGGATGTTGGCTACAAACTAGTGAAAAAAAATCATACTTATGATCTTGCAGAATTGTCATTGCAACAAATCAATGAGAACTTAGTAGCAATAAGGAGAATATTTTTCTATGAGAAAAATGAATTTCCATCATTTGGTAAAGTAAGTTGGAAAACCAATAGGTCCATAGTAGCTTAAGTGAATGAATATATTAAACAAATGGGAGCTAATTTTGAAACCCTTATGACAACTTATTTTGAGGATTTCAAGAAATCCATGAAATAGAGGCTAAGGATACTAGTTTCATTGGTAGAAAAACATGTAAATGATGTATGTTTTCTTGTATATATTGATTATACTTATATTCAAGCAGCCATACCAAGGGTTAGATGGCTAAGACCTCTTCGATATGAAATTAACATAGATGAGGCATCTGTAGCTATAACTACATTATTAGCAGAAGAAGTGGACAAGAGTGCA